>BGPR01000318.1:276567-358474 GCA_013235015.1 Araneus ventricosus
GCCCACAATGACATGAAAAAAGTTTCTGAAACAAAGATCAAAACCAAAGATACACTTATTGATTTTCCTGCTTAGTTTTTTTCGCGCTTTTACAGTACAGAGTATACGTTAATCCAAACACTAATTTACAAAATTAGAGAACGTGAAAGTGATTAATAACAGCAAGCAAAAATATGAAACGAATCTGAAAATAATACAAGTAATTCATTCAGTTGAAGGTCATGGATGTATCTGACGCTCTGCACCGTCAGCCATCAAAATTCCAGCAACGTTCCGAAGAGTACCAGGGAGGAAACTCGTTGAGAGGAAAATATGTTCTCAACAGGAAAATAATTACAGCAAATGTGATATTTTAATTCTTTTTACTAAACGCTATAAGTGAAAAAGATGAAATATCAAGTGTTTAGAACGTTGGATGTAAAGTCAAATTAAAAAACAACAAATTGTACAGTACTACTATCTTTTTAAAAATTTCAAAATTCAGTAAATGTACTTTAGACGTTCAAACATAGCTTCATTGAATAAAATTGTTCCGTCTCATCTGATGGTACATCGTTCCTATCCTGATGGTTAGTTTTTATCGATCATGGAAGATACTTCACCTTTAACGCGCCAAAAAATGACATAAAGAAAACAACCTAAAACATTAAAAATAAAATTTCTAAATTGCAATCTTTAAAATCTCGGCCTGAGTGCAGTTCGCTAACCATTATGGCTACCTGTGTGCCACATTTCATGAGTGTAAAGTGCGATAGATTCAGTCTGGACATCGCAGCTTCCCACACACGCACGCACATACACAATCACACACAAACCACACACACACAACACACAACGTTACTTACTAATCACATACCATACACACACACACACACACACACACACACACACACAATCACACACACACAATAATCTAATACACACAATCAAACATCACACACACACACAACACATCACTACTACAAACACTGTCTTTTATAATATAGATATCATTACGATGGATGTAAATACAACTTTTTTCCCTTGTTGTTGAATAGGCATGTCATAATAAACGCAATAACATTAAGATCAAAACTACAGTATGATAAATAGTAGAAGTAGCATTGAAGAAGCTACAGCGTGGGGCTTACTATTTAACTTTCTTTTGAGCTTGGAAGAGAAGAGATTATGTCGACTAACTTCTAATTTTTTTACTTTCTCGTATATCGACACAGAGTAAAAAATATGTAATAATAATAATAATAATAATAATAATATTAATTCGATCCCTCGAAATTTTGATGAATTTTTTACGCTTTTAGACTCCCTTAGCTGAAAAAGACCATTCTGGAATAATGTCGTATGTGAGCACGAATTGAAAAACTGGCAAGACAGACGAATGAAGAATTTAGCGATGTCTTATACAATATTGAGTCCTTCCTGTCGGAAGGAAGTCTATGCGTCCGTCGGAGTATGTGAACACATAATTTAAAATTAACAAATGGTTTTATCAACAGAAGAATAACATCTGTAACATCAAATTTTTGACAAAACCCATCCAAGGATTGACTAACGTCTGTTGACGTGTGCATAATCGCGATAACACCAAAAGCTCTATTTTGTTTATCTTTTTGGATTAAATCTGTCAGTTAGAATCTCGCCTGTCAGTATGGACACGACGACTAAAAAACACAAGTGTTAACAAATGAAACAAGAGTTAAGATAAAAATTAAATAAAAGAACTAGATAAATAAAATATAGCACTGAGCTTGATACCACAGTTTTCAAGAGAAGATTAAGAAAATGGAATTGAAACTCATTCAGTCGAAGCTTCGAGAATGGAGTGTTCAGCTAATCGTCGTCTCGACAGCGGTTAAAAAACTACGAGGTCAGTCCCAAAATACTCCTCGCTGCTTCAAACAGGACAAAAAATAACTAAACTAAGCCTTATGCATGGAACTATATTTCAAAACCACTGCAGTACATTACAAGTAATTTGGTCAGGCAAAAAAATTCAATAAAATAAAAAATAATTAACAAGAGGAAATTTTCGACGCATGATATGCATGTTTTCTGTATGAAATGTAAATTAATAATTTGAATTAATTTCTAACTCTACATAACAAAGAAAATGAAGTTCCACTTTCTATGGACATCAATATTCATTACAGCCAAACCTTTATTTAAAGTGTTTTTCAGAAAATAAAAAGTTAATCTTTATTTAATTAGGTATCAACAAAAGCCATGTTTTGTTGATTTATTATTTAGTATTCAACGAGTTTGATCTGATGTTTGTACTGTGGATTTTCAAAAAATATTATTCATCAACGGTTTTTTAAACCATAAGGCAAACTAATTTCAAACCTTAAGATCTCGAGGGAGAATAACCATGCATTTTCTCGCCAATTAATTCTGAGTATCTTCTAGATTGATTAGGAGTTATTTAAAATGATCGAAAAGAAAAAACTGCATGTTTTCCTTTGAATGTGAATTCATCCGAATGACTGAGTTACGGAAACAGACAGTAGTATATATCACATAGTTGTGCTATTATTGCTACGACATAGTTTTGTTTGTAATATCGTTTATTTTTACGAGTAATACATACTGTATTTTGGTTACGAATTTTGAAAGATCAAATGAGTATTTAAAATACATTGAAATCATGATTGTTTAAGCTCTGTCCGTTCGAGATTGGTTTTAATCCAGTTTCTTAAAGGATGAAGTAAAATTTCTTAAAAATAAGACCATTCTGACAAATTTTTGCTTTAAATTTTATTGCAAAAACGGAATGAAATAAGTATTCCTTCATCATGGGTTCATCTTGTCTTTTAGTAGCTAATGGAATCAATTTACAATGCCAAAAAAAAATTCAAGTATCACTTACTTGTTTTGGAAGAAATATATATGCTCCAGCCATCTTTCTTTGGGAAAAGTAGATAGGTTGTTGTTATGTTATCTAAAAAAATCGCGACGTAACAAAATTTGGTTCACAAAATTATTTTATTGGGTTTTAAACGATAAAAAAGGCTATCTCAAACACTTGTGGAGGTTTCAAAAATGTTACATTATTTGTCAGTAAAATGTAAGCCATTGTTTTTCTGGGAATTTCGTACGATATCAACAAGGCATGTGGTCTCCCGGAAAAATAAAACTACCGAAATATTGCCTTGTCATGGAGTTTGCATTGATCTAATAATCCTCAAAGCATTTCGTATACCCCTTTATTGCATTATTAAAGAGTTGGGTGGGTAATCTGTCCTTCTCTTCCACAGCAGCAGTCTCTAGCTCGCGAATAGTCAGGGGAGGCCTTGTCCGAGCAGCTGCTCGTCTCCCCTAGGGCATTCATGCATGCTCGGTGGTTCAGCTCCGGTAGCATGTTGACTACACCGTACGCGCTCGATTGCCTGTCAAAAAAAATCTATCTTATACAAGATGAGCTCTATGACATCGGGCGTTATCTTACATTAAAAAAATGTACCATTGTTGGCGGCAACATAGAGGTACAACAAAAAATTAAAAAGATATCTCCCCTCTATCTTTTATCCGTCAAATTGCCATTCCGGTTGATATACATGCCGTCTGCCAGTACATATTCCCGACCAAAACCAGTCCACTGCCTAGATTTTTGTGATGTTCCACACACAAAATTCCAGTTATTTCTCATATTGCGTTATCTCCGAATGAAGATATAACGATTGTCTGGATCAAACAGAATCTTGGCTTGTCTGTGAAGAGAATTGAACGTCCACTCAATTCTTGTGTTCATCCACCCAGTTTCTCCTTGCACTACGATGTGTGTTAAATAAGGAATGCAAAACGTCTGCATTCATGCAAATAATACTAATATGAAGCATATTTCAGAACAATTTCAGTTGATCATTCGTCCTGTAACCAGTTCCTTTGCAGATAAGTGGTATTTTTTTTTCTGTTTCCGATGAGTATTTATTGCTCTTCGATAACTGTTGTTGCACTTAGTTGAACCTGACTAACCTCTACGACCATTTCCAGTAGACTGAGTATTTACCAAATTTGACAAATTACTCTTTAAGACACGCAAAGAAATTTTCCACTTGTCTTTGTGATCCCACCCTTTCCAGTTGACCAATTGTTCGCCTAGCTATTGATTTTGGTAAATCATGGAGGTTGAAACATTGCTCAGCTTGATCCGTAAAACGCATTACAACAAATCTAATACGGCGCAAAGCAAGCAGAATAGTTTGGATTCCCAGTCTGTTGACGACTTTCTTAAATTCTGAATATTAAGTATTTTGACGTATTATTTTCATGAGAATATTCGTCTTCCGATGCCTTTGAAGCACTGTGTACGGATTTAGTAAATTTTTAATGAAATTTTTTAAGCGTCCACCGAAATCATCCCTTTCATTTTTTTAGCAGTGTACATAGAGATCTTTTTTATGGTCTTAATTATTTTCTATTATGCTGTTAACCTTTTATTTATTGAATACTAGTAATGTTAAGCCTTGCTCCCATGGTTCGTTGTTCCGACGTTCCTTCTTCGAAGTACACCTCATCTCTTGTCGTAGCGCACGCAAAGAATCATTATTTGCTTGAGGGTTTGTGGGCTGGCTCAGGCGTTCCAGGAGAATTGTCGGTAATGCCCAGACATCAAACGAAGCGTGAGGACGGACGGGAACCCTCAGCCACAGTTCCCTACGGATTTTTGTAGATTGTGTATGCGTCGTGGCAGTGACGTAGCGACCGGCGAGCAAGAGGGAGCTATAGACCACGGAATTTTTTCTACTAAAGTAGTGTTTCTAATATCGCCCACATATATGTTCCTAATATACTAAAATACAAATGGATTGAAATGGTGTAACTTATGTTATGATCATACTTTCTTTATTAAACACGAAATTATTGCATCAAAATTGGAGTAATACAAGATGGCTTTTTTGTACTTTTTTAAGGAATATTCATAAAGTATTCTTTTAACACTTTCTAAAATAAAACATCAAACAAAAAAAAGCATTATCGGTGATAGGACATCAGCAATGTATTTTTACTTTCCTTAATATATTGCCCAAGGAAAGGCGATAATGGAAATGCCCAAGTAAATGAAATGGGAAAATTCAGAGTGGACGATGTGGGAACAACTAACCCACATACATGGTGGCATCCCTCACTTCGGAATCGTATCGCAAACTAAAAAAACAAACTGCACGAAAATGTAGCCAACTATAGTCATATCACTCCTCAAATGGACTCCAAAGTCGCTCCTCAATTATGACAGCTTTACTGATTATACTAAAGTAATGAAACATGATTATTAATTTACCTAACACCAAAACAACAAAAATTCCCAGAGAAAAGAAAAAAACAACACAGGTTCAATGGCTTCTTCAAACCTTTACTGAAAGGAAAAACTCTGGAGTTCGGTAGTGGCTACCTCACCATATACTAATTTAAATCAAAAGGAAGGAAACCGTATTGTTAGGCATTAGGAATGTAGGCGATATTTGCCTCCCCTATCTTACACAGTTTATGCAACAATCTGTTGAAAAAATAAGAAATCGTTTCTTATAGGGTTGCTCTCATAAAGTCTTCATTTCCCCGTCAAACTCTCTAGTTATTACAGTAGTAATGTAAGAAATATAGTAGTCAATTTTCTGCAATTCAATTCAGGACGCTATAGAAGGAAGTAGAAGTATTGGCCAAAATCTAAAAAAAATATACCAAACAAGTCAATAAAATGAAAAAAAAAACAAGCGTAACAATTAGTTGCAATTATTAAGTTAATAAGAACAGGTGAAAATAAAGAAGCATAAACAATAATAACGGAATTAACCTGATTCATCCGTTTTGGTTATTTATATAGGTAGTCAGATTAGATCCCCATTTTTGAAGATACATGAAGGCTAATTGAGGATTTTCCTCTCAAATTTGAGCCGTGGTCATAGGTTAACACCTCATCTGGCAGCCTTCCCTCAAACTACCGTACCGCTAGCAGTAGGGTTTTGACAATCGAGTTCAGGGCGTGCGGCCCGTACCTCGGCGGATCGGGTTTCCGGACCTGCGACCCTCCGGTCCGGAAGGCCCATGAGTCTGGCACGAGGCCGCCACGGCCCCATTCATATGGAGTTGTTATATAAGAGAGGCCTTATTCTACGTATTTGCGAGATTGGGAAGAAAATATTTCAATATGTAACTTTATCAAAATCAAATCTATTAATCTTTTCTTTAATCTATACTTATAAAGGCAATGTTTGTGTGCGTGTGTGTGTGTTTGTCTGCGATGTCCGAACGAACCTATCATAATTCCCCAGCCATGAAATTTGTGGTACACAGGTAGTCACAATGGTGACTGAATGCACCTCAAGCCGAAATTTTTAAATTTTAATCTAAATTTTTTTTATCCATTTAATGTTTTGTGTTGTTTTGGTTGATTTTCGCAATTTCTCGATAGAATGGTTTCGAATAATTGTACGACAAAATGATAGACCATCGGAAAGAACACGCATTTCGTTCTAATGTGTAAAGTTGGATTTTTGAATTTCTAACGTAATTTACTGAATTTTGAAATTTTTTAAAATAGTCAGTTTCACCATCTAAATGTTGGTTTTGTTTTTTAAATTTGTTGCATCCGCCTTTCCTAATAACACCATTATTTTCAATTTTTTCAGCTTATAATAGTACGGTTCCTCTGATTTAAAACAGAACGGTTAAATATCTTTTCCCGTTTTTTAAATTAAGTACTCTGGGCAGATGAAAGTTATTTTTGTCGAGCGAAATTCCTTTAGCGACAGTCTTCCGGAACGCAGCTTTCAATTTGATTGGATGAAGGGTCAGGTGACGTCATAACCTTCGGAGCTTTTTTTGTCTCATGTTTAAAATTTTTTTTTCATTTTGTTGAAGTCCCTGATTCCACGGGCAATTAACAATTTTTTATATTGTTTTTGGATTAATGTACTCTGTACTGTTTTTTCTACATGTTATTATCGCGGAAAAAAAATAAGCTGGAAAATCTATAGTGTGTATCTTTTGTTTTGGCTTTTTTCGTGTCATTGTGGGCGATTTTTTTTTATTTTGTTGAAGTCCTGATTCCACGGGCATCGCCGTGCGCATTACTGCTAGTATAAATATTATCTAAAAGTAAAGCAGGACAATCAGCATATTTCATTCAAATTCGGTACGTTTTTTCAACCAGAGACAGAATTGAGTGGCAGCATCTCGGCAAAATCCGTAACGATTGGTCACTTTTGTAAAAAATAAGCATTATATAAAATCATTGGGCTATTTATTCGAACTCAATGAACATGTTCTTATTTTGCTTAGAAGCCGTGTTTTATATGAACTTAAGTTTCACAGTGGTGATGGATTTATTTATATGGATTATTATGGATTTTATTTATTTAGTTATTCATCCACTTATGCATGTATTTTTATTATTGTATCAGATAATTCAGGTTTCCATATTTGAACTAAGTTCGAAAATCCATATTAGTTCGTATAATTGACATTCTACTATACTAAGAATGAACGGCATAGTCACTGATATTGCATTTTTTTTATAATAATAGGTTTTTTCAAATGTCTTACAAAATTCAAGATGAAGAAAACCAACTTATTTTCATTATATGATACGTTACGTGGCGATTTGAATGTATTAATTTCGGTTTTAATGGATGTAAACAATTCAGAGTTTAATAACTATTTTTATTTGCTAAATAAAAATGAGTGAATTTAATATCCATAATATATAACTTCGACAATTTTTCCCCATGAACTTCATATAATAAATTGATGCAACTTTTTCTCTAAATGACTGTGTATTTAATCTTGAAATTTTATTTGAGTGCTTTAATAACTTCAAGGGAACTTTACTGGAAAAAAATTTATTCTTAACGACATGACTATAATCGTTATTACAAAGGGACAAAAGAATGAATATTGAATTAATGTGTTTGTTTCATTCAGCAATCATAGAACAAATAACAATTGAAAAACCGAAAGAATTTTAATCGCTATGTACCAGCAAATAAGACCATTATTTAAGAAGGATAGTTCTTATCTGAAAATCCTCCTTTTCCCAGGTGAGTCGCGCCAACGCTCTCATCAGTCTCTCATGACAATTCCAAACTTCACATCTGGAGGAGAGTGGAGTCGTTTCTTTCTGAATCCTTCAAGATCGTTGTTGATATTTGAGTGGAGTACCACGAGGCTTCGCCCGTATGCGAAGCTCGAATATGCCAGTTATGAGCCCCTATTTTGGGACAAAAGTGTCCGTGGAACAATATCATCACCAACCGCTACTTCCATTTATTTGTTAAAGTGCAGAAAAAATTAGAAACTATGTCGCGTAAAACGAACAATTTTTTTCATAACTCTTGCTTTGCTTGGCAGTCGTTTGCCAGGACTTCCGATTATCGCACAAACGAGAATCTGTCGAATTCTGCTGTTTCACAGATGGTTGTAAGTAAATTTTAATTGTTTTTAAATTTTAAAATATCGTTTTGAATGATATTCGTGACTTTTTTCGCATTAAATTTTAACCAATTTATGATTTGAAATTTTTTAAGAGAGTAATATTGATTTGTGATTTCTTGAAAATAATATTAATATAGCATTTTTCTGGGGTTTTAAAAATTTTCTTCCAAATGACTCTTTAAGTTTTTCACTTTGGCGAAAAATTTAAAATGTTATGGAATGAATTGAAATCAACCATTTTTTCTCTAGTCTGATTAAAATTTCGAACCTTGCTTTGTTTTCATACTATTTAAAAATGGCAAGAATCTAAAAAAAATTGTTTCTGTTTTATTTACATAAGATTTCATTGTTTAAATTATTTTAGTTAATATGCAATAATTTAAATTTAAATTTAGAAACAGAGAACATAATTCTCAATGTACTTTTTTTTCAAGAAATTTAATTATTTACCATGCCAAAAAATACATAGATAATAAACTGGTTTGCTAGACACAAACTAGTGGTTGAGCAGCACATTTTTAGGTACAAATTAATTATGTATTACATGTAATGCAATCGTCTCCCGTGAGAATAAAATTTCTATTAATTATGAATTAGACTTCAGCGGCAGCTAAAGTGAACACGTCTTTCTAATTAAAACATGACATAAATGTCAAGTGGCTGATGATATATCTTCTAATACACCTTCTCTTTGATTTACGACCATCAGCAAAATCCTAGAAGGTTTAATTTTTTGTGTGTTTTTTATGTATACAATTTTATAGCCCATTTGACAGAAAACAGTACAGTAGAACTTCGATTAACCGTCACCAGGACCAGGGTTGGGACGGATAACCAAATAGACGGATAGCAGAAATCTCTTAATCATACGTACAATAACGTTATTTCACTGCTGCAGTGGCGAATCAGGATTCGGGTCGGGGGGGGGGGGGGGGGTGAGGTAAAAAAAAAATTTTGTATCGTAGTGACGAATGTCCAAACCTCATGGCTTATGTAAATCAAAACGCTTTAACGTTACAGACTTTCCTCACCTGACAGCAGAATAATAAAAACACTACAACACTTTCGATAATTTAATAAAAAAATACAGTAAATAGCTATCCAAAAATGTTTTCGACCGCGTCAATGCTACAAGTACAAGTGGAATGACTAGAAAATAGGAAAATTTTCGAGCCTGCCAAGCCATACAAAGCAATGTTGTCACGTTTTATTATTTTTTAAAAATGGAAACAAGAACAAGCAGTTGTAGAGATTTTAAATAAAATCAAGAATTTGGTTTAACTCTGGGGTTGGGGCTGAAGCGCGATGCCCCCCTCCCGCCAGTTCGTCCTGCATTGCTGTATTGGGACGAAAATGAAAATAAAATACTTTTTAAGTGAACAATACATGCATTTTGTGTTTAATTTTATAAAACGATCAATAACAACTTCAATACAAGAGTAGTAATTTACAAAAATGTATGGTAAAACTATAAATCTACACGTTACTTTTTTTGCTTTTTTAGACGGTGGCTTGAATAACAGAAACTAACTAATCGAAGTTTCACTGTATTGAAAGAATATAAATCCATCACTAACAGCTTAATACAGCACTGCTTATAACCTGCTAGTTGGGCGGAACTTGGTAATAAGTCGAGTCCTGTATGTCGTTAATGTCAGATAATCTATTTAACATTTTTCTACTTGGTGTAAAATGTCTAATGTTCAGTCAGTAAAATAATAAAATATAGATTTAAAAGCGATTTTATTGATTTACTGATCCAAATCACTCAAATACCAAGACAGGCTTATATCGTTTATGAATTAGTACGTTTTTTATCAGAAATAATATCCAAAGGTATAAGTAAATTTTCCTGACAATTCAAAACTCTAATATCTTTATATAGAAATTTAATCTATATATATATAAAGAAAATGTTCATGTGTGTCTTATAGACTAAAAAAACTACTGCAATTTACTCGCGGCTTTTGCAAAATAACCCCGTTCTGTTCGGGAAAGGTTTTAAAGCTATTGAAATCCTCGATCTGACCATTAGAAAGAAAGTTAGGGGGGACTAATAATATTTTATGTTCAGCTACCGTTGTCGATGGTGATAAAACACTTGGCGCAACTCCTTCCTAACGCAGAGTTGCTTTTTTTCGTAAACTAGTCAGTTTCGGCTGCAAGCTCGGGAAGGGAAGTGAGATCTTAGTCTATTTTGTGGTCGTTATTTTTTTGAAATAGCTCTGGCTTCTGGTGCAACGTATATTACTATAATTTTATGTGTGTTGTCTATCTTATGTTTGTCATATCAAATAGATATATTTTTTCTAAAATCTGGTGTTTTCCTTTCAAAGGCAAGAAACATTACAAATATAATAATATCAATAGTATGATATTATTAATTAAACAGATGGCGCCACATTGAAGTTCACAAGGTAAGAAAGTTGTGTCGCGCGTGCGTGAATGTAAGCTCAGTGCTATTGAGCATAGGAACCGTAATAGCTACGAGCACATGACTTTAAGTTTCTTAATGTTCAGTATTAATTGTGATGATTTTGCTGCATTATGAGTAAAATTTGTGAGTATTTTATTTTTTTATACTCCTGACTGTTCGGCTTTGCTGTTGAAATTGCATTTGCTGTTGAAAAAATGCCGCCAAAACGACAAAATATTGCTCGTCATTACAAATGTAGCCAGAGAAAACAGGTAGAAAGACAAATGAAACAGAAGAAGAAACAGCACAACGAAATGAAGGAAATAGATTACATATGTCACATTCACATACTACTGAATCATCAAGAACAACACGAAGCACGAAATGAAGCAAGTCAGTAAGAATTAGAGAATTAAGACAATCTTTGTCTTATAGTGATCGAAATAAACAACTTGGCAACACTCGATTACGCATTCAAAATGAAATCAATTGGTAAAACCTGATCTTATTGCATTTCAGCATAATTCAGAAAGTGAATATAGCTTGCACCGAGTTGTGGTTGTTGAAGAAAGTATGAATAAGTTTGCACAAATTGCAAGGCATTAAAATTCAAGAGAATAAAGCACCTGGGATGTGTTGTTGAATGGTGATTAGACCACCACCACTGAAGGCACCACTTGAGCCATTGTTCACATTGGTCGTTGGTCAACACAATTGAGAGTATTTTTTGAATCATACAGAGAAATTTTTTTTAACACATGCTTGCAAATAACTTCGTTTGGTGCAACGGAATATAATAACTTAGAATTATATGTCAACATTTATTCAAGATTCAAGGACAAATATTGCAGACTCGTTGTTATCATTTTACCACAAATTTTTGTAAATATATTTCATTGGAAGTTCAAGTAAAATCGATACACACATCAAAACACATGTACGAACACTGCCTTTTATATATATATATTTATATATATATGTATTTAAATAAATACAATAAGTGATATCAAACTTTCAATTGCGTTCATTTAATCTATATATATATTCTCAAATCTAACATAGCAAAAGCATTGCCGGAACAATAGTATTTAATAAACAACGTAATCATTATAATAACATTTCAAGTTTATTGTCAATGTGAAACGGTAATTTCATCCATTCATAATCATGCTTGGTTCAATGTCCTAAATGATACGAACTGATAAAAGAAACCATCGTGAAATGAAGGGAAAAAATAGCACAACTTTTGAATCATTGCCAATATCATTTCTTGTTTAAATACTCTGAAGAGATGCGTAGAGAAATGATACTTAACTCTTCTGTGGTAATATTTTCAAGGTCTTTAAACGTGACGGCATATGTCTTTCGTTAGCTTCGTCTTGTCTAGTGAATTCAAATTTCAGAAAAAAAGTTCGTAGCGTTTTTTTTCCTTAGTGATATACTTATAAAGGCAATGTTTGTGTGTTCATTGTATTGTGCCTGCGTGCGATGTCCAGACGAATCTATCGCACTTACAACCTTGAAATTTATTTTACAGGTAGTCTTAATGGTGACTCAATGCACCTCAGAAGGCCAGATACAAAATTTAATCTAGAAATTTTTTTATTTAATGTTTTGTGTTGTTTTTTGGTTGATTTTCGCACTAATTACTAAATAGAATAGTTTTGAATAATTGTACAAAACAGTAGACACACTATCGAAAAGAGCACACGATTTCCGTTCTAATGAAGTTAGTTTCGAATTTTTAGCGCCCATTGGGTGTACTCACAGTTAAATTATAAGGGTGTTCACCAAGTGGCCCGTAATAACTAGAAACCGGGCAAAAGCAGCGATATGGTGCCCCCCAACCAACGTGTTTTTTTAAGTTCTATAATGTCTGCATTCCTAAATGTCAAACTAACTTTTATTCAGAAATATTCATGTTTTTTTTACCGCAAATGTGCCTTAATAATATCATGGGTGAATTTTTAAACTTGAGCTATATTTAAAATTAAATACTGGTTTCACTAAAAAACTAAAATAATATATTCAACACATTTTAAAATATATGACTTTATTTCTCTCAAGTCTATCAAAACATTTTCTCTTCACAACTCCCCTTTGGCACCATCGAACTTAAGTTGCCCGGGTCTTGCTTGAGTCTCTGCTGTTACAAATAGCACCAGTATAGCCTAGAAACTTGAAGAGGTAGAAAAGCAAAGAACATGTTAGAATAATATGAAAGCAGATTCTAGGAAGTGTGTTTTGCATGTGTCATTGTAGTTACGTTCACAGTCGTAACTGCAGCCAGATAATCCTGATGATTCTATCAACAGAACGGTCAAATATCTCTAATTCCGGATAACGAAGACTCTTATGAACATTTTCAAATTAAAATATGGTGTGACTGCAATTATAGTAAGATTTACGAAAGATAATTTGTAGTAATTTCTTTTTTTTTGTCCATTGAAAATAAATATTAACTTTATAAGGTAGTAAATGATATTAAACATAGTGTAATTGAAAAATTTAAGGCAAGCATTTTTTCTTGCCTTTTCTTTATCAGCAAAAGTATTTTTCAGATCCAATAATGGAAAAAATGATTTAGTAGCAGAGTTTCGACTACAGTGACATGATATTCTTTTAATGACTTACTTTTAAAAGTAAAATAGCAATTACTGCCAAAAAACTTACTAAATAGACTGACCTTTAAGTTCTTTAAATTCACTTTCTTCAATAGACTGATCGGCCTACTTTTCCCATATTTCGTATCTTCCCAATAGCCGATTTATTTATTTTTAATCAGCGTATCTGTATTTGAGACCAACGAATCAAGTGGACATGATGGAAATACGGCCTTTTCATTCACTTTTCGTATCAGTCAGTGAACTCTCAACTCCTCAGTGAATAAACACGTTCTCTGTCCACGTACGAAGTGTTAGAGATTTATGGAGACCTTCATCTCTGCTTTTTATTTGATATTTACATCTCCTGAAGACAGGATGAAATATTGTAATGGGTAGATAAACATTAATCTTTGGGTTTTTTATAAGAAAAAAAGGCAATATATGTAATTTTTTTATTGAAGAACAAAACTAAGGGAAGATTATTTATTTGTCCTTGATTTCATTTGTCAACAAACCAGATATGTACTGCGTACCCTTCTTTTAATGATTTTTAAGAATTTAAAGTGACCAATTTTCTGAACTTCAATCTGGATTGGAGGTCGATATGGGGAAAGATTGCTCAAATGTAATAAATAAATAAACAAAATGAAAGAAAATTTGAGAATTATTGCAATAGTTAAATATTAAAATAAGTTTAAAAAACAAAAGAGGAGATAAAAAAAATATCGTGGTATTACTGCAGTAATTTCCTTTCATGTGATTTATTCTCTTGGGTCATGTAGAGGTGATCCTATTCTATATGATAAAAAAGTGGAAAGCAAGTGTTTGTTTTAGAATATAACTTTTTTAAAAAATTAAATCTAAATAGCTCAAAATGACAGTACTCAACGGTAGGAGCTTTACGAAAGACAATTAGTACCGATGAATAACATAATACCTCCTTCTATGCGTGTTGTGTGTTTGAAAAGAATTCCATGAGATTAACAGCTTTCTCTCTTTAAATATGAATTCCGTTTCATAGAATATAGATTGATTTTGTTTTGCTTTCTCTTCTAATATATGGGCTACTTAAATATATTTTTGATTAAATTCAGCACTATATAACTGGCGTACTGATGTATCAATCTATAGTATCTCTGTATTGTCAACTTGAGCTGTCACTGATCATATTGATTTTTCCCCTTAAATCTGAACTAAAAGTACTTGATCAGTAAATAAACGGAACAATCGGAACATTTCATTCGAAATCAGGACAAATCCATGATTTTTTTCCTATCGAAGACAAATAGTCTAAATTCGGGACTATGCCCGCAAATCGAGACATCTGGCCACGTTGACAGAACTCATTTCTCACGCATATAGAAAAAGAATACGACAATAAATTATTTGCATTTGAAAGACTATTTCCGGTAAGATTGTTTTATTTGGGATATTTGGCCTTTACTTTTCTTATGCAAAAATATATAAAGAAGTTACGTAAAACAAGAAGTAATAATAATGAATAAAAATTAGTCTTCAATTTCTTATATAGGGCAATAAACGTTTCTATCATTTTTCTGCTGTAGAGTTAGTATTCAAATTTTATATGCTAGAATGAGCTTTCATTATTACTGGAGTTACTTAAATTCTTTTATTATTAACAATAGTAAAGATTAGTCCTAACAGATAATCTCTTTTTTTGTCAGAGTTTTGACTTTCGCTATTAAAAGTGTTACACTAAAATAATTTTAACATATTATTTTTATTCTGGGTTTTCTCTCAAAAATATGATTTTATATGATGATGTCGAGAAATTTATTTGCAATAGTGACTATTACCAAAATGTTAATAAGCTTAAATAGAGTGAGGTTGATCGAGTCATTTAATTATATCAGTTTATTTGCATATTGCATTGCATATCTTTATTTATTTTGATAATAAAACATTTAATTTTCGATGTTCCTAAACAATTATTCAGTATGTTTGATCTATTATTGCATTTCATTAATTTTCTTCAATGAAATTTTTAAAATACTTTAAAAATTTTTTTAAAAAATAATTAAATGTGGCAATTTGACTTTTAAATTGTTTGCAATGTATGCTATTATCAAATAAAATTCCTGATTCGAATTATACTAACTCCTCGAGTTCGAAAAAAATAAAACATTTTGGAATTATGTCTGTCTGTTGCGCATGCTCAAAACAGAAGGAACCGAGCGATTGAAATTCATCATGCAGTCTTAAAACCAAAATGATTGATCTGTATCAAATTTTGGACAAATCTCTGTCAAAGAAGTATGTCTATCTGTCCGTCCGATTGCGTGTGAACAGAGGGCAAGGTTAACAAGAGTTAGATGGATGAAATTTAGTAAATGGTTTATCAGCAGAATTGCTCGATCTGATGCTTCAAATTTTGGACTAAAATCCATCCAAGGTTGACTATCTGTTGATTGGTGTATTCGATGTGGCTGTGAACATTATTGATATCTCAAAAAATAAATCAAGCTAAATGGACGAATTTCATTGTGTGTGATCGTTACGCGAGGAGGTGTAGATGGGGAGGTATTGTAAACCGAACATCTCTTGATTCTGGCGTAATGGTTCTCTTTCTAGCGGACAGATTCTGAATTGCGCTTCACTAATCAGAAGGTTTTAGCGATAGTGGCCGTGTTGTTGCTGTTGAATTCATTGCGTCAGTGCTGGTGAATTTGTTTTAAGACGTCAACGGTCTAAAGTTATTTGGTTTCAAACTATCTTATTTAATAGTCATTGGGGAAAGTGGGGTAAAACAGGGTAGCTGGGTTCGAAAGGCCTGTTGGGCTAAAATATTCGACATAGAACGCCAAATTTTATTAAAATATTCATTGTTTATCGGGTACAATATATCTTTCTAGATAAGTCAGTTTCACTACTTTTTTTTATCAATGATTTTTTTATAAAAAGTCAAATCTCAGTTACATATGTTAACGTTATGGGAAATTAAACAGGAAAACTCAATTTTCATTGCTGGAAAAGTTGCAATCATTTTTATTTATTTTATATGACAATTTAAGAATATTAGTTACAAAATTCACATGTAAAGCAGTTGTCTGCGCCACTGCAGGTTTCTTGGGCACAGCTAAGACGGTTTACACTGGTTAACCCTTCTTCGTGTTAAATTAAAAAATACATCATAAAACCAGTAATGTTATTTAATTGAACTCATTTGTTTACAGACTCAATTTGATTTAATTTCAAAAGTTGCTACATTGCCAATGTTGGCACGTAAAATATAGTATTAATTACAATTTTGTTAACATTTCAGCCTATTACATTGATAGCTATTTACATTAAAGTTGCCTTTACTATTCACTACATAATGTGTTTATCACGTCATAACAAAAAATTGGAAAAAGCAGGGCGTATTTCAATGACTGCAACACAGTATATTTCTACACAGACCAACTCTATTTTCTGAATCATTTTCCTGGCTGCGTCCAGATTTTAACTCGCAGAGTGTTTTGAACTTGGAAAAGTTTACTGTAGATAAAATTCTTGTGGCATCACTCCTTTTTACATAGCTGAATCAGATCGTATATTTCTGGATCAGGTCATTATATTAAAATCTCCAGACAATTCAGATTTCGCTCGTCCCCAAACACACTGCATCACCAAATATTTCCGGTTATTTAATTCCCTGTGTCCATCTGTCGGTCTGGAAAGCAGTTATCTGCCATCCCAGCAGTAGGAGGAGTAATCACTAAGTTATTTAATTACAAAGAAAATAAAGCAGAAACGAAGAAGTAAACAATAGTAGACCTTAATATACCTTTTTTTGCGCGACAACGCAGCATCCAGGGTGTGCATTATCAATAGCGTCTGAAGTCAACTAACCAATTAAGATACAATCAGACAACAAAATCATGCCTTAATAAAAGATTCAAACACAATGAATAAAATAAATAAATAAAATTGGAAAAAGTGGAAGAACTCCCAGGAATGGCTGAACTTTCAAAGTGCCACTCATGTCAGGTTCTAATATTGATAAATTTTCTGTCAAGGGAATGACTAAATAGTCAAATAATATTCTCTCTGAAACTATATAACCTATTAAATTATATTCTCTATTTTATTGAAAGTTGCTGCAATTTTGCGCCATTCTATTTAATACAAGTTCCAATTTTAATATATCTTGTTAAATTGCTTCTCTTGTACTTGTAATCACTAGAGACTCCTTTATTTGTCTCATAAATATAAGGAAGTAAATCTGCTGAAAAAAACGTAAATGGACTTGGTGCTGCCTGAATAGTAAAACGATTTCGGGCTTACTGAAATTCGGACATCTCTATTGCTCAGCAGCAGGAAGCTAAAAGAAGTTAGAGAGTTTTGCCAGACAGAGAATTAGTGGAGATGACGTGCGATATATATCTCCAAATTGAGGTACGGACTTAGTATTTCTGCCTGAACGACGACAATTTGGTCAGTTTGTGTACATGTTTATTAAAGTTTATACCTTATCAAACAATGAGGATTTAGTCCCAATAGTTGCGTGGTTCGTTCGTTTTTTCATAACCTCTGCACTCGGGGTAAAACCGGGTATTCCAAGTGGCGCAAGACCAGGCAGTATTGATGTTTCTCCGATTAAGACGATCAAAACACAACAGACGTTGATTGTTATATTTTTAATGTATTTTCTAATTTAAATAAAGAAGGGTTAATCCAATGTAAAACTATCTTAGCTGTGCCTTACCATATATAAGCTTTGCAGTGGCGCGGAGAAGACAACTGCTTTAAATGTGAATGAATTCCTTAACTAATATTCTTAAATTGCCATATAAAATAAAGTAATTGCAACTTTTCCATCGAAAATCGAGGTTCCCTGATTCCCCATAAAGATAGCATGTGTACTTAGTTAAAAAAATTATTGATAAAAAAAAAGTATTGACACTATGACTTTTCTGAAAAAGATGTACTATATTGTACTCCGATAAGCAATGAATATTTTAATTAAATGTGGGAAGCTCTATGTCCGGATGGATTGCTCCAACAGATCTTTGAGTCTTAGCTACGGTTTTAGCATGTTGTTTAACTTGTTTTTCCTCTGTATTGTATGGCAACGGATTCAGAAACCCTCCGGGCTTTGCTTGCGCATGCGTCGGGCGGAGTTATTTTTTTTTTTCAAAATAGGGAAAGTGAAAGAATGGAAAGGGTGATGTTTGCATTTATGAGCATGATCTAACAAAACTCTGGAAATCACTCATATGACTGGCACACATTTCCTGTGTAAATCTTTAAAGTGGCCGAAGTCTCGGAATCGTTGCTGAACAGTATCATATTTTTGGACGTAGTCGATCATGAGGAAGAGGTCAAAAATGCATACTCGATCTCTTCTCTATACGGCAAACTAAACGGAAGTGCTAAGTAATTTAGGCACAATTGCACACCAGCCGATTTGTCGATCGAGCAGTAAATTATAACAATAGTAACCCAGGTACTTGCTACATTGGTTCCACCGAGGGAATGGAGGGATTACTGTTGTTATATTTTAATGCTCAACCACACAAATCGGCTGGTGTCTTTTCCAGTACTAACATGAAAGTCGAGGGAGAACACTCCTTCTGATTTAAATTTGTTAAATTTCGAAGGTGGTGTAAAGCTGCTTAATCAAAGAACTGCAGTAAATAGAGAGTACTGAATGTTTATTTCATCGTTTATTTTATTTAATTTAGGTTAGTGTCACATTTAAATAAAAATATTCTTCGCATTTTTTGTGTCGCAGTATTCTATTAGGGAAGAAGTGTTGTTTTAATATTCAGCTAAACATGCCTTAAAATAAAAGAAAGTAATTTGTGCCTTGTTGCAATTTATGTTCTCTACATGGTTACTCTCTCCTCCCAATTTTTTCTGAAAGTTGGAAAAATTAAAAGCTTTTTTGCTCCTGTATTCATAGCCAAGAACGAGATTCCAACCTGTAGTACGCGAATGACCATTTGGGGCTACGCCCAATCAAAGTTGTTAATGTCGGAAACAAGAAAGCATAAAGAGTTAAAAGTTAGAGAAGTCCTGTTTCTCCAAGTGAATACTTGCTATTTAATAACTATACCACTTGAATAGTTGATTATTACAGTGTAATTTCTAGCTATCCTTATAAGTTAAAACGAAATAATAACAAAACTGGTTTCATTGCTTTGGCGTTGAATTAATTAATACTTTGTAAAAAATGGAATAAAATGCAAAATCATTTTATTGAATCATTTAATCAAAAATAACTCCTGAAAATATTATTAATTCAAGTTATATTTTAAATTTACCTTAACATTATTGATAAAATTTCTTTGCATAGATAGATGGCTGTAAGAGTGGTGGACATGATGAGTGGGGGGGGGGGTACGCGAAAATTAAGAGCAATCGCGTAAGGTACTCCGGTAAAGTGGTTGGGAACCAACCCCTATATAGAAAAGTCCTTTAACGACCAACCCATAGAAACTTTTTTCGAAAGTCGAAGCTACTGAAAAATTTAAAACATAAAGTTATTTTTTCAACACCTGACGTCAGGAAAAGTTTCTAACATATCTTTCATTCACGCTGGAATTTGACAGATTACCGGAAGAGAAACACATGTCTTTCAGGACTTGATTACTTGTGCTTTAAGCCCAGCACATAAAAAATAATGCCTGCTGAAGACCGCACTTCTTTACTTGGAGATCTACTTAAGTGTATCGAGTAAGGAAAATCTTTTTTTCAAATCGGTCGGTTTTCTTTTAAGCACTTATTTTATTGAAAATAAGCTTCTTTTGGAATAACTGATACACTTTTCCGCTTATTGCGTTGTATTATCTTTTTTTGTATTTTTTTTATAACGGTTACACAAAAGTGAAATCTTAAGTTTAGATGCTCACAAATTTGTTACTTCCAAACAGAAATGCGGTGGCTTTTAGATTGGCACAAAATAATCACAGAAGCCTCGTCTGGTGAATTTATACAAGCTTTTAATCTAGTTTTGGTCACGCGTTTATCCTTAAGAAACAGATAATTGGTCTGACATCGTTTATCAGTGAAAATAAAACGTAGCAACTTTCTATGCAATTTTATCGTTTATGAGGAGAGGTTACACTCCTCGCCGCCTTAAGTTAAGGCTCTGAAATGCGTCGATAAGGGAGAAAAGAGTAGATATTTAGTGCATTTGAAAATGTTGTGTTGCTTCTAATTTTTTCAGTCACTGTGACTCATATCTCGGTGGGAAAAATAGTGAAAATTGCTTATGAAAGATAGTAAATAATTGGTTATTTCATGGAAGCTACCAAAAAGTTGATACAAATTTTACTTGATTTTCAAATGTAGATGTTTTATATTCATTAATATAATTCCCTCAACCAAAGTGGAAATTCTCAAATTGTGGGGCGCGTCCTCTTTTGGGATAGCAGAGAAATTTATACAGCCTGTTTCAGGCTCAGAGCATAAACATTAAAGGGGTCAATGCAGGGCACACTGCATAGCAAATATTTTTGTGAGAAGGAATGTATGGACGCAAGTGATGCATTGAGCACAATCATTATATATTAGATATGAAAGGACATAAATTGTTTACTTACAGCGTCGTTGAAAGTGCTTCTTTACAGCAATTTTTACACTAATTACAATAGATGAGCGCTTGTAGTGATCACTTTGGGTCCAGAGTCAAAGTGGTCACTACATCAGGCTATTAGAACATCAAAATGCCTTAAAAACAATACAAGTCTATAGGTATACAAGGATCAGAGGCGTAGCTACCGGGAAACCACTTTAGGTGTGATGGGGCAAAACATTAGTGCGTTCATGCCACTTTTTTAAAAGTGAAATATGATGAAGAGGTGCAATTTACTTTACTAAACTACTCGACAACTGGGGAGCCCGAAAAAAAGCCATATTTACCCTAGCTGCGCCACTGACAAGGACAGCATAAAAAACAGACTATTACAACATTGTTAGTATGTACTCATTCGTTTTAATTAGAAAAAAAAGAAAATCGATGCAATGCACAGAATTGAAAAAAAGAAGGTCATACATATTTAATTTTTAAGCTTTCTGGCGTTAGCGAAAGTAACCTGTTCACAGTTTTCAAGCATTCGGTGAACAAACATTCAGAAATGAATAATGAGAAAGAAGTTTCAGTGATATTAGACTGAACTTAAAAGTACGAAGATCTTGTAAAATTCTCGGACTGGGTGCTGATTTTCTTCAGGAGCCCATCGCCATTACTCCTCTCATATTCTGTGGTCATCTCATTAAAATTATCATTACAAAACGAATTGTTGATCCTTAAAACCGGTTTCTATGAGTTTTAGATGCAGAAGATTCGTTCTATGCTATTTCGATCAATACAACGAATTGATCGTTACATCCATCGGTCTTTCTAAGCGGCGACGACTGTACTCAAAATCGCATCCACCAGCAATAATATGGCGAAAGCGCCGGTCGAATGTTTGGCGATGCATTTTTTGGATGGATTTCGAGAGGGACCCGTCCTTCGAATTTTCGTTGCGGGTATAGAATTTACGAGAAATACGTGGATCTATGAAATTGAACACCGTTCACTCCATCGACGTTGTTATCAGTAGCTGCGATTGGGGAATTAAAAGTGCGGGAGAAGTCAAAAATTTAGGACTACTAAAATGTCAAGGTAATATAGGGGTAGACAACCAGAATTTAAAATTTAGTTCTAAATTAGCTAACTTTCTCAGACACTATTGCTTTCTGTATAATTCTAGTTTTAAGCGAAAAGCTAAAATGAAATAAAATTTGATTATTCCGGCAAAAAAGTAGTGTGTGTGTGTGTGTGTGTGTGTGTGTGTGTGTGTGTGGTTGGGGCGACCGTGTCGTGCCCTACTCGACTCTTCACCACGGGTTGCTATGGTTGCATTACTGTTGGTAGACATAATTTTGAACTGTTGTGTAAAAATGCTGTAAGAGTACTTTTAACCATTCTGTAAGTAAATATTTATGTTTTCCTTTCATGTCTGTTTCTTGTGTTAGTACCGCAACGAAACACTTGCACTTTTGCCATTTGAAAGCAGAAAAAAAATTTTTTTGTTATGGTGTACTCTACCGGCCTTTAATGTTTGTTCTATGAATTCTGAAAACCATGTGTATATAAATTCCTAAGAAATTTATTTTTTTGAAACTAGAATAAAATAGGATACATTCATTGTCACAAAAATAATATTTCAATCCCAAAAATAAGTTAAACTCGTATGATTAGTTGAAAAGATTTTTTAAATTTATTATTTAAAATTTCAGACTCTCGTTGAAAGGGGGGGGGGGTAATTTAAACACAAGTCCTTGAAAAGATGGACAATTTAAAACAGATATGAAATCACTTGATTCCAAATACAAAATTGCAAGAAACATTAGCTCTTAAATAATATTTTTTCTGTTCTAATGCAACAGAAATATTTATAAGCTGTCTGACATGTGAAATAGGGTGTGTTGTTTAGCGTTGAAAGTCTTCGTCCGTTTAATGGTTTGATGATTATATTAAGATAAAACAATTACCTTGATTGTTCAACTTTTGAGATTTAGTATTTAATTTTTAAACCCACCACAATAAATGAATGAACAAATTGACTTAATATTTTTATGCGTGATCATTGGTTTTCTCAAGTAACGTCAAAAAAAAATAACTTGTCTTGTCCTATTAACTTGATTTGTCATTCGACGGTTTTGAAAATATGTTTTATTTCGAGGATCTGCTGTCTATTTTCTGAATGAATAATTAAAAGCAGTAAGAGATTTCAAACATTCATTGCGTTTTCGTCAACCAGATGCTACTAAGCGGGAAGACATGTAACTAAAATACCCAGAACTTCACTCTTTCAATTTTCACAATTTCCTCAAGGTTAAAATTTTCCTTTTATTATTCGTTTTATGTTAAAGCTTCAAAATACCGCTTAAAAAACAGAGTCAATAAATAATACGAGACCAGATTTTTGAAAAAATTGTTCCAAGATTGGTAAACACATAATACAAACAGCCTTCATTTTTTTTATTAATGTGCGTAGATTAATGCCAGTTAATAAACTTTCTTAAGCAGGTATATACTACTAATAACAATAAAACCGGAAATGAAAGGGTAACTGTAAAAATACCTTTACTGAATTAATCTACCTAAGAGGACTTTACCAAAGTGTTGGAAAGAACAAAAGACTTTTTTATTTATTGCGACAATAACTATACTGTTTGTTTAAAGAATTGATTTTGTTTAACTTCAACTCTGTAGCAGCATCAACAATCAACCGACCATTGGATATACATAGAATGCCTTTAGAAACTTAAAATTCATTGGTTGCGAAAAAAAGCAAAACAGTTTGTGCCATTGTTTACTTGATTATTCTATAGAGAAAATTTATATTTAGACACTTTTCGTATTCCTACTTCTTCCTTTTTCTCTACTTTCATCGTTTCCTATACTGTTCTGTGAGTTAATGTTTGAAAGTATTCTGCATCTTCTGAAATGGTATGTGATGTTTTAGTGATTAAGTTGTTGCATATTTCGATGATACAATAACACCTGACTTAAGCGAAATCAATTGGGATTATATGATTCCTTATTTCCCCTCCCATGAGTATTTCCTATTTTAGAATATAATACAAATGCAAAATAAAAAGGAAAAGAAAACTTGTATATTCCTTTCCAAAATGAACCGGAAGCAACGCTATAAACGGATTAGTTCTCTCGCCGGTACTGTACAAGTTGTCAATCTTGCCAGGCTGTTGTTGGATTTGGAAGGTGATAGTAATCACGTTAAGGAACTGTTATGGATTCACAAGGTAAGAACTTAAAAATTGATGACTTGCACAGATGCGCGAGCAGACCTCAGCAAACTTCGGTTTAGAATCACAGAAAAGCAATGACAGCTGCAACTTGACAGGTCTTGGCTCATTTGAAAAATGGATTATAAATTTCGTAGACAATATACATTATTGAGTATTAATATATTTAAGCGATAAACAAATTTATAAACAAAAAAAAGTCGTTGAGTCGTGTCAAACAAGTTTTTTTTAGATTTTGTGAATTCATCGACATAGAAGAATCTCTGTTTGTGTAACGCTTTATATTGATATGTAATATTTTGTATCGAGATATGAATGAAAACGCATTTTTTATTTCATACTCTTCTTTCAAATAACTGTTTTCTAGGTCTTACCTCTAATAAATCGCAGATATTTTTCATACAAGCCTTTAATGGAAAAGCCAAAAGAATTTTTATTCACCAACATATTAAACTTTCGTTAGTACCACTATCGTAACTTCGGTATTACTATGTGATAATAATTTTTTTCATTTTATTAAAATTCATTTTTTATTTAGAAAACATGGGTTAAAAATCAAAGACTATTTTGGGAAAAAAAGCATTGAATAAATAGAAAAAGATAAGTTGTGTACATATATGATATTTTGCTTTTCTTACTTAGGACATTTTATTTTAAGATCCTAGAATCTGGAGTTTTCGTCTTGTGTGTGTGGTCGTGTGCATTGATGCAAAAAAATTGGTGGTGGAAATTTGGCATGTAACGTTTAGATTTGCATCAATTTTAGACTATTTCAGAAAGAGATTAAATTACTCAACATATAAATATGGAAAGGTAAAGGAGGAGAAATACTCTCGGATGGATATTTTATAATTTACTCAATACTTCAAAGTTTTTCTACTTAATGATACCAGTATCATTATAAAACCATAACATTTAAACCAAGGTTAATTATTTTATGACCATAGTATATATTTTAAAAAAAGGAAGAATGAATATAAAAAAATTAGCATAGTAATTTTAGCGAACAATATCTTTCATGATTATTTCCCACGAAAAAACTTTCTTTTATGATCTTACCAGTTAAAGTGACGCGGGTGCCATGAACAATATTTTTTATTTTTAATATTTGGAATTGGATTTTAGTTGTATTTTATATAAGCAATAATACTCTATGATTATCCCAAACCAAAAATTAAATTTATTGAAAAGTATGTGTAAAATTTAATTTTTTAAAAAATTAAGTACATAAACCCTAAGGCTTTTTTAAGTATGCATATATTTTGCAAATTTTTTTCCAAGTACTTCATTATACTACATAAAACTTGATCTGTATTTCTTTCCACTGTGATATTTAATTTATTATATTATTATTTTTAAAAAAAATACCACACATCTTAGAGTTAATTCCATATAGGTGCTTAAAATAATATATTTCAAAACATGCATAAAATTTCGCCCCTCCTTTAATTATTAAAAAGCCTTGGGTTTGAAAAATAATATATGATCAAAAAAAATACAACATAGATATTAATTTAAAGTTTTTCATTCCCTCAATAACATGGTATAAAACCCTTAGAATAACTTGTAGCTTCACAAAATATTAATTAACTTATTTTGCAAACGATTACTATAAAAAAGTACAGAATTTGTGGCAATGTGAAATATTACTCAATTGTATAATGCATATATAAAGGAAAAACAAAGAAACATCAATATTTCATAAATTTAAACAACAATTTTTTAAAAGAAACTCACGTATCTCGGAGCTGATTCCATGCAAAGTTCTGCTACTAGCATAAATATACAACATGAATAAAATATATACACCTTTATTTCCCTTTCTAACAGATTAATTTCTCCTTGCGTTTACGAGCTAGTTTTAGTTTCTTCTGTACGGGGTATTGCAACAGTATTTTCCTTCCTTTTCTTTTGATATACGCTCTATAAATCCTTTACACACGCGATAACGTTCCTGCTGTCTTGTTAAGTTGCATTTTATTTTAATTTTGAAGAAGTTCAAGCTGTTCGAAACTGCAACGATCTGAAAAAGTGGGCGTGGAAACATTGTTCACTCTCCTGTCATGAATCAAAATTGTCCAATAACTTAGTAAAAAAATGCAGATAGGGGTCTGGAATTTTTGCAGGCATATTTAGAATGATTGGAAACTATCATATGAGCCAATAAAAAAATTTCCGATATTCCGACGATTTTTTTTTGGGTGCTGTGTCATAGCAAAAAGTTTTATTATTTTTCACTTCATGTAAATCATTGAGTAATAAAGTTAATTTTAAATATAAATTTCCTTATCTTGAAATTTATAAGTTGTGATAGCTTCAAATAACGATGGAAAACTGTTTGCATATAATTTGGATGCTGTATAATTTTACTTGTAGTGGTGAATGTTTGATATTTTCCTTTAAAAAATATATCTGTTTTCTTAATACTTTGGTTAAATATTTCTGCATCTGATTATGAAAGATATCGATGTTTTACATCTGAGCGAGCTTTTGAATAAACTCCACGTTTCTTTACCGATTTCTCCACTGTTTAGAAATTTCTTTCACCAAAGGAAAATAATGATCACCTCAAATTCGATAAAATGGCAGTGAGTGTTTTTGGTGAAGAAGACTGGTATAAAACTATGAAATAATGTTCTTATAATAACATGTTTTATATATAGTGAAACTTTGATTAACCTTCTCCGTCGGACCAGTGGTGTGACGGATAACAGAAAACTCTTAATACATATGTACAGTAACGTAATTTCACTGCTGGCTTGGAAAAAAAAAATTAAATAAAATCGCTAAAGTGAATAATACATACACAAATTGTATTTAATTTTTTACAAAACAGTCAATCTAGCTTCAATATAAGAGTAGTAATGACAGAAATGATGGATTCAATTTTTTTAAATGATGACGGATAACAGAAATTGACGGTTAATCGAAGTTTTACTGTATTACATAGAATTCTGAATTAAAAATAAACGGAATATGTTACTATTGTAAGTATCAGAATGAATAGTTAATATCAAGTTTCAATTTCTGAAAAGATCCAGTAGTCGCACATGTACACCAGAGGAAAATCGACGGTATGGACGTACAGTGAGTCAAAGCTGGATAATTGAAAATGACGCTTTATTTAATGGATATTCCAGAAAACTCCGAAGCACAGCTAGCATGAAAGAACAGCACTTGCACAAGTTCGTAACACAAGCTGACAACAAATCAAATAATAACGAAACAGCGAATAATAGTGCTCAGTTTCTGATCAAATTACCAATGCGAACAAGAGTTCAAAGCGATTATTGATTCGTCGTTCGTTTGTTATTTATACCTTTTACAACAGGATTCGACATCTCTCGAAGATTCCCTCCCATAACTTCTTTCCTAGTAGAGATGGGTGAAAATTCTAGTATATTCGAGAGTACCTTCATTTTGTCGCAAAATGGTAGCCAAGTTTGGCGCTCAATGTCAGGGGGGGGGTGGTTTGACCTCTCACGATAGATGGTAAGAATCTCTGTAGTCGCTGTTTCCAACCATTAGACTAACATTGCTAGGAAGCGACGTATCAGGTTCGCAACAACATGAAGACATGAAGTTTAATTGTGATGCAAGTCATTGTTTCTTAAGGTTTCGCTACTCATAACTCCTTTTTGATCGCAAACATTTTCTGGTGTGTGTGTGAACAATGAAATTAAAGTGAATTCGAATTTCCTCATGGATCAAAATAGTTTGAAAGAATTTCCAATGCAATTTAATCGTAAATTTGATTAAATATAATTTAAATTAGTTTAATTTGTTTTGTTTAGAGCGACGTCCTAGTTTTAACACGGGAGAGCAGAATCGTGGTTGAACCGTGATCCAGACGACAGACGAGGGTACCTGAGCTGGCATCCCCCTCCCCAAAGTTCATACTAGTGGGAGGACGTTTTATACCGATGGATTAACGTGTTCTGAACCCACATATATGAGGTGAATCTTTGTGGAATCAGATCTAAGCCAAAATTCTGCCATCAGGCCTCTGTGGCCTCATGATTTTTTATAAAGATGATGTTCTTAATTATTTTTTTTGTACTAATGAAGACTTCAGCGGAGAGTTTTAATGTCAGACATTTGCACCCTCAGAATTTTGTTAGACGCATCCATATGGGCCCTCAAACATAGTCACCTAATTATTTACATTAACTCCCCTCAAGGGTAGATTGCATTGACCCCTTTTTACATTATAATTTTTTGTTTATATTGTTTTGTTCTTTTATCACCTTAAATATTTAACTTCAGTGAGCTTTACACTCAAATAATGTCGCATTTTCTTCCGAATTTTTTATATTTTATTTATTGTAACATGTAGAGGCGCAATTAAACACGCAGACCCACTCTTATTTTAATTATTTACAGAGACTTCATTTGTGGTTTTTTTTTTTTTTTTAATTTTGTTGAAGTCCTAATTCCACGGGCAACGCCGTGCGTTCGGCAGTGTCTTAACGTGTTTAAGTCTCGCATATTTTACTTGCAGTACAATAATCATTTTCACGTTGCAATTTTTTAAATATTGTTTCGGATTAACGTACTCTGTATTGCTTTTCTACAGTTGAAATGTCATTATCGCGAAGAAAAATAAGCGGGAAAATCAATAATGTGTATCTTTTGTTTTGTTTTCAGAACTTTTCATTTTATTGTGGGAGTTTTTTTTTTGTTGTTGTTGTTTTGTCATTTTGTTGAATTCCTAATTCCACGGGCAATGCCGTGCTCGTACTGCTAGTCGGTTATATAATGACAATAGCTGCAAGGTCGATATTTATCAAACGTCTTTTGCGTAAATGGCACTAGCGTGAAATTAAGATTCATTATTCTTTGTAAGTAATTTTAAAATATATCTAAAGATTAAAAAAAAACAGCGGGAGTGGTCTCCCCTAAACTTTCTCGATACTCCTAACACATGTAGAGAGAAAAATAAGTTAAAAGGCAGTAAAACAAACAAGAACCTCAAACGCAGTGGAGGAAAAAAATAAGCAGAACGTCACACCACGATTTCTGAAGGTCGTTCAACGCGAAAGTAGAATTAGAAGCCGGCGTAATTACCAATAGGGCTGGGTGTAATATAGAAAACAAAATTTGCTATTTGAACAACTTTTTTTCAACCGATTGACACAAAAATTGGACACAAATCTACCATTAAGGTAAGAAGGCCACATACCAAATTTCATTTATCAAAGTAATTTTTAAAGAAGTTATTGCGTTCAAAAGTATGCGATTATGCAGACAGACAGACAGTCAACCCTTTGACGGATTTGGTCCAAAATTTAATACCAACCTACATTCCCGATGATAAAAATGTGTACCAAATTTTATCCACCTAGCTATTTAAGTTTGTGAGTTATCGCGTTCACATTAACACTGACATACAGACAGACTGACTTCCCGAGGACGTATTTTGTCCAAAATTTGATAGAAACCTACAAATTTTGTGTAAAGACCCCATACCAAATTTCATCCATGTATCTTTAATAGTTTTTGAGTTATCGCGTTCACAGACAGACAGACACACACACACACAGAGGTAATTCCAAAATTGTGTTTTTCAGACTCAAGGAGGTCTAAAACATGGAGATTCGTCAAAATCTCGAGTTCAAATTCTTTGACGATTACAATACTTTCCCTTTGTATACTTCGTATACGAGAAAGTAAAAATCCGAAGATGCTATCTTTAATCGTTGTTCTGAAAAAAATCACTGAGTCACTTTTCGTATGATTGATACAACGGAACTTAACGTGAATTTCTTCTAGGAAACTTTTTTTCGGACGAATTTTCGGAAAGAATCAATCATATGTCATTCAGTAAGACTTTTTATCTGGCCTTGCATGTGGATGATTTGCATGCTTCAGATCTTTGAAGTATTAATTAACTTCAACCGCCCTTGTAGATGAAATTTGATTTTTTACCCACTTGTATGTGGGCACTTTTTTTTTGGAGCACAACAGTTGCACAATATTCAGTATACATTTATATTGAATGGTATCTCCCTTTTCAAAAACTGTGAAAAAAAGTATCTGGCAAGATCAGTCCATTATAATTAGTTTGATATTCACATTACTAGGCCTTGTTCTCGAAAAAAAATATTTATGTTTATTCTTGTCATATTGATCTAATAAATACTATCATCCAGAAAAAAGAACTGAATTCAAAATATTCAAATGAAGAAAATATCTACTGAATTCATCGCTTGTTCTTCTCATTGAAAAATTGGTAATCAGTGTAAAAAATGAATGATTCCTTGTGAAACGCGTCTAAAAAAGTAAAGACAACTGAACGAAATGGCACAATGAAATAAAGATTTTTAGAGAAATTATTTTCAAAAAATGAAAAGTTATTTGGAATTATAGGATTTGAAGCATTTAAAGTATTAGCTTGATTGAAGTACTTAAAGTATTTGATTGATTTCTCCAACAATATTTTTTTTCTGAAGAAAAAAAATTTAGACAAGCAAATAAATATTTCGTGTAATTTTTCTAACCATCATTTTGCCATTTCTCGTGATTAGGAAGAATTCAAATAAATTTAAAGAATGTTAGTAACGTAAAAGACAACTGAGAAACAGATCTATATATATAAAAGAGGAAAGTGTGTGTGTGTTCATTTTTTGGTTCTTTAAAAGCCCACACCGTTAGACTTACGGCGACCAAATTTGGCACAGTGATGGATTAGCGCAAGAGGGAGCTAAGGCAGTAAAAATTATTTTAAAATTCGAATTAGACTTTTATTTATTTTATTAAATAACGAAAATTAAGCTATTTTTAGAGGTTTTTTGAAATACTGAAATACTTATGGTATACTTCTGAAATACTTATGGTACGAAATTTAATTTTACATCTACTTGAAGAACAAAAAATTATCTTTTTAATGATACCAATTTAATTGCTGTTGATTTTTTTCTCTAACTATAATTAAGGTTTCGAAATTTATTTTAGACTCAAATTGTACCAATGCTTTTATTGCTGTAAAATCAAATTTAAACCAATTTAATCTTTCATCAAATCCTTTATTCACGTGCTTTTACCACTAGAAAGTTAAGAAAATATTGCCTTTTTTTGGTCAAGGTAGACTTCTTGCTTCCACAGTTATTTCGTAGCATGCACTTAACTTCCGTTTTTATTTCGTAGCTTTTAACATGCACTCAAACATCCAATGACGTTAGTTTAGTTACTACGCGATGTTTCGTTTAAATATCATAAACTTTTAAATGATCCTAATCAGTGTGAAACGCCGTAGCGAACGCGGAGTGAGTGAAGTATAGATGCCGCAGATGCCAGTTTTAGGAGAGCCATGGAGACTAAACATTACTGCATTTATGCCAGTTTTTAAAGCAAAATATGATTATGGGGTGTAAAAATAATGCCAGGCTGCGAGGGGCATTTGCGCTTGCTAAGCAAACGACGACTGGGGTAAAAAAATCATATTCCTTGGGCGCCACACACCCACGCTGCGACACTGGCCATGTTGACAAAACATTAATACGTTTGAGTCACTTTTTAAAGTCAAATACAATAAGGAGTCGAAAAATACCATGTCCAGAGCGCCGTTTACGCAAGTTAAGCCTCTTATGATGAAGGGAGTGGGGAAGAGAAAAAATCATAGTATGACCCGAACGCCACTTACCCTCGGTACGCCAGTGTCAGTATGTAAAGTAATTAAAGGTTAACCGAGTCCCGTTCCTACCGAAAGGTCTAGGGAGAAAAATAAGGAATGGTGCTTCCGGTCAGGCAAACAAACACCAAAAAAGAGGAGAATGGGGAGCCATATAAAGCATGATATGAAGTATTTCTGTCGTCTCCGTAGCAATGATGGGGATCGGAAGATGAATTCTAAGGGTTGTCAGACTCGTGTGAAGTGGTTCAAAGTACAGAGACAAAAAGAAGTGGTTAGTTTAGCTGCTGGCCGTGGGGTCAGAGATACAGAAGAGGGCAAAAGCAAATCAATGAAAGACTTTACAATGAAAAACTGATTAATTAAGTTTAAAGTGTTATAAGTACTTACATTTGAAAATATTTCTACCTTGAGCAACTCCGGGTATAATAAAATAACAAATGGGTTTGTCATAAAATAACAAACATTTTACTCTTCATTGATTATAATAATTTATTGATTGAATTTGGGGTTTATTGGTGTAAGAGCCAAATCTGGCCATGCTGCGGCAAAGATACGGTGAAAGTGTATACACATAGTATCTTCATTATAATGGAGAACAAATCAGTTAAACGGAATTCCAAAACAAAAATTATTCAAGGCTAAAATAGAGATGGCGATATCATTTGATTCTGAGTGGTCATATGATGCCTTGTTGAATCATTAAAAAAAGTTGTAGAATCATTAAAAAAAATTTTTTTCCTATAAGTAGGTAAACTGATAAGGGAATATTATTTTAAACAATACTAGCCGCCTTCGGCGACCGGCTGTTCGCCAGTAATGTTAATGGCCTGTGGCTATGCTTAAAACTTGGAAAAATAAATTGGCGAATTGGCGGTTGTAGAGGCTGGGGGACTCTGCCAAAGTTTTATTTTACGATATATCTCTAAAATGGAGGGTGGTAAGTGGCAGGCGACGATTGATGGCATATCTAGAGGTCATAAGATTTCATATGAAATAAATATTGTTGAAATCGGTCTAGTAGTTGAAGTTGAGGACTGTCTCATGGTTTTTTTCCCCATAGGGAATGTACAGTGGATTACTGTTTTTTTTTTTTTTTTTTTTTTAAATATTTCTCTCGAAATCGGAGGGAGCTGGGGTCAGGCTGATGACATATCTAGACGTCAAAAGCTTCCATATGAAATAAAAATTATTGGCATTGGTCAAGTGGTTGGAGCTGGGGGACTGGTCCTCTGGTTTTGCCGATTATTTTAAATATATAGACAATGATCACCGAAGAAACTGTCTATAGTAGTAAGTTACTGTAATATATCTTGAAGAATAATTTTTTCTTTTTTACTCATGCGATGTTTAATTCCTTCTAATTAATTTAATAAAGGCTTTATATTGCAGTAGCTTATAAAAATTAAGGGGAAATACCAAAAATATGGATAATTCTGAAAACTATAAATTAATTTTAATGAAACTTAGACAAAGTATACAAAACACATTATGGTGCAAAGTAACATGAAAATAAATTACCAGCAATTGTTTTGGTTTAGAAATAAACATGTGTATGAACGTGTTAAAATATATGTGCCAGTTAGGTACAGGAAAACATCCCTCAGTTTAGATTAGTTATATTAACGTCCCTTTATGGAGCTGCACGAGGGTTATTTTGGGACGTGCCTCGTAATTTTGAACATAAGTCAGATGACGAGGATGACATCAGAGCCAGCACCCTCCAGGAGTGACGCTGGTGTCTGCCCGACGGGGGGGGGGGCACGAATCTCCCCGACAGTGGCCAAGACTTGCTGTACGGGAAGGGGTGTAATGAAATTGGTGTCAAATGTTTACCAGATCTTTATTTATCTACCAGTTGAATACTCCGTTGCGTGAACGGGGTTCGCAAATTTTCCCCGACGGGAGGAGCACAGCATCCCTGAAAGGGAGGCCCGGGAACCCCGGTCCCCCTCTGGCGCCACACCTACCACCCACTGTTCGAAACCACAAAAGCGGGAGGTAGGTCGTTTGACCTTTGAAAGGTTTAAAGAGCAACAGGCCCATACACACAGCAAATCTTCCGTGCAGTCAAGTCTCGACCCGCGGCCCTCCTGACACGGGGCTACCGAGGCTTCTCAATACGGAGTTTGATCGCTTTTAGGAGCTATTCAGTGATGGGTGATGCCATGGATTTTGCTGTCTAGGAGGTCAATAGGAAGCGAGAGCAATTGTTCATACAAAATTGCTCTCAGCGTGACAAGGGTCTCAGTCGAGAGATAGAGGGCAGCAGCAGGTATCTTCAAAGCATTCCAAGCACGCTTGATTGGATTCAGGTGTGGCGATTGAGCTGGTCTCTTCTTCTGATGTATTGTTTGCTGCTGAAGATAATTTTCCGCGATACGAGCTCTGCGTGTTCAAGTTCGTCTTGTTCAGTGAAATTATCACTTACTGCACCTGTATAAAGGTGCACATAAGCATGAAAAATACCACCTCTATAGACCTGAGTAATCACAGGTTTAAGTGGAAAGACAGGGAGGTCTCTGCGTCCACGCAAAGGGATATGATCTCGTGCATCATATAAATCTTTTTTACGGATGCTTTGATGTATTATAACCGGTTTCTAGATTATCTTCAAATCAATTTACGTCTACTTTCGCTTTTCAATCTAAGCCTGGACTCGTCTGTGCAAAGAACAACTCTCCATTATACTACAGCCCAGTCAACGCCGCAAACACTCCGTCCTGAGACGCGAGGTGAGTCCCTTTTTACTTTCTCGTATACGAAGTATACAAAAAGAAAGTATTGTAATCGTCAAAAAATTCGAACTCGAGATTTTGACGAATCTCCATGTTTTAGACCTCCTTGAGTCTGAAAAACACAATTTTGGAATTACCTCTGTGTGTGTGTGTGTCTGTCTGTCTGTGAACGCGATAACTCAAAAACTATTAAAGATACATGGATGAAATTTGGTATGGGGTCTTTACACAAAATTTGTAGGTTTCTATCAAATTTTGGACAAAATACGTCAAAAGGAAGTCTGTATGTCCGCGGTCATGTGAACACTATAACTTAAAAACTTGAATAGCTAGATGGATAAAATTTGGTACACAGTTTTATCGTCATGAATGTAGGTCCGCATAAAATTTTGGGCCAAATCCGTCAAAGGGTTGACTGTCTGTCGGTCTGTATAATCGCATACTTGTATCTCATAAGCCCTTCGGCTTAGATAAATAAAACTTGGTATCACGGATGCTAACATTAATTATAGATCTGAGCCCAATTTTCATCTCAATCGGTTAAAAAACAGGTGTTCAAATTGCATATTTAGTTCAAAATGCACATTACGACTCTGTGTTGGCGAGCGTTTCGCTAACTTTACTCAAGTTAGAATGGTTGGCTTTTGACCTTGGCGGTCTACGAAGGAAATTGTAGCGAGCCGCAAACACGCGCTTCGGAAATTATGGCAAACAGAATCGAAACTTCGTTCTGACATTCTCCAGCTGGAAGGTATGGTGAAATCTTGCGTGATATCTGTAATAAGATTCGTACTCAAAAACGTTAAATAAAGTTGTGGTACCTCAGCTCGCGTAAAAATTGACAACATACGCAATTTTTTATTGCAAAATATTAAGTTTTGGGAAATTCATGTTTCGTTATAAATCACCATTCATATTCATAATGTTTTTCTCAAAATTACCAGGCCTTGAGTAAATACCCCAAGAATATTTACCTACCCACTGGGTGTTTACCCACCCCACATTACTGGTCGTATGCAAGGAAGTTTCGGGGAGGGCACTCCCAATGGTTGTACAGGTCACCTTCTTAAAGCCTTCCTCACACAAAAGACTTTTACTGCGTACTCACGATGGTTGTAGCCACAGTACTCTTTTTCTGTGGGTTGTAGCAAGGCAAGATCTGAGTTGGATTGGGACTCTAGTTCTTCGTGGGCACAACAACGAATTTTCTGTCTTCGGCGCTATGCATAATGCCCAGTGGCGAATCCAGGATTTGGGTCTGGGAGGGGCTGAGGTTATAAAAATTTTGTGTCGTCTTGACGAATGTCAAATCTCGTGGCTTATGCAAACCAAAACACTTTAACTTTACAGACTTTCCTCACCTGACACTAAGAATCATAAAGAACACTACAATACTTTCGATAATTTAATAAAAAATACAATGAAATAAGTAGCCAAAAAATGTTTCCGACCGTGGCAACTCTACAAGTACAGATGGAATGACTAGAAAAGTAGGAAAATTTTCGAGCCTGTCAAGCCAGAAAGCAATGCTGTCATATTTTTATTATTTTTTTAAGAAAGGGAAATTAAGAACAAACAGTTGTAGTGATTTAAAATAAAATCAAGAATTCTGGTTTAGCTCTGGGAGGGGCTGCAGCCCCCATAGCCCCCCCCCCCGGATTCGCCACTCATAATGCCTCTTAGATATTCTTGACTTTCAATCTTCCAAATGCCAAATTTGCGATTTGAAATGTTTGCCAAAATTTATGGGTTATAGAAGGCTCACATTTAACTATCTGATCACCCGTATATAATTTTAAACTGTCGATAATCTTCCAGTGCCTTTCGGCCGCTGTTCCTTCGGTAGGTGATGCCACGAATTTGTTGTAAGGAAACGGATATCCCAATTTTTTTTATCTCTCTATCACTACAAAATCTACAGTTTTACTCTCACGCATGCCTATTTGCAAATAACGTATTCCGATTTCAAAAACAATATTTCGCAAATTTTAGTTGCTTTTCAGCACCTTTTATGAATCACATACTCAAATTTCGTATTGATATGCTTTCTTCCTGAACGAGTTGTTGCTGTTTTTGCTACTTCTCCTAAATTTCACTAGTGTAAATACCGTAAGATAAAAATATGCGCGGGTTTGTTTGGGCCCAATTAAGCTGAAAGAAGAAATATTATTTTCTTTTACAATTAGAGCCATCTATTCGTATTGAACTAGTCCCTATTGAAAAGAAAATCCTATTAAAACCCCTATTAAAAAGAAAAGACGAAAATCCTTAAAAATAGACGAAATATTCTCCAGTGACAAAACGAATGAATTCTGCCACCGCACTGTGGAGTAAACAAATTTGGTCAAAAGCATTTTGGGATCGCTTTAGAACTTGTATACGGGATTATATAAATATATTTTAGCTTTATAAATTATAATTATGAATATTTATGGCCATAAGCAGGATTGTAAACAGTAAGTATACATAAAAACCAAATACTTCAATTAGTGCAAGACAGTATTTTTTTTTCGATATGTTCGTTTTAAATACTACCTGAACTGTTTTTATCAGATTATTCCTTGTTCATTAATTTTTACATCAGAATCTTCACTCACTGTTGTATTTGGTCGGATCAAAGCATATCTAGGATTTCTTTTGAAAAATGTTTTCGCTTTTTCATTCATGAGTCTTGAAGAGGACAAAAGCAGATAAGATGTTGTTAACAATCTATTTTATTTATGTCCATATTGCAATATTCTCTTGAAACTTTTCTTGCATAGATGGATCTATAATGACAAAAGTGCTGATTTCTGACTTGGGAAAATGCATGTGAAATCACTACTCCTCCGTATACATAAATACAAGATGTCCGAGAACGATGCGGCCGCGGTGGCTTATCGGTAAGGCTTCGGGGCCGGAAGATTCCAGGCTCGAAAAACGATTCCAGTGAAGACCCGCCGTGTATGTGAGCGGGTCGTTACGCACGGCCGGGTGCACGTAAGGGGGCCAACCGTCCCCCAGATGGTGTGATATGAAAGTTTAGGGAGGGGGTGCCAACTCGGGTGTCGTCCTCGTCATCTGACCACGGTTCAAAATTACGAGGTCCGTCCCAAACTAGCCCTCGCGTTGCTTCAAAACGGGATGTCAATATAACTTAACTAAACTAAATCGAGAAAGATATTTATTATTCTAAAAATTAATTTTAAAAATGCGAAAAAGTGAAATGAAATTCAATTTCCTGTAGAAATTGAAGAAATATATCAGTGTTTTTCACAGTTCCTTCAATGTAGCTCTACGAGAGCTCCTTTAGTAGCACAAAGAATGTCCAGTCTTCACTCGATTTCCTGCCTAATGTATTTTAACATTTGCGATGTAACAGTAAGGATTGCCAATTGTATCCCTTCCATTAAAACGGGAATATCAAAAACAGTTGTTTGATAAACAATGTCTTCCACATAACCCCGCAAGAAGAAATGCAGTGGAGTTATGTTATGTCGGGAGATCGCGGAAGCTAAGGTATTGGTCCTCCGCGACCAATCCATCGTTCGGGAAATATTCTATGAAGTAATTCACGAGTCCATTTGAGGTGGAGCTCCATCCCGCTGAAATAAAACATTTGGCTGAAAATGTTTCAAATGTGGAATAGCTTACAACTCAAGAAGATCCTGGTGCACATCACCGTTAATAGTCTCCACAGAGAAGAATGGACTCTGATTACAGCATGGTGTAAATGACCACACCAAGCATTAAGTTTTGGGCTGTCTCGTTCATGTCCAACTGAAATGTTTGGGTTTTCAAACCCCCATATCCTAACCTTATGGCGAGGCGATGAAACTTTCCAGACACATGGAATGTGTTCTCGTAGAGCTTCATCTAAGGAACTGTAAAAAAACTGTTGAGGTTTCTTCATTCTTTTGCCGTAAACTGCGTTTAATTTCACCTTTTCATATTTTTGTTATTAATGCTCATAATAATAAAGATTTTTTTCGTACACATTGTATATTTCATGTAAGGTTGACGACAATGGATATCAAGACTGCAATCTCGGATATAATTAATTGTATCGACACACTGAACTTTAAATTTTGTAATGTTTATTATCACCTTGGTAGGATCTCTAAGTTGATTTTAAATCTCCATAGTCAAGTTTTCGACAACTCTTGTAAAGCTGATTCCCATTTCTTTGTTCTGAAAAAACCATTTCGAAATATTCCCGTCATCGAAGTTTCCAGCCAACGTGTTTAAGCCCCAAAACGTGAATGAATTTATGTTGTACTACCGAGAAACCATGCAGACACAATATGAATTTTCATCAAAATGGAAAAACTAACTTGAAAAGTTCGCATTCGAAATTCATCAATTTGGAAGAAATGCTAATTTCTTTCTAAAGAGAATTATAATGAACTTTTCCCCATAGTGATATCTATATACAGGGTGTCCCCAAAAAAATGGAACAAGCATTTACTTTTTTAAATATTGCACTTAGATATATACTCCCAATTGCAAAGTTTCATCAAATAAGGTAGGAATTTGTGCGAAAACACTTTGGTTTCTGTGGAAGTTGAATATAAAAAGTTTAAAAAATTAAATTTTTATACGTTCCCCGTAGAGCAAAAGTGTCAATGATTGAAACATTCCTCTTACACTCATCTATATATAAACTAAGTTTCACGATTCTATCTGCAAAACTTACAGAGATATGTTAATTTTTAAATTTCAAGGGGCTGCTCACAAATTCATATGGAGATATTTACTACAGAAATGCAAGATTATTCAACATAGAAACTCTGAGAAGTGCAAATATTTGTCAAGTTTATATCAGCCAATCATAACGGATTGCAAATAAATTGCCGGTGACGCATACTGTTACTCAGTTTACATTTGCAGATAGTTGCAACTATCGACTTGATAAAAAAATGGAAGGACAACTTTAAAAAAATGAAAAATTAAGGTATAACAGGAACATAGCCTAATATTGAACAAGAATACGGAATAATTTGTTCTTAGCGTTGTGCTCATTATTAAGCATTACCAAAAACCAATGGCGATTCGTCATTTAGGTCTGCAGAACTCACTAAAATTATTTTAAAAATTTGTATTTTTTTTATTCTTATTTGCTTACTTCTCCACTCTGAGAGTTCGATTATTAACGAAAAAAGGTAAAAACGAGAAAAAAAAAAGATAGAAAATGAATGAAAAAGTAAGGCAGACGCTGGATGGGGTCAAATAGTTTTAAAATTAGCTCCCTGCGTACAACTAAGTGACACAATGGACGAAGGCGAATAGCCATTATTTTTGTCATAGAACTTAGCCAAAACTAGATCTTCCGATACTCCTGCTTTGCGCTAAAAACCAACTAATGATCTTTTTTTCCTTTAATTCTCACCCATGGTTCGCCTTCACGCTCTTGATTTTTTTTTCATTGTCTGTTTTTAGATTTCGGATTCGCTTTCATGTTGCTTCAACGAGAACTTGACTGGTTCCTACATATTCGATTTCTCTTATTAAAACGGAACTCACCGAAAAAAAAAGACTGAAATTATCTAAAATAAATCGAACTATGAAGGTAAAGCTATTTTTGAAAAATTGCATTTCAATTGTATTCTATTAATATTCTTATAGCACTTCTTGTTTCTCTGAAAATGAGTCTCACTGCTAATATGTCACCCTGGATATTTTTGACTAGATGAACTATTTTAGAAAATACTTCAATTAATGTATTATTTGACTAGTTTTTAGATTTAATAAGAGTTAAAAAATACATTGTTGTTTCCTGATTTCACCCTTTAAATAATTTTTTTAAAATATGTATGTTATCCCTAAAATGTACGTCGAAAGACTGCATCAAACAGCAGTGGAAGGTATGGAAAAGTGGTCTAATTCAACAACTTTGTCTTCTTATATATCTGTAAGCTTTGCAAATAGAAGCGTGCAACTTTGTATGTGAATATATGAATGTAAAAGAAACATTTTACTAATTGACATGTTTGCTCTATGGGGGCCGTATAAAAATTTAATCTTTGTAACTTTTTATTATCAATCCCCTAGGATATCAAAGTATTTGGATACAAATTCTTATCTTATTTGATGAAACTTTGTAATTGGAAGTATATATCTAAAATCAATATTTAAGGAAATAAACGCTTGTTCCACTTTTTTGGGACACCCTGTATATAGATTCGGTAAAGATAGAAATATGCAAAATGTTGGTAGCTCTAGAACCTAAAATAAAATTTTTCTTGGAAACCCTAAAACCCTTGCTGATAGGAAAAAACATTGTTGGACTTTTAGAACCAGTAGTAAAAAAGATTGCGACTTTTACTTGGATTCGTTTGGCCAATGAATTGACAATGATAACAGAATTCAATTACTATTATCATAACTGGTTAATATTTTGAAGGTTATAAACTTTTTATATTTTTATTCGAAGAGCCTCAATTTGACCATGTGCGAAAATTGTTCACCTCAAAATTCATGGTAAAAAAATCCGTCCTTACGTATGGAGAAACACTTTCCGTGTTCATTGAGACCAGATGTTGTAAGAAACATAAACAAACTATTTAAAAACAACTTATAATTTTTTTAACTCAACAAGACATGAGTGGGTGGTCCCAGCAAGAATATAAAACTCTCTTTCTTATAAAAACAATAAAGAAAAAGAGTACAAAAAACCCCTAGATTAATAATGTTGGGTTCATATCCTTGACATTCTTATCTGTCGTCCTTTCCTTCATATTGCGTCATTCGTCAAATATTACGCCATCTACTGTTGACAACTGAACGTCGTTTAAAAATATAATGGTATTTTCCTTTCAATCACACAAGTTTCACATTTAAATACTGAATCAGTTAATTCATAATTTATGACATTTTTGCAACATTATTTTCTAATTCCCATTTTAAAAAAGTTATTTCAATTATTCATTTTTTTTTAATTAAGAACAATTTATTTTACATTTTGAAATGCTGGTCTCGTCATTAAATATTTTTATTGTGACGGAAATTTTCACTCATGTAAACCTCCAAGTTCGACAAATCTTCTCTAGTTCAACACTGATTAAACAGCTGGAGCAGATTTGTTTCTTAACTTAGCAATATTTGCCAATGTTTCATCAAGAAGAATGTAGAAAGTTTAAACGGAATTTCAATAGCCTAAACAACTGCACTCTTGCTGGTACTGGACATTATCTTGGCTTCTAAATTTCAGCTTAAAAACCAAATGACAAAATGTCAGAAATGAGTACAACAGTGATTTAATAGCCATAAAATTCTTGATTAAATTTTGTTGTACGATGCTTAGAATAAACAAAATATAATGACATATTTCACCATCTACTCATACCTAGGCCCATTCCGTGATTTCTTTTTATGTTCACCATTTCTTAGTGAGTCTTTTTACAACTTCGTTCCTCACTTGTTGCAAACTTTACCACAAGCATATCAAACTCAAAGAATAACTAGGATAAAACATCCAGGACCATGATGCTCTGGTAGCAGAGTTTCGACTGAGGAATCGTAAGATCGCTTGTTTAAGACCCGATTCAGCAGCAGATCTGCCGTTTATGTACCCTGGCGCATGTTAAATCTGCTACATTGCGTCAAGCGCCTTCTCAATATGGTCTTTAACAACAAACTGCCCCGTGCAGTCGTGCTGGCTTCTGAAGGCTTTCTTCCAAGCAAAACGCAAACGTGGGTCTGCTTCCCTTAAAAGTCCTCTAGGAAGGCACCCTATCCCCATATATACGAATTAAGTTAGACTTGGCGCTACTTAGATGTTAGAAGATCTTTTTTAAAGACAGAAGAAGTCACACATCCCGTTATTTTGAGTCCTTGGTTAGATATTCGAGATAAAGTGTGATTAGAACCAACTCTAATTCTGACATAAATTTCCGAGCAAGATGTTATAAATATTTTTTAGTTTATAAAAAGAAAGATATTTTAATTTTTTTCTGCATGAAATTTTGCTTCAGTTCCACCAGCTGATTCATGAAATCGTATCAGTTCTTAGAATCGAGACATTTTTGTGTTTACGGCAAGTGTATAAATTCAGTAAGAAGAATATGCAAACCGTGGAGTAGAAACATTTTTGCTATCAAGAAACTTTTGGATAGACCCTTTATTGTGCAGGAAATAACTATACCGCAAGCAAACGCAAGATTTCTTTTACGAATACACTTATTGTGAGAATCTTCTCACTAGATGCTCATTTTTTTAAATTGATTTTACGATTACTTGGATGGATAGTTCTTCTTTTTATTATAAGCCGATCTGGATGACACATCTTATGAAAAAACATTCAATCAAGTGAAGAGAGTTTCTTGATATCAAACATACCCATGCAGGAATTTCAGCCATCAATGTAGCAAATTTAAATTTTGAAATTTTGTGGGACAGAGATAAGTGACGGTTAGATCATATTTTGTGACTTAACTCACATTAGGAGATCAAAGTCCTGATAGAGAATATACCATACTATTATGGAGGGCCAGATTATCACATAGGCTGAGTTGGCAACTGCCTAGAGGCATCGTGGGACTCCTAGGCCTCGAGATTTTTTTATGTGTTTTTAGGGTAAAAATTATTAGGGCTTTCATTTGATTTACAAGAGTCGAGCAAATTAAAACCGAGTATCGTTTAAATTTCAGAATATTGTTCTAAGGATTTTTTTTCATGTTTCCAAAATTTCTTGCAGATCAGTGTGGTCCAATTTTTTGACTCACAAGACAACAGCCCTGGCAAGCCTTGTAATTGAGTATTGAAGCATAACAGGGGGAGCGGGAATAGAATATGAAAGGGGGTTCTCGAAACTTGCATTGCCTAAAGGTCCCTACAGGACTTAATCAGGCCCTACTGTTATGACTCTGATGTTATGGAACGATCAGTTTATTCGAATCCACAAGCCCAAATACTCACTTCCGCAGACAAAAGAAATTTATTTTGTTTTTGTTATATGATGTTTGGGATATGATAAGAACAAAAGATCGACTAAGCTCCTAAATATCTGTAATGGCCTGGGTGTGTTTTTCAAGAGAAATGCGAACATATTTGTGTGGCACAAGAGACCATTCGGTCTTTTAAATAACACTGACAAGAACATTAAATTCAAACCCATGACCATTAGCAATGTTCATGGGGTTTAATGTTCTCCTAACAGCCACTTTACAATCTATAGTCATTCACATAGAAAAAGCTCCCTAATAACTATGCCTTATTTATATAATACACTCGCATACGTGTTTAAGCATTACTTAAAAAATTTAAAAAACGTTTTTTCATATTTTTAACTTAGTTTATTTTTTAATACAAAATAAAAGTTGAAGATGGCAGCACAAATCGAACTAGGTAACATTTCCCTCATCTCCGCTGTTTCCTTGAATTTACGAACATGAAATATGACTTGATCTTTCAAAATATAGTCATTATAATATTTAAAAGCAATTTAAATGCGATAATGACTGTAATTGATGAACAGAAATAATTCGATAATCATGCAGTTTAATTCTGAAATTAAACATTTAAGACATTCGCAATATTCCAAATAATTATTTACACATAATATATATAACCGAAATATATAGAAATTATTTTTCTATTATATAATTTCCTGTTTTAAAAATTCTTTAAAACGATGTGACTTAAGTGAAAATAGACTCGTGGATACTAATTTTCCTAACTCTTCACTATAATGGGCGTAGGAGCAACAATGTTTCTTTTATAGAGCTCTGCTCGATGGAAAGTAATATGCACTTTCACATCTGGCTTAAGATTAGTTCTTTTTATTAAATTATTTTCTCAAGACAGTTTATTTTGAGGAAGAAATGTGATGATAAATTTTAGATATTTGAATTTAGGAGAGTAGAATCACTATTTTAAAATACTTCCTGGAGGGAGGGTATATTCAACCATAGAAATTTTTGATAGTAATTTTGTTTCAATTTCACAGAACTTAAGTGAATGTTTAAAGATCATATTGCACCTTGCTGATGTAGCTCTTTTCTTCCTGGCGGAATCTAATGCTGATTTTGGTAGTCATTGAAAATTCCAATTAATAATTTACAATTTTTGGAAGTAGGGTTTTTGACGATGAACTCGAACAATTCATTGTAAGTTTATCCTTTTTTCCCCTTTCCTTTTCTTATAAGAGGGTTAGAAAGGAAGTTAGGTGGAAAGTATCGTAATGGGCTCGACATTGAGGCAATACAGAGTCAAGATTGACATCTAATGTGCCCAGATCACGATGTCTCTTTACCACCGGAAAACTCTCAAAGTCACAGTTATCAAACTTATGGTACTTTTCCTCGACTTAGGAATATCTGATTCATAAGCTGGAATATCCAACATTAAGTTGTGGATCTGGAAAAAACTTGGCGGAAATCATCTTTGTACAGTCAAAAACAGGTTTAGCCACGAGATCATTATGATTAACTGTACGTCTTACATACCAAAAGTGTACTTATAATTTTAAATGTGTCCGGTCTTCGAGCATTTGCTGATCATTCGTTTTGATATAGAATTCATATGTGCAGTTTTATGTCTCGCGACAAAAAACATGTTAGAAATAATTCGATTTTTTTTTTTTTTTTTTTGCATGAATAAAAAAAAAAAATGACGAACGTTAGATTTTATACATCTTTTCTAGTTTTCTGAACAGATATAGCACTTGTTTCTCTCCCTAACTGCAGCACAAGACAAGGAAATATAGATAAGCGCTGTGAAAGAAGTGTTGTTTGTACATCCCTTTTACGAGTGTTTTTACCTTCCGAGTACAGTGATATAATGATATTGAAGCGCAGAAGAGTATCGACGGTCTGGGCAGCAACTCAAAGGCAAAATATTTGAGTGTTACGTTTCACGTTAATGATGCTAAATATGACAAGGGAGAAAAAAAAATACTATGCTCCGGGCACCAGTAACCAATCTAGGCCAGTGACCAAATTAATTCTTTTCCCCGAACACATTGCAAAACCACAAAAAATATAACTTAAAATGTCGTTACTAGATGGCAGCACAACACAGTGAAAAAAAAAGGCTTAGTGCTGCCATCTACGGTAATTCTATAAAAGTCATTGGATTTAATCCAACTGTTGCGTGTTCTGTGTAATCAGGAGTCAATGTTCTGCATTATTGCATTGGCAGCCACACTTAAGATATTTAGCCCAGTTTCCAGAAACCTCATTCATACTCATCCGCTTAAATTATCTGTAAGAGCTTTCTATTTTTTGTTCCTTCACACAAAAGTAAGAAATTATCGTCTACGTAATGGAGAGTTTGCTTATTATCTTCTCGAATACTATTTGCAAATATGCTGCGAAATTTATTTTCGAATTCGTATGATTTAGTAAGTATGTGAATTATGTAGGGCTATATTTTTAATATTGTTTTGTAGCATATACGACGACAAAATGACTATAGTATATAAAACAAGGCCCTCAAATTGTTTGAAATTTCCAGAATAATGCTTTTTTATATTCATGCGTCGTACAAAATAAGTAAATCCTATTGCAGTAAATAATAATTGCCTATTTCATCTATCTAAGAAATAATTTTCAAAGAATTATGTTGGGTTTGTGACGCAAAAATGAAATCTTGTCTAATTTGAATAAAGTAAAGTTATCAAGATTCTTCTTAATAAATAAGTTATCAAGTAATGTATTAAAGAATCAAAAAATTGGAAGAAAAATAAAAGCATGTATTTGTAGGGAATTTTACGCTCTTTAATTTGTTAATTCACATGTAGTGTGAAAACTGAAGAGTTTTCGTGATAATCAAGAAAAACTAAAAAAAGAAACCAGAAAACACGCATCGGCTTCTGCTGATCGGTAGCCATTGAATACGGAATTTTCTCTCTGTAACAAATTTAGAACGTCGTGATGCCGCTTATCATATCTGAAAAAAAAATTTTTGAGATGCGCTCTTATTTTTAAAAAAACCGTAGTTCCAACATTTTTAGTTTTTTTTTATTTATTAATTTTTGAAATGTGTTGCTTCATTTGTGTACACCCTGTATTAATAAGAATTTTGAAGGGGAAAAATGCTTTTTTTTTCTTTTCTTATCCTGAATCTGGAAGTTTCTCGTCTTTAAAAGATAAAAAAGAGCCGAATGCTAGTGGATTTCTTATCGGCATGCAATATTGCGAACTTTTATCTGCTAACAGCTATGAAATAAATTAAGAGGGCAGCGATAGTAGAGAGAAAGGGAAAACGCTGTACTTTTGTCTGATATTCTATCTTTTCTTTTGTTTAGACAGAGATTTCAAATTAAATACGACTTGTTCGGGAAAACAGCAATTTCTGATTAGCGTTAGATTCAAGATTGTGTTTAACTTTCAAGGTTACTTTAAAGGTCCTCTTTATATAAGAATTCACAGGATAAGTGTGCGTCATAATAACTTTATTTGTCTAAAGATTTCTTATATAGTAATGCAATTTGCACTATGTCATTGATTGTCACGATAATTGCGAACATCATAATGAATATAGATTTTGTAGTAATCGTTTGTTTAGAGATAACATTTAACACAACTCTGAAGATGACGTTCAACGAAATCTATGTAATGTGACCAAAAGTCCCGTTTTTTTTGTAGCCTATCCCATTGTCCCCAAACACAGCTTCGGGACGCCCAAATATCCCGTTTTCAGAAAGAGAGCAACCTACGGTAACCACGTTCAAACAAGAAGAGGCCAAAAATAAAAGAATCCTATGGTAATGTCCGTCGATGACGGAACATGCGCTGTACGTGTCATACATATGTAAGTTGGTCAGAAGCCTGCTGTCTCGCTTTTAGTTCTAACCACAGAGAAGAAGAACGCATTACACCGCATGAAGTGACAGAATGAAACACTGGGAATATTTTAAGCGAAAGTCGTTGGGTGGAACTGTTCAAACACTTTCACGCTAATAATTTAAATCATACGAACTTTCGTATAATTATTGAACATATTCTATGTCTGCCTGGTACTAATTCACTCGTGGAAAGGGTCTCTTTTCTTATGAATAAGTTGTAGACGAGCTAGAAAACGCAGTTGCAAGTCGTAATTTATAAAACAACGTTAACTGCCAATGTTAATTTTAAGCCAAGAATTTCAATCTTTTTTTTAAATCTACGCCAACTATACTGAAGCAAAAATGTGTACTTCAGAAAAATGCAAGATCACATGAATTATTTATTTTCACGTGTTTATTCCTGATCTTTTCATTAATAAATAAAAAAATTCAAAGAAATATGCGTTTTCTTGAATTTATATAATATTAAATAAAAATTTAAAAAATGTCCCGTTTTGAGGGAAAAAATAAATGGTCACTTTATCTATGACACTTTTTTTCTTTCTCTGTGGTGGGTATTATCGTAAATGGCAACGATAAGAACGTCTGGACTCTGTAGCATCTATAAGTTGGCATTATTAAGTAATGTTAAACACGGGCTTGCTAAGGTAAAAATGGAACACTTAGTAACCAGAAGCTATTTATTAGGCTTTCAGCAGTGTATTGCTGCTTTATGTATAAAAGAAACATCATAACACATGCATATTAATGTCAGAAGTATATCGAAAGAATTATGTGGGTCTGTGCAACAGGAATGGCGCTAGAGTTTGCCCGACAGGGGGGACGAGTGTAATGAAATTGGTCTCAAATTTTCGCCAGATTATTATTTATCAACTACAGTTGAATACCCCATACAAAAATTTTCCCCGACGAGATACAAAATTTTTCCCCGACGGGGGGGGGAGGGCACAGCATCCCCGACAGGGGGCCCTGGCCCCCCTCCCCGGTCCCCCTTCTGGTGCCACCCCTGCTGTGCAATTTTCAAGTGTCTAGTTCATTTGGTTTCTAATATGGTCTAAAATTCCATCTCCAGCGAGAAGCGAGATTTGGTGACTTTCAATATTGTCTTCTATTATTCGTTGTTCTAAGGAATGCGCACATCGAATGTCAAGTGTAATTCGGTTTTGGAGCTCTCATATGGAGGTTCTATTCCCGCTTGATGTAACTCGTAGTTAATCAAGTTCATCAGACAAGAACTCATTACAAAAGGGAAATGCTCAGTTGGTTAAAGCGACCCAGAGCTCCTGAGTTGAAATCTTTCTTTAACTCCAATATATATGGGGGTAAGTTGTCTTCCTGAAGGACTTTCAAGGGAAACTGGCCCACATTTTTGTTTGAATGCCCTGCAGTGGCGGTTTTTCGTACAGACGTTAGAGATGCTCTCCTAGTGCCTCGTGAATCTAGGGGGCTTCAAAACCTATTCGACGTACACAGTAGTGCTAAGCCGACGGCGAATTTCTACCATTTGGTAGGGGTAGGGGATTTCAAAGCAATTTTGTGCCTGTGGCCTCATATTGAGAAAATACACCACTGATGCCCTGGAGTCTAAACTTAAACATTTTTATTGAAAATTCCTCTGATCAAAATGCAACTCTATAAATAATCTACATTGATTTGAAATAAAAATTTTTCAGAGATTGAAGAACAAAAAAACTGTTGGTCAAAATCCCTAATTTTTTTTTACAGGAACTGGAAGATCATCAGCTGCTTGGCAAATCGTTAGAGCTTCAGCTTTGAAAATGGAATTTATTGGGTATCGGATATCAGAAATTTATATTTAGCTCTCCCCTCACAAATCAGTATAAAACCGCAGCACAATTATAACAAAAAAGATGGCAGTAATTTTCTTTCGTTTTTATTATTTTATCGGGAAAGATCCATCTCAATGCAACAATGTACTTCAAATGTTCATAGCACTAAAATTATCGGAGACTCCAAAAAATGTTAGGCGAACATATTTTAAGCGTTAAATTTCTTCATAAACTTAATAATTTTCAAATAAATGCTGTCTTATTATAGTAACTCTTAAATAAACATTTCTTATAAGTCTGAAAGTATAAGACTTAATGGAAAAGTCAGAAAATACGTCTACTTCAATGTCGTTGAATTAAATAAGTGTAAATTTTGAAACCGTGTGGTATTTTGGTATATGGAACCAATGGTTACATTTCTCTCAATAAGATAATTGTTGTTCTTCTGAAATAAAACAAAAAAAATCAGGTCTATTGACTTGGAGTTTTAGGAGCATGTACCAACTTCTATATTTCAACCACGATACATTGTACAAAGAAAATTATAAAATCACGAAAAAAAAAAGAAAAACTTGCCAACTTAGTGGCTAATATTGCTATATTTGGCGCCGTATTTTGACCGCTGCGTTATGAATGAAAACAATAAATGATATCCGTCCAATCCGGTAGTATGTGGCTAAATGAATGACCGGACTGTAGTGGATAATTACATGGAAAAAGTCCAGCAATACAGATCCCATTATGAACGTCTAGTGTCTCTCAAGGCGGCACGTCCCATTAGCGTCGTTGAAACCTTTAACCAGATCTACCACCATTAGTATTGTTACGGACATGGAATGTCGCTTCCCAGCAATTTTAGTTTCCTGGTTGGGAAGAAAGTTCTACAGGGGTATGTATGAAAATTCCGGGGGAATGAAGCCATCGATCCCCGACCTTGGCGACTATTTTGGCGACGAGATGTAGGATCTCAAAAATACTAGAATGTTCTCGATATCTCTATAAGAGGTCGTCCGGACTTCTCCAGATGATTCCATGGACGTCACGGCCCGTCGGGGAAACTATAAATAGAGCTGCGCATGGATCACAGGGCAGTGTTTGATCGACTTTGGGCGTGTTGATCGACTTTGGGCGTGTCGATCGACTGGGATCGTCTTTAGAGTGCGAACGTCTTTGGAATCTCTCTTTGGAGTTTTATACACTGTGCGAGCTAGTAAGCTGTTAGACGTTGAGCGGTATTGAAAGCGCTGTTACTGTTATTAATTAGGGAACTGCTGCCTGTTTGTGTTACTAATCTGTGCAAGTGCTGTTTTTCCTGTTACCTGCGCTTCGTCCTTTCTGAAATATTCGAAAATAAAGTGTTATTCTCCGTTACCTGCTTGTTGGACTGTTTTCACTGTACACGTACAGGACGATTTTTTAACAGTATGCAGCCTACCGAACCGTGGACCCTCTTACTTGTACAGCAGCTTCTCATTCTCGCACTTAAGTTGCTACCCCTGGGTAGGGTTAATGGAAAAATACCCTGATTCTCAATATAATATGGTGTAAAAGTCACAATATTTAAATATATATACAGTAGAGTCTCGATAATTCGAGTCTCGATTGTTCGAGTTTCCCATAAATCCGAGTTAGTGAAAAAAAAATCGGTTTAGCTCCAAAATAATGACCAACACATACACAACACGTGAAAGAATTACTTCATCTGGTGTTTATTGCTGTCCGACGGGTCATATGTCCACTGAGCACCCCGAAGCCACCTGCAGAAATGCCCCCTCACAAAGAAAACGGGATATATACAAGATCGATATATAGGAGCAATGTATTTAAACAAAAAAATTGACAATTATTTTAAGATATAATTAACCTGTTGCTATGAGCAGTTATGTTATACACATATGTAAGTACATTTTTCATTTAAATATACTACACTGAAATTTTAAAAAATTGCTTTTATTTCCATTTATTTATTTATTAAATTTATGATTTCGATAATTCGAGCTTTCGATAGTTCGAGGTAGGCGCGGTCCCGTCCATCTCGAATTATCGAGACTCTACTGTACATATATTATTTTTACTCTCCAAGAGCGTCCCAATTTCTTTAATATTACAGAAAGTGAATAAAAATTCAGCATCAATTAAACCAATGGAGTCATTCATCTGAAACTTTGCTTTTTAAAAATGTTTAAACAAACTAATTTTCTATTCTGTTTGGCTAGTCAACTATTTTAAAGTGGACTTCATTTTGATTTAAATTTTAACTTGAAAAATATTAATTTTATTTTGTCAAAATCTAGAAGTCGGAATACAGGATTTGAAAAAAATTTGCTAAAGTGATGACAAAATATCACATTAGCTATTGATATTTATGATGCAATGACGTAGTTAATTTCTTCGATCTCTCCACGTGAAATACTTCTCTATTAACACATTTTGGTTTGAATTAGGTGACCTCCTAAGGTCGAAATAAAATTTTTGAAAAACTTAATTTTTTTAATAACTTTTTATTGTTTTTAGGTGCATTGTCAATTATAAACACAAAAAAGGCCAGAAATTTTTTGTAAATATAATATTTTTTGAGAAACGGGGGAATTTGTAGTAAATTTTAATGAAGTTAACCAAAACGGTTAACACTCTACACAAAATTGTATTTTATAAATCCTAATTTTCTTTACACACAAGATATAGAGGATCATTGATGTATGAAATGACCCAAAATCTAAGAAAAATTTTGAAATGCAAGTAAATTAAGGGTAAAAATTTGGGAGAATATGCATTTTTCCATTAAATTACAACTTATTTTTTCTAAAAATGACTATAAATAAAAAGTATTTCGGCAACAGCAAAACTTTTACCTCATTTCATTGCTCATGTTATTTGAAACATATTCTGAAACTTTCATGCGAATATCTCTATTACTTTTTAAGAATTATGCTAACGGTGGGGAATTTTTATGAAAAACAAAGTTCTGAGAAAACTGCTCTTCAAGATTTCCTTCCGGTTGGTTTTGCCTCAGACAAAGTATTTTATAAGCTTTATGACTTTTTTTCTAATTCACTTAGGAAAAAAAGATAAACGGTTTTGTACAGTCTGGACTACAAGAAAATGTCAGAAAAGGTTTTTCGCCAATGTGGTTGAAAATCAGTGTTCTCAAAGTAGGCGGATATCTTACTTTTAAAGATATATAATAATTCCTTTTCCTTTGGCGACGTTTCCTGGCTTATTTTTTTACTTAGGTTGATTGTTACGGGTAAGGATTTCTTGCTTTGAAATGACATACATTCGTACAATCTTTACAATGACTTACTTCACATTCATATTAAAAGGCATATTTAAAATTTTCCGTAAAAAATAAGATTGTCAAAATATTATCAGCCTCAGAAAAGTAAAATATAATAATCAGGTCTTAATATTACAAAATTGGAATCTCTGATGTTCCGTTGAATTCCGTACTTAATAACATTCTAGATAAATAAGAATTTTAAGCAGATTCATATGTCATATCTACAGAAAAGGTGAATTTGTTGCATCGATTATTTTGGAGCTCTCAAATGTGTTAAATCTGCGAGTTTTCTAACAAGAGACTACATAACCATAAATATTATAAAGTTTCTATGATACAACGTGGTAAATAATAAACAACACGAATAAAAAACGACAAATAATGAAATAAATTCTCAGAAAATCGACGAGGTCTAATGGAATTTAGTTTTCCGCAGAAGTAAAACTAAAGCTTTTTTTTTTTGTTGTTGCTTCTAAAAATGTTCGTGGAGGAAAAACAGTTTAGTGACATTCGGACGAACAAGGGGAATTATATCATGCTGGAACGAACAACTGATGAAAAAATGTAAATAACGTCAAAAATAGGATACTAGCTGTGTGGGCAGGAGCTGCACGGGCTATCTCGAATAATGCGTCATTCCCTGGTGGAGAGAAGAAGTGTGATCACGTGAGGACTCGGGATCCATATTTTTTCATATGCCCGGCTCCGTTGTTTTTTCAATAAATTTTGTCATTTACTTTCCCCAACAAACGTAATTATTCTTTCAGATCTAGTCTTTTTATTACTTTATTTTCATATGCCCGCCTCCGGGTTATTTTTCTACAAATATTGTTGCTAACTTCCCCAAAAAACGTAAATCTCCTTTTTTAATTACCTTATAGCTAATAACTCAGCGTTTCTCGGGATCCATATTTTTCATATGCCCGCCTCGAGATCTGTTTTTTCCCTACTAATATTGTCACTAAGCTTCCCCAACAAACTTAAATCTATATTGAATACTCTCTTGTTGGATTAAAACTTTCAACTCTAATCTTTTTACTACCTTAACACAGTATGGCTTGAATGAAAACGCGAGAATTCCAACAGGTTAACATAATATGTTATTTTGCAAAAGAAAAAATCATACGAAATAGAAAACAGAAACGATAAACGATTTAATAGTACACCAAACTGATAAATTAAACACCAGATTTTCTTCTTGCCCGTATTTGAATAATAATGGAAAAAAATGGGTAAAAATGAATAAATATTTTCCCCAACAAACGTAAATGTTGCGAAATGAAACACCGTAGACAAAAAAAAGAAAAGAAAATGCAGGAAAACGATTTTTCCCCGATGTTTATAAATCAAAACTCCAAAACGCGGAAGCTCCTTAAAAAAGAAAACCTTTTATACAAACCAGATGCAAGAACCGATGTGACAGATAGTTATAGGAACTGTCGATAGATGGAAGCACAACATTTCATTCATTTTGACACTTTTTAAGTAATATCTTTTTAACTAATTGTAATTTCGGAATTTAAATGGTCGAAATGGATTCCTTGGATTATTTCCCATATTTTGGTACTTTCGGCTCGTTTCAGGATTCAGTGGTTCGTGAGAAGATAGCCGGGCATAGATACTTACATACTTTTGTTTACCTTCAGATTTTAATAGTTAATATGCTTACCATTGCTAACATGGTAAGCATATTATGTTAGCATATATTTATTGCTAACATAATCCAGTAACTCTCGAAGTCGAATTTTACTACAGTTTACAACAATCATAATCTGTGTAGCTCCAGACACACTTCAACAATTATAACTGAATGATTTCAAATGTAAGAGAAAACTATCACAAATTATCATTTAACCCATCATTTCATACGTGCTTTCTACAAAAAAATAAAGAAAATGTTAATAATTTAATCATCCCCGAACACAACTAAAACATATCCTTTCGTACATTTGTAGTCCATCATTAAGATATTTATATCATTTTTTTCAATAATTTCAACTGAAATTCTGTATAAGAATTGTAATATTGTTGGATTAACGATAAGAATTCATTATTATTAATCCACCGGGAGGGAACCGACCAGATAAGGTTTACGGTTATACAACACCCTCTCAGCGTAAAGATGAATTACAGAAAGGAGAAAAAAAATAAAACAACGATAATTAACACTGATAACAATTCGTATGCCAATTTCAGACTACTTATTCTATCAACATTCTTAACACTTTAGCGTTCATTGGTTTCGCAGTGAAACCACACATTGAGCATTTTTTTAATGCGCATGGGCAAAACGTAGCGTAATTTTTCTTTCATAACTTAAGATCCAGATATATAGACCAACTTATATAAAAATTCCAGTTCAATACCGTTAGTATTCACAAAGATATCGGCATTGCAAGAGCTAAATTGCTTTTGATATCTAAGAGAAAGAAAATGATGAGGGTTCTTGCATATATTTATATTTTTAAAAATTGAATATTCGAAATTAATATTGAATTTTATGGAGGTTGAATATCTTGAATACTCACGTATAAAATATTACGAACGTAAATTAAATACATAATTTAAATTGCATTTCGATGATAACTTATGCGGAGGAAAATTAGCCTCTTACCGTTCATTGGTTTCACTGTGAAGCCACAAATTTCTTGAAAATAAAAAATGCCATTTTTTTTTTCCTTTACATATTTATGGTCAGCTCCACGTCTAAAACTCATTTTTGAAATAAATTTACTAATTTTCAAAACGAAACATGTAGTGAACTGTAAAGAGTAAATGAAGAACATCAACCGTAATCTTCATAGTAGCCTTATATGAACTGGCCAAATGATGCTACAATACTATACCAATCATCAGTACTGTAAGTAGGCATTTATCATGGAATAAAACCAGAAACAAAAAAAACTTGGATTACACGAAAAGCATAGCGTGCAGATTAGCACTGCCAGTTATCATTGCATTCATCTCAAAATGGTTTCTTTGTTACAATCTACGTTTGCTTATCCTGTTTTGTGCTTTACTTAACAGAAAATACTCCCGAAGCAATGAGCTAATACTATTCTAAGAAACATAACAAATATAAGCATTAAATGTCGGGAGGGACAGAGCAGAACCGAAATAATACACAATTCCCGGCGATATCAGAAGTGAGTTTCCTGTTCATAACTGGGAGGGGTACCCAAAACTACAGAATAACAAGTGAGTTACTCTTCCTGCTATAATTGAGGAAATTATTTTTATTTTTCACCATTTGCTATGAAAACTATCCGAAATTTTTATAATTTAAGGAATATCTATGTAAAATTCGATAGACTTTCCTTGTTCAACACATCTTGCGGAAACATCATAAAAACAGCCATTGTAACAATGACCGCTGGATCGAATGTCAGGTGTAATCAATGAATAGACCACATTTTAATTTTTTTTTATCTACAGGTCGGGAGTTACTATAAGTTTATATAAGTCTATAAGACGTTTTGCACTTCATTCACTTTTATTTATTTTTATATATCTTATTCTTCTATTATTAAAAACTGAATATAAAACGAAACGAGCAGGGTAGTGACGCCACCTTCAGTTATCAAGTTCGACTTGGATCAGATTGAAATGTTTCTGGTTCGAGTGAAGAAGATGCGTGATTTTGGGCTGAGGAGGAGTTTCGAAAATCAAGCCACTTCTGAGTTTAGAGTAGTTTATAACCTAAGATAACCGATAAAACATCTCCCCAAATTTTTTCTTTGATATATTCACAAGATTGATCATCCATTATTGCTTATATTTCCTTGGATGAAAATTTTCCGTGAAGCTCAGCAGAATTTGATAATTATTAAAGAATGATTTCACACTAAATGAGAAGCTCGTAGAAGTATGAAAAGAAATAATGAAAGAATTATTTGCACATCACTCCAGTGGCGTAGCTAAGAGGGGCAGAGGGGCCGGTCCGTCCCAGTCGGCACTTGGAAGGGAAGGCGAAATCAGAATTGCAGGAAAACAATTTTAAAGCAGAGGCACTAGCTCAATCACTGTGTACATAAAAAAATAACTAATGCAGTTAATTCTCATTTTTCGCTTTTTGTTGGTAAATCTCCAATATGTGAAAGAAAGTCTGGTGGTGGAAATGCCATGTCGCAGCCTATTTGAAGAGATCGAGGGCGTCAAACGGCGAATTACGTTACTATTAAAAGGTTTTTACCTGGAACTTATTTTTTTTAGTGTATGTGTCCTATGTAACTTGTTAACGAAGGGCGGCATATTGCAAGACAGCCCCGGGCGCCAAAAGTTGCAGCTACGCCACTACGTCACATCAATGAACATATCAGTTATACATATGATAAAATTCCGACGATTAACTTCATTAAATCTAACTGGCTGTTTATAATTAGGAAAACATGATCTTTCATCTCAAGCTAGCAAAAGATGAATATAAATATTTTGAAGTCAAATAGCAGTGGCGCCTTTTTATTCGAACATATAGAGAACGGGCACAAATTAGTTGGACAAATTGAATGGTTTATTGCATGTTATAAAGCCAATCATGAGAATACAGATGATTATATGAGAGTGCTTACCTTTTTCACAAATGCTGGATATGATTGCCTCTCAGTTTACTTAAACATTCCCATCGTTAAATCGGTTCTTACTATATGTTTGTGAACTTGTTTAGTCGATCAAACCAAGTGCCGTGCATGTAGTGTCCCTTTTAAGAGGACTTTTCTGGTATTTTCGACATAAATTCCGTTGCTCTTTCTCAGCGTAAATCAACCTCAGGCAACATTTCGCTTTTTCGGCACTATTAAATGTCTCAATCTTTAACGAGAGCACAGAAAAATGATGAAAAACCGCGAAGTACATCTTACTCAGATGTGGATTTGAAAGAGCTATTTATCCGCCAATTTAGGATACCACACAACTAATCTGCCATTAAATGGACACCTCTCGATTAACATTTCGAAGATAATTCAGCTATGAAATTGACCAATCAATTTCTGCTCATCTATACTTATAAAAGGCAATGTTTGTTTGTTTGTGTGTGTGTGTGTGTGTGTGTGTGTGTGTGTGTGTGTGTGTGTGTGTGTGTGTGTGTGTGTGTCTGCGATGTCCAGACGAATCTATCGCACTTGCAGCCATGAAATTTGGCACACAGGTAGTCGTAATGGTGATTGAATGTACCTCGAAGCCGGAATTTTAAAATTTAATCTAGAAATTTTTTTATTTAATATTTTGTGTTGTTTTGGGTGATTTTTCGCACTAATTTCTCGATAGAATGGTTTTGAATAAATGTACGAAAAAAATAGACACACCATCAAAAAGAGCATACGATTTCCCTTCTAATGAAGTTAGTTTTGAATTTCTAACGCAATTTACTGAATTTTGAGAAATTTTTAAAAATAGTCACTTTCTCTTTATATTTTTAACTGTCAGTTTTTATTTCCTCGCATTCCAATGTTCTAATAAACCTATAATTTTCAAGTTTTTTTGTGGTAACAACAGAAATATTTATCTCTCATTTAAAACAAGAACAGTTAAAATAACTTTGTCCGTTTGTTTTTAATAATTTTTTTAAAGGGTTAAAAAAATTCTTTTCGAATGAAGTTCTTTTCCGAAACGGCCAGTTTCTCTCTGGCTACGCCGGGCTCCATCTTTCAGAATTATTCCCTCCTCACTTTTAAGCATGTTTCGCTAGAAATAATTTGAAATCATTTCGTTGGATGCAAGGATTTAGTCGAAAATTAAGCAATGCTGGAACATTCTGACATGGGTGATAAGTTGGCTTTGAACTTCTAACGTAATTCGCTGAATTATGAGAAAATTTTTTCCGTGATGAGCTAAAAGAGTTTTCTTTAAACATCTGCGTAAAATGTGCCATAGATTTTCGCGCAATCTCCAGGGGGGTGACGAAGGGGGTACTGTGGTTTTACGATCCAGAGAAAAAACTGTATTGCATCAGTCTAACTTAGATACACCATTGCTGTATAATAATGATCTTTACGTTGCAATTTTTTTATATTGTTTTGGATTAACGTACCCTGTACTGTTTTCCTACATTCTACATGTCATTATCGCGGAAAAAATAAGCGGGAAAATCAATAATGTGTATCTTTTGTTTTGATTTTGTTTTCAAAACTTTTTCGTGTCATTGTGGGAGATTTTTTTTTTTTTTTCATTTTATTGAAGTCCTGATTCCACGGGCAACGCCGTGCGCTTACTGCTAGTCCTTTATACATGCTAAGATATTTTTCAGTCAACGGTAACAATTTTTTTATTGCTGATCCGTTAAGAAATCGTCGATAATGTTTCTGTCTGCATTAAGGTCATCCTATACTATGAAAAGTAGTTGTAAACCAATCTTTCTCTCGGAATTTACTAAATCTGCATTATCGTAACAGATTTATGAACCTTGCTAAATAAGTATCAGGACCGGCCTTTAGCCGATTGCTCCAAATAGGGCCCCGCGTTAGCGTGCTACAAAGAATGTAATCGAATTTATTAAAATAAAATAAATTAATTATTGTTTTTAACCAATTATTTAAAAAGCACGTTTTTGTTGCATTACAGAAACATGATTTGTTTAAATAGATCTAAGAAAGTTTTGCAAATATAAATTACTAGCGGATGTTCACGATAAAATAAAATAAGATTTTTCAAATGTCCAGATGCGAAATAAGAGTATATACTTAAGTTTGAATGTCGTGGACATAATAATAATTAATGGGAATTCAGTTTGAGTTGAATTTCCAAGCAGTTTTTTTTTTTTTTGAACATCGATAAGACTATTGTCTCTTATAGTAATTTTGATTGTCTGAAATAAAACGATTTAACTGAAAATGTTGATTTAAATCTGATTATTATTTATTTTTATTAAACATGCATTTGATACCATTGCATATTTCTTTCTACTGTACCAGCAAGTCTTTTAAGATGAGTATTTTATAGAAATTACGAGTAGTTTGGTTACTGAAGAAAAGCTAATTTTAGTAGAATAAATTAATCTTAAACTGAAATAAATAATGTTTTTAATTATGTTTATTAAAACCTTGCAAGTGAAAGCTTAATTAGCTTACCTTAAATTTGTAGTCTTGAACTATATGCCTTATACGGCAATTATAAATATAGCTAGAGATATTTTGAAGGAATTAGCAGTAAAAAAAAGGAAAGGTAGTTTCTGAAACCTTCCTCTTCGTAATTTTTTCTAATAACCTTTTTGTAGTTTTACATCCTGTTGTTTTATAATTTAAAAAATGTCCGATCCTATAAATAAAGAATATTCAGATTGATTGATTGAAAAATTTTGTAAATTATTAACCGCTTTGTCTGAAATCAATTGTCAATTCTAATTTTGAATTTTTTTATAATCAAACTACTGAAACCATTATTCTTGAATGATTCGTTATCACAGTTTCGTAATAATGTTTCGTTTTTTCAGTTTATCATAACATTTGTTGTCCCAAAACTCCTTATATACAAGGCCGGGTTATCAAATAGGCAATGTAGGCAACTGCCTATGGACCCTGTAACTATGGGGGGGGGGGGCGAGATTTTTTTCAGGCATTTTAAGGGTAATTTAATTTTGTGCTTTCATTTGGTTTACAATTGCATTTTACTCGAACATATTCTAATTAAAATCAAGTATCGTTTAAATTTCATAATACTGTTCTTAGGATTTATTTCGTGCTTTGAAATCTACTGCCGACGATCAGTGTTGTCCAATTTTTTTTTACAATACTGACTCGTAAGTCAACAACGCTCTTTCCCTGCTATCATAAATGCAAGAGAAAGGAGTACCCTTGTCTCTATAGCAAGGGGATGGTCGAGAAGTCTGCGTATTTCTTTTCCTGTAAGTAAGAATGAGACAATATACTAATGGGGGGGGGACCTGGAAAGTGCGCAATTCTTAAACAAAATAGCTAGTATTACTCTTATATTACAAACTGATGCCGTTGACATTTTATTGCCCCCGTAGGCATGTCCGAAGAATCTCTCTGTGCAAGAAGTATGTGGTTCTTGCTAGAGAGGGTACAATGACATATCTTTTCTTCTTTTTTGCAGCTCATTTTACTAGTCTGTATTCTTCGAACCCCTAAAGCCCTGACAAGGGAGGTAAAGAGATCATGTAATTTGGCGGCTAAAGGCACGAAGGAAAACGGGTGTTATGTGTTTCGGGGGGGATGAGCTATCACTCTTTTTTAGACAGCACCTACTATCTGGTCAGGGGCAGAGAAGTCCTGCTATCTGGTGCTTCTTTAGTGGTAAATAATTGAGACATCTGTTCTCAGTCACCCGAGAGAAACAGGACATATCTCATTCTTTTACATTTTCGTACTTTTAAAAAAGGTGAGCTCTGATGGTGAGGTGATTATTGTTTCTTTATTTTTACATTGCTTGTGTCGTATTAAATACTAGCTGTATTCGGCGACCGAATAATTCGTCCATTTTATTAACTGTATATTAATTATTCCAACTTACTTTAAATACGTCAAATTATTTAATTTTTGGTAAGCTGAAAGCATAAATTGTTTCAAAAGAATGAATTAGTAATACAAGGAAAAGAAAAATAGTGAACAGTAAATGTATCAATACTTGAAACTAAATTTTGTGGCAGTGTATTTTTCATCTTACCAAATTAATGTTTAGATATTTACATTCAATTGTTAAAAAAGAATTAGGCTGGCTCTTTAAAAACGTAAAATTAAATGACGATTAATTTTCTTTTTGATCATGCAACATGTTTGTTCAGATTGAAATTACAATTATTACGCATTATTTATATAATTATAACGTGATTGTTTAACCTAATTATAAGAAATAAACAAATGTCATATATTTCCAGAGAGGATTATTCTGCTTTAAGTGAAAAAATAGATTTAAGTTCATAGCTAAAATTTAAACTTATCAAAATAATAAAATAAAATTTAGTTGAAGTAACAAAAAAATAAATTTTAAAAAAACTGGCAGAGCAAAGAAAATAGACTGTATTTTATTATAACAAAAGAAGGCAATACATTACTATAATCAAAACAAAATAAATTTTATATCTCGTTTTTTAACTTAAGAGAAACATTAGATTTAAAGATTTGATGAATCAATGAAATTGATTCGAATTTCATTACAGCATTGCAAGCTATTGTCGAAAATCAAGCATAACTTTTTAAAAAGGATTTTAAAATTTAAGGAGAAAAATTGTCTGACAAATAAAACTGGCACATTAGATTTGAAAGATATATTTTTGGAATACAAGACAGTGTATAAAAGTTTTTTGTGTCATAATATTTTTTGCATTTATCGCTGAAACATACCATATTCTTGCTTAATTTTTAATCAATTAAAATTTTAAAAGAACTCTCTGAGGCGCACGTTCCCATCCTTCATTATATATTTGTACCAAATTTGGTCTTGGATTTTAGTTTTACCAAAAAAAGTCTAGGTTCAACGGCCTGTCTTGTGGAAAGCAAAAAGAAAGTCACATACTCATACATGCACTTTTATTGACTGAACTAAGCGAACTCTGTTTTAACTTGATTAAATTTACATATCTGTAAATTCGTTTGTTATCCAGTCACGACCAAACGAGTTGTTCGACTTTCTTCGAAGTTGGCATGAAGGTTCCTTGAAATCATAGAAAACGACGTATATAGAATTTTTTTTTCTTTCTACCATTTTTTGGGGTGAGTGTAAATTAGTACATTAAAATTTCGTTGTTTCCCTTCCATTGATTCATATCTTAATGTAATTATTTTAATAAAATCTCTGCTGAGCTTATTTAAAATAATAACTAAATTTTTTAGCTAATGCAAAAAATTTGCGGCCCTTCTTTTTACTTATTTTATTTGTTAGTCTGAAAACACCAGCTCGATTTTTCTTTCACAAATAAAAGCATAAACTTATTTTAATTAGTTATGCTGAAAGAAAAGTACTGTGATTTTTGAAGTCTTAAACACTATATACACCTAAATGTTAAACTAAATATAATCTTAATTTTTTAAACTATATTAATATGGTGTAATTATTTCTAAATCGTTCAAAAACTAAAATATGGTGTAGGATTTCCTTGAAAGATTGCCTACCCCTGGCCTAGACCATAATTTCTGTGATTGCATATATAATTGATCTCTTTAATAACGCCTTACAAAAATTCATCAAACAATGAAACGCATTTCCTTATTTAAATATAATTTTTTTTATTTAAAATACTTAAGAATAAAATGCTTAAAGAACAAATAAAATATTAAAACTAAGTAAAAAAAATGCAGTTTATTTTATTTTTAATTGCTGTAATTTTGATTTACCAAGCATAAATAAAAATTGTATCTTCTTTGCATTCTGAAGTCTTCTGAAGTTGCTAGTGTTATGAAAAAGGGTCGTTTGTATTCAGCTAATACAATTTTTATGCTGTATTTGACTCCCTAATTAATTATATACTAATAACTAATAATTAATTACATAATTAATAATTAACAATTAATTATATAATTAATTTTTAGTTATTAATATATAATAAATAACATAATTAAATTTAAAATTAATTTTAATTTAATAAATTAATTTAACTTTAATTAATGTAAATTAATGTTTTTAATTAAATTTATTTTAAATGCTAATGACCTACCGGCTTTGATGCAAGTTAGCTGGGAAATCGGGGCGATCAAAAATTGTTTCCAATTAGGCCCCTCACTTGCTAAGGCCGGGCCTTATAGGTATTATCGTAAGATGTGCTGCTACTCTCATATATACATCATATATCTATATATAGATACATAAATCCTTTACCCGTCAAGCTAATTAGCGTTAAAATAAATTCATTTTAAGTTTCTTCTCTTTTATATTACTATCTCGATTCAATCGTCTTATTTGCCCAGCATCGCGAACCAATTTAAAACGCTCAACTAACGATTTGTTATTTTTTTCATTCCAAAAAACAGGGATTTTTCTGTTCTAAAGTCTGGCTCATAGGAATGGGAAGAACCTACTGGTTTTAGCCGAAAACCGGTTTCTTTTTCGGTTATTTTTTTGTCCCGGTTATAATCGTTTTTTTTTTAAATCCAATAACCGGTAGAAAAAAAACGGGTTGGAAAATAGACTCAATTTTAGGTTTGATTAGACTAAAATTTGACAAGTTACGAAGCTTTGAATTTCATCATCTTAGGCCAATCAACGACAACCGCTTCCTCGAGGTGTCCGTTGGTTGGCGGATTACTGAAAGAGTCTTTATGAACAGATAAATATTGGCCAATGGATTGGTTTCCTGTGAAAACAATATTAATAATATACGACGTTTGTTTTTTATTTAAAAAAACCCCCGAAAACCGGTTATTTCAAAAACCGGTTATTTTCGCAATAACCGGCATCTCTACTGGCTCAGCTTTAGCGCTGTTTTCCTTCAATTAGCTCAGGCCGCGGAGGCCTCGTGGTAAGGTCTCGGCTTTGGCACCGGAGGGTTCCAGGTTCGAAACCCGATTCTACTGAAGATCCGTCGTGTATTGGGCCTGTTGTAGGCTAAATCATATGTAGGGGGCCAAACGTCCTCCCGCTGGTGTGCTGCGAAAGTTTGAAGAGGGGGCTCCCAGCTCAAGTGTCGCCCTCGTCATCTGACCGCGGTTCAAAATTACAAGGTCCGTCCCAAAATATCCCTCGTGTTGCTTCAAAACGGGATGTTAATATAACTAAACCTTCAATTAGCTCAAAACTTTCACGCTATTTTCCTTCATTTAGCGTCCTATAGCCTTTGTGATCCCCTCTCTATTTTTTTAAAGACAGGCACGGTCATGAGATGGACATCGCCTGAATTCATATCGTGAACTTTAAATACTGGACATTTCAAGATGAGCCCTGCTTCACTTCTGGAATAAAATAAAGTTGCTTTTAAGCCAAACGGAACTCCTGCTCTTTTCCAAAATATCCTAACCAATATTACATATAAGGGTTGCCATGCGTCCCGTATATACGGGACTGTCACCGTATTTCACTACTCAGTCACGTATTACTATTTGTCCCGTTTTCTCCCTAAACTCAGTCAGTCGAGATAATAAAAGCAATTTTGATTTGTCATTATAATTTTAAAATGACTTGCGCCCAATTTTATAATTATATGAACGAAGAAAATGATATAATAGAGGAAGTAAAATCAGTTTTAAAATACGACTGGGCTAAAAAGGCTTAGCCATGCATCTTTTTTATTATTCTACGTGTTCAGTTTATTAGATTATTTAAACTTTATTAATTTTTCATCAGAGTAGGTAAAATAGACCATTACCTACCCACTTTTTTCAAGATTTATAGATGACGCACTTAAACGTCCCGTATCAATGCTTGGAAATTATGGTAACTCCAAAAATAAACCCGATTTGTATGTATTTATTGTAGAAAATATGACAATTACATCCTGTTAAATAGCTCGCAACTCATTTTTAAAAATTAAAATTCAGCTTTTTCTCCCGTCGTCGTTACGAAGGTTTTAAGAATACAGGAGAATAGTTATCCGATGTGTTGAGTTTCTTTTGATCAATTAAATTGCTACATTGTATTATTGACAAAAAAAAATATGTTTTTCTTCAAGCAAAAATTACAATACGTTATCAAGGACAGCGTGTCCCTGCGTCGTTTCCGTAAAATTTCTCAAGCTGGTCACTTTGAGTGAAATGTCTGAATTTCTTCAACAGTCAGTGTCAAAGCTGACCCTTATTTTGGCGAACCAGGAAGTGATTTCACCAGAAAGCGGAAAGAACAGACGTCTGGGTTTGCTTTCCTTGACGGAGAAAGCATGAAACGATTAATCAGAATTCTGAGTTCTTTAATTATCACCCTTAAAAAAAAACTCCATTTACTGGGAAGATTAAACTGGAATTTTGGTAATATCGTATGTCGACAAAGAAAAATCGCTTTTTAAAGTTTTCCAGGCATATGCTTTGATAATAAATATACCATATGCACTTAAAATTATTATTTTTTTTTTTGTCATGCACGAAACATACTTTTCATGAACGTTAAGTCGATATTATATTGCACTTATAAAGTGACCAGAATTCCCGGATTAAAATGGATAGTCTGGGTTTTCGATTCATTGCCCCTGTTAAAAAAATCCCTCATATTTGCTCCGGTTTTGAATAAAATATGTCGTATTGTGCAGCATTTTTTTAAAATTATCAGTCAATATATCATATTTAAAACCATAAAAAAAGATAATATTTTAAAAAAAATTAATTTCTAAAGAATCTCCTTTCCCAACTTATACTAAACGTAGAATATTTTTACTATTATTTACTGAATAATGGAAGTTCAGTATCGCAATGCCTTTAAATATTATTAATTTCTGTTATGAGTAGGCTCACACTTTCCTTAATTTTAATAGTAAAGTGATCAGATATTATTCCGTGATCAGATTAGTATCGAACGTCTGGCATTGAAGTTCAGAAAATCTTGTTACTTTATTCATTGCACATTTAAACCAGTCATTCACGACTGCTCCACTCCACGCCATTCCATTTTTCAGATAATCCATTTAAGCAGGTTATTCACCACCGCTCCTTGCAACGCAAATCCAGTCAACCCGATCCCTGACTTCTCCGATTTCCTCGTCTAAAGCTGGACATTCAGGAGCGCTCTGCTCCATGCAAATGGGGTGGTGGCACTCCACACCATTCCATTTTTCAGCCAATCTATTTAGGTAGGCCATTCATGAGCCGCGCAAACCCATCAGTTACGGGCACTCCGATTCCCTACTTCTCCTCCGCGCGCCTGCCCCGATTTCCTCTAGAGCGACAGAGCCTCCCCCACGAATCTACATCAGTCTCATTACAGCATTTATGACCCAATAGTCCAAATGGGACGATGAATATACAGAGAGGCTCAAAGTCCAAATTTCAACCACTTCGCTCCAATTCTCATTGCAGCATTTATGGCCCAGCACTCCAAATGGAGCGATGGATATACAGAGAGGCTAAAAGTCCAAATTTTCAACCACTTTGAGCCAATTCTCATTGGATTTTTGCTTTGACGGCCGGTTTTGGAGTGGTGCGGCCGAACTTGCGTGAATCGGAGTGCTCGAGAATGTCCAGCTTAAGTTTCAAAACTCATTTTCCTTCCTGCTTTTTATTTCGTCTTAGGGAACTTTCCAAACTAGAATTTTCCAAAGTTGCATTTATTCAATTTTGTAACTTCCTTCGACGCCCATTTTATAAAATTATCAGATGCTTTTTAAAAAAATTTACTACTCATTTCATGAATGGAAACTTATAAACCTTTCGTGTTTAGAGCTGTAGGAATGAGAAATTCAAGTAGAATTGCAAGCAAGTCGAAAATAAAATAAAATTCGATAGAAAAAAGAGCGAGGGTTTATTATTATTATTTACAACGCAAGATACAGAAAACATCACGATTTTGCATGTCTTGAAACAAATCCTTAATTCCAGGTTACCCATATTTTGCCACAGTATCATACACTTAGTAGTTTCGATTCAATGTACAGTAAAGAACCGTTTATACGTTTATCTTTTATACGTCGTTTCATCACAGTCCCGTTTCATTCGTATTCATTATAATGATAAAATACTTCGTCTATACGACGTAAACTATCGGTTATATATCATTTTACCTCTATTCTAAGATATGAAAATTTCCTCCTTACTAGTATGTGAATTGTGATAAAGATATCATGATTTCGAAATTATTCGCAATTGATGAATTAATAGATAATTACCTAACTTGCGTGAATTATCACCAGGCAATTAATTAAATTGTCTGGTGATAATTTAAGCGGTGATGAAGAAGTTATTCCACCTTTCTTTAGCAAAGCTACGGACTCCCATTGAAAAACTTCGAACTTATTTCTTTTGTCAAAAGAATATTGAAAAACATTCAATGAACTTAATTCGATTCATAAGTACTTAACACTCACAGGTAATCAGCAAGTAAGACGACATTTAAAGGTTTTCTTAATTAAACACCTACCTGCATGCACATAAATCGTATAAGATATGTATAATTATAGTACTCAAGATATGCAACAAAGGTATGATTTTTTTTTCACTTTTATGATAAATGTTTAATTTAAAATTTAATTATTGACTTCCATACTAAGTAGTATTATACTGGTACTATCTGAAAAAACTTTAAAATTAACACTTTTAAATGAATTTGCATTAGTAGCATTAAATTTGAAATAATCAAAGTTGTTTAGTAAAATTTGGATTATACGTCTTTTCATTTGTACGTCGTTTAACGTCAATCCCTTGAAAGACGTATAAACGTTTACTGTATTTAACTGCATTTTCAATATTATAACCAAATACACGTTTACCTTATATCATTCAATACCAAAAAAGTTCAGTATTTTTTATGTTTGCAAGTTCTGAACTTTGTCATTTACGGGAAAAGGATTATTTTCCCCCCTTGCGTAAATGCTTCTAAAAATTAATTTCTTGAAAAATCTAGAACTCATAAAAGATAAATAGAATATTGATTATCTTAAAGAGTGGAAAGTTGACAAATTTCTTAAAATTATCTTTACGTTAAGACATTTAATGAATAATATGAACTTTAAAATCCATTATAAACTATTAAAAAACAGTTGAATAATTCAATATGAATCCAATCATTTAAACCTGACCTTTTTCATCATATAGACAGAAGAAAAAAGATATTATATCCTTTCGGGAGGAAAAGCAAAAGATGCGTTGAAATGAGTCACGTGTGAATCTCACGCGTGCTGAAAACACATTTTCCAGTCCACGTGAATTGCCTTTAAACTGAGTATCCATACAAGTTAAAATATTATTTTAGATGTTCTGTATAATTTCCTACATGTATTCAAGGAAAATTAATATATTTGTACTACAATTTATTATTGAAACCCTACACCAATTAATATATTTGGTGTAGGGTTTCTGATTTCCCGCCCTTTTTTCCTTCCCGGGAACATAATAGTCATTCCCGGGAATGCATCAAAATTTGAAAAAATTTTAAAATTTGTTACTTTTAATTGGTATCAATAATAATTACACAAAAAAAGGATATTCATAAATTCCAAAACTTATACTCCTTTATATATTCAGCTACAAAATATTAATTTTTTTAAATATTTTATTATTATTATATTTTATTAATATTTTATAATATTTTATTTTATTAATTTTTATTATTTTTTTTACTAAATATATTAATTTTAAAGTATATTTTAAAAAAACATAAGCAATATATTTTTTTATCACTCAGCCTAGTTCTCAGATTTTTTATGAACAACCCGGCAGCAGAAAATGCCTTCTCAGCTTCAGTTGATGTTAGAGGAATTGTTTTCAAAACCTCACCCAGTTTTATTTTATTTCCTGATCGATTTTCTGTTGAATCAAATAACTGTAATTCTTGCTTCACTATCTTGTTCAAACTAGAACTCTTGCTAGTTGAACAGCGTAAAACCTTTGTTTTGAGTGAATCGCTTTTTCTAATTTTTCGTACAACGTTAAAGATTTCTCTTCCAAAGTTTCCGTGCTCTCTTCTCCTGAACGCGAACAGTTGGACAGTCTTCCTCGCAAAAAAGCTTTGCCATAATTATTTTAGCTTGTTGAATCAAAGAGTTTCTATTTGGTAAACGCGAAAGATCAATAATAAGCATCATATTTTCTTCGAAAATTTAGATATTGTATTAATCCAACTAAACTGACATTGCATCTCTCACTAATTCTTTGGACCAGAGAACATTTCATATTCTTAGCAAATTCTGAGTTTTATTGGTTCAACTCTCCAATAATGAAAGCAAATACCTACTTCTACTGAAGTTTGCAAAGTCCCGTTTCGACTGCATACTTTTCTATGCCAATTTTTACTGGCTTCAAGCCTGCTACAATTGCAGTCAGAGTTTCAAATTTTACATTAGCCAAAATTTTTGGTTCTTTAATATCAATTAATGCTTTTTAAATTGCTGATTTTATCTCTAAAAATCTTTCCAACATTTCTAACAAACTATTCCAGCGTGTTTTGGTGTCTAAACAAACTATCTTTTCACAGCCAAACTCTACTTTAACATAATTTTGTAAAATACCATTCTTAAGAGGTGATTTTCTGAATAAATTTACAATTTTTTTGTTCCCGGGAATACAAAAAGCATAAAAATCTTACGATTTCCCGGGAAAGAAACGGTAATTTGGTGGTCAGTGGCATTATCACAAGCTAAGCAATGCCGGAACGCTCTAACTTGAGTGACAAAATTCGCGTTGATTTAAGGAGGTTTTTACAATTTTTTCTTATTTATTTCTGGTAAAAGAAAAAAAAAGCAGTGCCGGAACGACGTTCCGGCCCCACTACACCCTTGAGCAGTGGCGGCTCATGCATAGTAGCTGTAGGGGTACGACAATCTATCGTACTTTATTCAGCGATGGCTTTCAGTAATTTAAATGTTGCCTTTTCTAATTAATTTTGAATAATTTAATTATTACTCAATAAAAAATAAGAAGATTTTAACTTGATATAGGTAAGCTTTAGTAAAGCAATTAAAGAAGTAGGTTTTGCAAAGAACTAGCAGTGCATAAGAGATTAAATTGAATTTAAACACAACCAATATTCCCGGTGAACCGGCTGGTCGCTAAAGGCGGCTACTAAAAGGTTTTTGAAAGATAAGAAGATTTTTCGCTGGATGTAGGTAAGTTTTAACAAAAAAATTTCAAGAAGTAAGTTTTACGAATAATTTAATTAAAAATAAAACCTAAAAATAAATGTTTTCAATTATTTTTCTTGCATTCCTTACTCTCGTTTATAAAGATTTACTCAAATGCGGCTGAACAATAAAAAAAATTCAAAATTGCAAGGATAAAATAGATACACATGTAAGGGATGTCCCTTTCGTATTTATTTACGAAAAAATTTAATATATACAAAATTTTAATTATTTTTTATTCATGAATAATCTACCGTAAGTTTTTATTTATAACCAAATTCCAGGCTCCCGAAAAACTTTTCCTCGGTAGAAAAACGTTTAAAAACCCGCTTCTACCGTCTCTAAAATGGAGGGAGGTGCTTTATCCCCAACAGTACCTTCCTCTCTTCAAACACTGTGGAGCGGAACTAATGCACTTGGTTACTACCAGGCAGTGGAGAATTCAGAATTCTGGTCTTGGGGGGCTGAGGGCATAAAAATTTTGTATCGTCGTGACGAATGTCAAACCTCATGGCTTATGTAAACCAAAACACTTTAACTTTACAGACTTTCCTCACCTGACAATAAGAATCATAAAGAACAGTACAAAACTTTCGATAAGTTAATAAAAAATACAAATGAAATAACTAGACAAAAAATGTTTTCGACCGCATCAACGCTACAAGTACAAGTGGAATGACTAGAAAAGAAGGAAATTTATCGAGCCTGCCAAGCCAGAAAGCAATATTGTCAGGGTTTTATTATTTTTCAAAAAAAGGGAAATTAAAAACAAACAGTTGTAGTGATTTTAAATAAAATCAAGAATTCTGGTTTAGCTCTGGGGGGCTGCAGCCCGACAGCCACCCCCCCTGGATTCGCCACTGCTACGATAAGTCGCACGTCCGAGGCCCAGTTCCACTGAAAAACCGCAGTGTATACTGGCCTAGTGCACCTTAAATTTGTCGAGGGTCAAGGGGCCTGCGCTAGAGAGGGTGTTGCCGCTTCAGGTGTCGTCCTCGTCATCTGACCACAATTCAAAATTATGAGGTTCGTCCCAAAATAGCTATTGTGTAGTTTCAAAGCGGGGTGTTAATTTAAATATACTAAACTCCTCTGTTGGAACCTTTTTGTGCTGTTTAACAGTGTCTAAATTTCTGATGATGAAATCATGTGCCAAATTTCATTCTTCTAGCAATTTGCATTTTTGAGTTCACATGATCACGACCGGGTAGACAGACTTCCCGTAAGCGGATTTCGTCCAAAATTTGATAGAAATCTATAATTTCGGTGTAAAGACTACATGCCAAATTTCATCAGTCTAGCGCACACCATTTTTGAGTTATTGTATTCGCAGACCGACATAAACCAAAAATGGTTTTTCGTACTCAGGGAGGTCTAAAACATGGAGATTCTCAAAATCCTAAGGTCCAGTGGCGAATCCAGGGAAGCTCAGAGCTAAACCAAAATTCTTGATTTTATTTAAAATCACTACAACTGTTTGTTCTTAATTTTCATTTTAAAAAAATAATAAAATCGTGACAACATTGCTTTCTGGCTTGACAGGCTCGAAAATTTTCCTACTTTTCTAGTCATTCTACTTGTACTTGTAGCGTTGACGCGGTGGAAAACATTTTTTGGCTAGTTATTTCATTGCATTTTTTATTAAATTTTCGAAAGTATTGTAGTGTTCTTTTTAATTCTAATTGTCAGGTGAGGAAAGTTTGTAAAGTTAAAGTGTTTTGGTTTACATAAGCCATGAGGTTTGATATTCGTCACTACGATACAAAATTTTTATGAACTCAGCCCCTCCCCCCACCCCGAGACCCGAATCCTGGATTCGCCACTGCTAAGGTCAAATATTTTGACGATTACAATATTTTATCTTTGTATACGAGAAAATAAAAAAAAGTTTATAATAGTACAAGATGAGTCATCTTTTTATTTCACACGAGCAATACATTTTAAATAAAAATAACTTTTTTTGTAACATGACAAATTGTTGTATTTATTAAATTTTTTTCGAAAAAGTAGACACTAAAAATTAAACAAAAAAAAAGAGAGTGAGAAAGATTAAAATATTGCGAGAATTAAAAAACGAGCGTTTTCACTTGTATGTAACTTTCGAGCAAGACGGAAAATGTGTCACACTGAGAACGTTGTAGTCTGCTTATAAGGTCTCGACTTCGGGATCAGACGTCGTAAGACGTTGACGACCCGATTTTACCAAAGATTCGCCGTGTGTGTCTGGTTCATGCTAAATTCGCCATCATGGGCCAAATGTCCTCACGCCGGTTTGGCGTGGAAGTTTGGAGAATGGGATGCTGGCTCAGGTCTTGTCCGCGTCATCTGACTAAGGTTCAAAATTACGAGGCCCGTCCCAAAACAGTCCTCGTGTAACCTTAGTACGGGATACTAATCTAAGTAAAGTAAAATGGGTCACTTATTCCCACCCCCTAAAAAATGAAATTGTTTTATTGTGCCGTGATAGGTACTAGAGAAATCCGCAATAATAGTAAGCAAATTTGGCAATAAAATGCAGAAATCAGTGAAAGATGAAGTTGATTGGTTAGCTCTGAGTAACACCATGCCTTTTGAAATAAGATTTCGTATCGATCACCGCCCAAGGTCAGTTACGGGTCAAGTCAGTATCTGAATGCATCATCACTTCATAACATCCAGTATCGTTCAATTATGTCAAAATTTACTATAGAAACCATTAAACAAGCGTATTTTATAATAATGCTCATGATAAAGTGTAATTAATTATTATTAGTGCAAATAAAACCTAATTGAAACGCCGCATAACAGAACTTTCAGAATAAACTTTTACATTCAAAATTCTGCAAAACACTGAATAAATCTTAATTTAGTAACACTTCAAGAAAATTTTAGTACAAAGAAAAAAGGGGCATGTAGTATTGTCTGCTATAAGAAATGTTCTTTTTTCCTTTTTCGTTCCAAAATATACTTTAACAAAAACAATTCGGCATGACGACGAGGGGGAAAAAAATCTGTTAGCTAAAAATAAAAGTGAAACTAAGAGCACGCATGAATGAGATAATATCGATTTCGAAACAATTGCACGGAAGAAATGAAGAATTGACTAGAAGTTTTTGATTTCGTTGGCTATCAGCCGTATGTTTAATTACAACGTCATATATATAAAAGAAACGGCTGTATTTGAAGCTAAAAACAGAGGTTATATATTGCGCTAAATCGAGATAACGGAAGTAAGAGCTAAAATGGGAGCCTCCCACCCACATCTAACTCGAATCTTTCAGGGCCATATGCAGAACAGGTAGCTCCAAAGAACTGTTCTTACAATTCGCACTGCATTTACTCTGTTTATTTATAGTAATAATAATAAAAAGTAGGGCAAATTAATCATGGGTATATGCATGCCAAATTTTTATTATAATCATTATTTATTTTTTCTGTCTAATAAAGCGGAAACTGTTGGTTACATTACGTCCTGAGGAAGATAAAGATGTTTGTAGTTATCAGATCGATAAATGAGCTACTACTCTCAAAACTACACTATATTGTACAAAGCGGATTTCTTTCGGAAGTCCAAAATGAAAAATTACCCTTTGTTTCTACGAGTCCAAAATATTTTGTCTGATTTCGCAAGCCCAACTACCTTTACATCTTCTGTCTCAATTCCTCCATATAAATGCTATTGAAAAAGGAATATCTGATATGCGAGATTAATTAGAAAAATCTTAATTATCTGAGACAACCGCATAACAACAACAAAAAAAAAACACTCATACAATATTTTACCATCTATTTTAGCCGTCCCTGCCATCTCAATTCAACCTGTTAGCTACTTCAAGAACTATTGAATACAGTCTTTCACTTTGCACAAGACGAAAGTAGCATTTGAAGCTGCTACTCAATTTTTCTGACTTTCACATCAATCCAGTTTGAAAACAGTAATCCTGTACTAGTTCTATAGAATAGTTTTGGACAGGATCGAGACTTCAATTCGAGATCTTACCTTCGGAATACTGTAGACCCCTCTTGCTATTCTCTGCCGCCCCCCCCCCTCCCACTCAGATAGTGGATTTTTTAAAATTTTTCGTCAGTATGAAGTATTTTTGATATATATGCGTTTACTACTTTTCTTAGAAAGAAAAAATTTCCAATATTTCAGCAAACAGTCACAATAAGAAATGTGACCGATTATTTTAATGAGTAAAGGAAAAACTTAATAATGTAAGGAAAAAATTTATTTTTAAATAGTAAATTTTTTTAAATATTAGCAATCAGAACATTTTGTTAAATAAATATTTAAAAAAATAAATAGCGATGGGAAAAAAATTCATTTCTTAAAGCAGAAATAAATAAGAATACAAGTAAGAAGAAGAAAAATAATTTTAAAACGTTATTTTCTTCATGTAAAGAATTACGAAAGCAGAAGAGATAAGAACTGGTATTTACACGAGATCCTACAGCGGCAAAAAATAATATTAAAGTAATAATTAATCCTCTAAGTTCTTTTTCGATTCTATCCTACATCTCCCAAATTTTTCTAATAACAATAAATTTCCAAATACCAAAATTTAAGCACTATAAAATAAAGAGAAAATACTGAATTCACAATATGAATCATATAAGGTAATGACACAGTTACGACGACCATGAGTAACGAATTCTTTTCAAGCCATTGATACAATCGTGGAATAAATATTAAAAAGAAATGATCGCTACGAACGATCCAGAACGCCTTCTATCTGACGCACGCAAAAACTGAAGGTCGCCCGGTAACGATGACGACTACTTCCAGAAGATTCCGAGAGGATACTTCTCGAGTGAGAGGTTTAACCATTTGTAGCCGCATTTTCGATAGAACAAAGCGAAAGAACACTTCAGAGCTTTTTTTGTTGCTTTTAAAATCTTATTAGTTCTAGAAGAAATGTTTTTTTTTTTTTTCACGCGCGCTTGTTGTATTTTTCCAGTTTCAGTCAGCCAATGGAAATGTGTGGGGGTGGCAAGGGGGAGGGGAGGTTAGGATTTTCTGGTCTCTCTTCTCCCTGTTCTAGCTGGAATTGAATGACTAGTGAGACATGTTAAGCGCCTAAATTATTTTAATTATACGAATTAATTTGTGAATATATTGGAATTTTATTTTCACTAATGTAAACATTATAATCACTTCAGTTGTGTCAATTCAAGAGTGCAGAATGCATTGTAAGAAAATTAGCCCTTCGCCCAAAAAAAGGCTGAACTATTATTATGCCATTAGAGATTTAAAACAATGTATTGATATTATAACCATTGTTAGCTTTAAAACTGGTATTCCTGAGGTTATATGATGTATATTTTTTTGTTAAAAACCTCCTCAACTAAATTATTAAAAAAAAAAAAAAACTTTTTTTTTGGAATACTTAAAATGCAAATTGGATGAAAGTTAAAAAAAGAAAAAAACTTGCAAATAAACAGGTTCCCAGTGGTGTGACTATAAGGTGGCAGAACTGGTAAAATACCAGAGGCCTACAGTGTTCGGGATGGGCAAGCCCAGATATTACAACTAAATTTACACAAAAATTTTTAATATATACTGATTTACTCAGGGCTGGATTATCAAATAGGCAACTGCCTAGGGGCACCAAAATACTTTTTGCGTTATTTTCATGGTAAACTAATTTTGGGCTTTCATTTTATTTGTTTTCGAAATCGTTTGCGTATCAGTGTGATTTTTTTTGCAGCTGGCTGACTGACTCACAAGTCAACAGCCCCAGCTAACTTTGAATTTGAGCACACGTTAAAAAGTTTTGCAATATATTTTTTACCATTTTCTTTAAATTATTTTTAAATTTAAATTTTTTTATACACAAGATATTGAAATCAACTCTCTTGAAGGTGACCCTCTATTAAATGCTTTATTCAGCTTGTCTCAATATTTGTTATTTAAAAACTTCTTATATTGAAATATTAAAATCAATTTTTAAAATGTGGCTTTGGAAGGGCCCCCCGAAACTTGCATTGCCAAAGGGCCCCTACAGAGCTTAATCTGGAACTGGACTTACTTACTCCTAAATTATAACATCGTCTGAACTCAAAACAGCATTTCCACGAGTGATTAGGCATCTCAAAAATGAAGTACTTTTATAGTTAGTGATAGAGATGAGTTAAGACTCCACCTTAAATATTTGCAGCAGCCCATGTACTGCCTAGTTACACCACTATAGGTTCCTTAAAAAAATGATATTTATTATGAAGTCACCTAATTATTTCACTAAAAACTGATGACTAGCATATTCAAAAATTACTTCTGATTTAACTCCATTCACTCTAAATTATCTCCTCATGTTATCAAGCATATTGAGGGAAATATTCCTCACAAGATTTCTTTAGCTGCAGTAACTTTCTAAATTTTTTGCGATTAGAAATGCTATTCAATGTGTATTGCAGAGTACAAGGCTACTATTTCAATAACTAGGTGCTTTCAGCATCTCTACCAGCGGAAGTTTTTCGCACAGGTGTTAGAGGCGCTTGCCTCGTGTCTCAAGACCCTAAGGGGGCCTCAAAACTAATTCGACGTACAGCGAATTTACGACATTGGGTAGGGAAGGGGCCGCAATACAGTTTTGCAACTGTGGTTTCAGAAGGTCAAAATCTGCCACTGATTTCGACATAACGTCAGTAAAATCCATTGTTTGAAGTCACTTGCACCTCTGAATTATAACACGAAATGGACTGTGATATGTATAGTATTCAATTACATGACCATTTTTAGATCTTAAAAAGTAGAGACACATCAGTTAAAGCTGACTTGTTGAGCAGTGTTTGTTAATCTATTAAACATTACATATATTTTTCATATAAAAAAATATATATCATAATGCCGGATGACTGCAAACCTATTTCAAAAGTCCGGAAAACTATGGCATTAAATAAACTAGACAATTTTCCCTAATTTAGAATATTAATGCAATACACATTTCCAGATAATACAACAATTTCATCAGCAAAACATTTAGTAAAAAATTTACACCAATTCCTAATGCAACATATTTTCTCAGTTGCTTAACATTAAAAAAAAATTGAGAGGTAACAATCGGGGTATCCAACCTTTTATATATTTTTTATTAACAACTCAAAGTTCAGTGTGATCCAACATTCTGACAAACATAATCTTTTCACTCATCTTATCAAGAACTTGAAGTTTAGTAATAAGCATGTTCTTTCAGGAACTTAGTATAAGCATGATTGTAGACCATGTTCAAGTTCAAGGAATGTAAAGAATTTAAGAAAGATGCCCAGTTTTTCAAAAAAATATCCTTAAAATCTTTCCAAATATGTCTCAAGAAGTAATTCCTATTCAAAAAGTTAGCATGTACTTTTGTTAATGAAAATAAGAAGTATTTCACCATCTGCTGTTAGTGTTCAAAGTGCTTTCAATCATACTGCCACCCAACAGTACAAGATCTGTTGGTTAAAGAATTAATATAAATTTTATCAAGTTAATTAGATTCATGTCTCTCATTTTAAAGCTACGGAAAGGCTATTTTTAGGCAAGCTTTTATAATTTTGAAGATGATGATGCAGTGGAATTGAGTCTTAACCCTGAAATTTAGATCCTCCCATCAAGCCACTGGAGCCTCATAAATTTATATGGAAAAAATAAAAATTATACCTTTTGGGATGTTTATTTTTTTAAAACAAACCTATTCCTTTGTATGAAATTATGATTTATATTAAATTTATAGGGGCTTATACTTTATTACACATTTTATCCTCTCTGATTGCATTTAAACAGCTTGTTTAATTACATTGCATAAACAAGGACTCATATTAATAATCAAAGCCAATAAAGCTCTTAAGTACAAGGGCATATCAGAAAGTAAGGTTTCCTATTTTTTTTCCCTCCATGAAATGTATTGCTTATAAAATTGCGAATCGAGGGCTAGTGTTTAATAGGAGATAAAGTTCCTATATTATTTATTCTGTCTAGAACAATCAATGCATACACATTTGACATCCATTTAAAATGGCTGTAAGACTGAGTGAATGGTCCAAGGAAGAAGTGCAATCAGTAATTCGTTTTCTTGTGTGCCGCAAGAAGTATTGGATTCTTTGCACTGAGAAATTCTGTCACATTCTCCCCATAGTCCTAATTTGGTCCCTTCCGACTTTTATTTATTCCTCAAGCTTAAAAATAAACATCTTTAACACAACATTTTTCACTCGGATGTTAAACAGCCACGCAAACCTTTCAGAGCCATTGGCTTCGTCCCCAAGACACATCTTTCTACACCCAAGAATTAGAGGCCTCAACAAACAAGACACTTACATAGAAAATAAGGTAAATATGCGCCTTCATATATGCTACACTTTCTTCATTGTATATTTAAAATTCTCTAAATAAAAAATAGGGAATCTTACTTTCTGATATGACCTCATACCTTCAATTAACTTCACTTCAAATTATTAAGTTTCTATTGTAACTCTAAACATCCGATGCTATTTATACAAAATTTCAGAATAAAACTTTCAAGATATATTCCATTATCACATTCAGACAATTGCTGGCTATCCATCAAGATCACATGACAAGCAGTTTTGGTAAGGCTTTCAAAAAATTGCCACTTTTCAAATCTTTATTTTGTTACTTGACCTCATTTTGCTGGCTTTTTAAAAATTTACTTTCTTCATGAACATCACTTCATTTTATGGTCAGAGTTGAAATGACACTTTGTGCCATTCATAAAAATCAATTCATCCAACGATAACACACAAGTGTTGCATGCTTCTCCAAAGTAATTGAGTATTCTTACATGAACACATTTTACAAAAAAAAAAAAAAAACTGGAATATATAAACATATTTATAAAGCTAACACATTATTAATCTTTTAGATATGTAAACAGAACCTAAATGACTGCTAGCAATAAAAGCAAATAACCTAATTAACTTTCTAAAACAAGCCACGGTTTTACAATATCCAGAAAATATACACTATAAATAATGTAGAAAATTCAGGTAGTTAAAATATAATTCTTTAAGAATCATTTCTGATTTGTTTTACCTTTTATTTCAAATGCAAAATTTAATTTGGGAAGTATAAACAAACGAAAGATATCAAGCCAAGATATAATCCATAAATACAGTAGAACCTCGCTAATCCGAACCGATTTTATTTTCGAAAATTATCGGCCTTATTCACCATCCATGGTTAAGCCATGATCAGCGGTTAAATGATGGTTCTGCTATATCAACGCGAAAGCTGACCGAAATGCATCGCCAAATGTATACCCTAGTGGCTTGCTATTTTGGCATGGTATCTCAATTTCTCTGTTGTTGGCGATTTTTAAAATTAACCTCAGACTTCGAGCAAAACGAGTTTATCGCCAGTTTAGGGTATACATCCAGCCGATCATTTCGTTCAGCATTCGCTTGTTTGTGTAAATTCCCTTTTAACCGCTGATCATGGTTTAACCATGGATGGTGAATAAGGCCGTATAGGCAATTGAAAAGATTATCTGAAAAGATTTAAATATACATACTAAAAACAAAAAGTTATTTTTCATAATTTTGTACAAACTGTTGAAACTAATGCAATTCTCAGTAAGATAAGGTCACTTCATACAGGAGCACATCCATTATTCTAATGAAAAAGGGAGACATATTCTCTTTCTATTGCTTTTGAATAAAAGAATTCAAGAGATAGTATTACTGAGTACTTATAACTTGCATTTTTTTAGCACACATCTTTTTTCTTTTCTATTTTTATCGGAATTTCGGGTAATACGAACAGGCACTGGTCCCAATTAGTTTGGATTAGCAGGGTTCTACTGTAGTATGAAAAAAATGAAACTATATCATTTCACTTTGGAGGGAAGTTGAAAATATTTGTAGGTCTTTCGAAAAAAATTGTAGTTAAATAACACTCATTAAAATTAAAGCAGGTCTACAGCACAGAGCAAAATGAAATATTAAATTTCTGGAGCTCATTTGCAGGGTTGTGGCGAATTAAATCAGTTGATTAAAATCGCCGATTTAAATTAATTTATTTTAAACATCAAGTTAATATGCTTTAATGAAATAAAATTGTACATGTGTCTTTAAATAGTGATTTTAAAATAATTTTAAATGTGTATTTAAAGAAAGAATATATAGATCATAAATAAATATTTCATTGAATTGATGTAACTAGAGTACTTCCCATATCTTTATTTTTGAGAACACAATAAAATGCAAAGTATGAGATGCTCTTTTTTCATAAAATAAATATTGTGAAAGGATCATGTTCACAAAAAAGAACATAGTAAAATGCAGTGAGTTTCATTTTAATATTGGAGAAAACTAAATAGTGTTAGGGACAACCAAGTTTTTATATTGCAATAATGTTCAAATGCAAGATAATTAATTAATACTTATAAATATTCCAAAAGAAATACAAACATCTACATAGGGCAATTTAAACTATGATCGATACTTATAAAAAGCAATGTTTGCGTGTGTGCGATGTCCAGACAAATCTATCGCACTTACAGTCATGAAATTTGGCACACAGATAGTCCTGATGGTGACTTAATGCACCTCGATTCCTGAATTTAAAAATTTAATCTAGAAAATTTATTTAATGTTTTGGGTGAAACAGATTAGGAGTAGAGAAAGCTTCAAAACTTGTGTTTGTAATAAAACAAGTGAACAGCTGAGTGTAAAATTCTCCAATATTCTGACATACAATAATATATCTATAGTCAAGAAATGTAATATATTATTCTTTATATTTAATTCACAAATATTTTTTAAATGGTTGTTACATGTTTGAATTAAATTTTTTAATTTTTTTTTTTTAAAAGAAAGTACAGCTTAATGATTGGCATGTTGTTATATATATGTAATTCTATGACTGTAGGGCTCATTGTCTAATGTACAAATGTTAAATACATATATAGTTTTATAAAAATCTGATTTAAATCAAATAAAGATTTTTTTTGAAAAAAATCAACAACCCTGTTCATTTGTTTTACTTGCAAAAAAATTTTAAGACAATAATTCATAAGCACACACAGGTGAAAAAAAAAATATTTTTGTCCAAAATATTGCTCTCCAAATTGTTTACATAAGGAAAAATTGTATTTAATCCTCCTAATATAGGCCGTTTTATGCAGAAGAAATTAAAAAGCTTTATAAATAGTATTTTTTGGTTAATATAGTTATAAATAGGGTTAACATACGTTTGGATTTCAAGCCGACGTCTGAATTTGACAGGAGAGAAATTTGGTTGCATTAGAAAAAATCTATATTCGAAAAAGCTGACATCATTCCGCCAACGAAAGAAAATATATAATTTACACAATTGGAGCAACCTCCTTTCTACAATCCGTTTGTCGATTTTCTGAAAGAAAAAGGGATGAAGATAATGTTATTCCTAGGGGGATGTTTCAAAGGCAGAAGTCTTAAGAAGCCAGATGACCTTCACAGACGGTCGGTCTTGGTGTCCTGTTACACTGTTAATTGGCAACCTACATTGACACTTCTTCACAAACTTGGGAAGACCCTGCTGAATATATCACCTCATCTTGGGTAGGGAAAAGTTCGGGGGGGGGGGGCCATACAGTAGGAAAAAAAATGGAGGCAGGCTCTGTCCCACTAGTGCCCAGCATTCAACAACTATCAAAGTAATAAATTGCTCAACTTTCCTAATTATGATGCTATGCATCACAAGTACTTCAAAAGTGATACACCCTGGCCTACAGATGTTGTCCCGTACTTAAATAAAATAAAAATTTTAATACAGTAAAAGCTCAACTAACTGGCATGGTCGGGAAACTCCGATTTCCGGATACCTGAAAAGTCCGGATAGTCGAGTGTGACGGGAAAAATGAGAGGTTGTAGATTGTAGCCTTTTTTTT
>BGPR01000318.1:358874-403305 GCA_013235015.1 Araneus ventricosus
GGTAAAACACAAAATATGAAATAAAAAATTAACAGACAAACAAGAAAGCGAATTAATATTGCACTGTCATCTAGTTTTGAGCTATGTTTAAAGTTTCAAGTCTCCAGCTCATCGGGAAGTTAGTTTAAAATTCATTGCAAAATTTGTACCAAACAGACAAGAAAGCGAGTTAATAAAAATGTGGTAAAAAATAGCCAAATATTGTGGACGAGTTGTCCCCCATCGTGGAGAGAGTAGACAGGCCATTAAACTGTACTTCCAACTGCACCCTCGATAGAAGAAATCTGAACTCTGTTCAGCTGCAATCCGTAAATGTAGAAAAATATCCATTTGAAATCAAGCCAAGAGGGAAGATATTTTAGGAAACTATTCCCACTTCTTTTCCCGAGGAATATATTCTTTTGCCCCACCCACTTCGACCATCACAATTTGTATTCATTTCATTCTTTGTAGTGCAATTAAGCAGGATGACCAACTTTTATTTTAACCTATTTTTTGGGGACAAAAATTAGTACTTTCCTCCTTTCTGATTATTTTATTTGATAGTCTGAACAAACCATCCTATTGAAAAGACGTGTATTGCGATTTTTAAAATCTTCAACACTATATACACCTAAGTGATAAACTAAGTATAATCTTAATTTTTTAAACTATATTAATATGGAATAATTATTTCAAAATTGTTCACAAACCAAAAGACTGTAGGATTTCCATAGACCAATGGCTTAGGCCATAATTTTCTGCAAATGCATATATAATTGATTTCAATAAATAATGCCTTATAAAAATTCTGACAAGGAAATACATTTCCTTATTTAAATATAAGAATTGATTAAAAATATTTAAGAATAAAATACTTTAAAAAAAACTAAAAAATTAAAATTAAGTAAAAATACTAAAAAATGCAGTTTAAGTTTATTCCATTTTTAATTGCTGTAATTTTGATTCACCAAGCAGCATAAGAAAAAAATTCTCTTTACATTCTGTAGTATTAACTCTTTCGACTTCCTCAAACTCTGCGATAGACGTTATGAAAAAGGGTCGTTAGCAGGCACTTAATAAATTTTATGCTGAATTTTGACCCATAATTATATATTACAATTTCCATGAAAAAAATTATGGTAACCCTAGTTATAAATCAGTTTGCCTAAAAATGTAATGAAGACCAGTACAATATTGATTATTTTATCTTTTCTAGTTTTATTCCCAACATTAATACCTACAATTCAAAAACTAATGCACTGCCACAAACCTGACCAAGAAATCAATTTGTCGAGCTAATGAAAAAACAAATGACCGTCATAGAAGTATAAAAGCAATATATTTACCAAGAATAAAACCACAATTACAATCCGAATTTCCTTTCGGAAGAATTATATAAAAATGTTTCCAACCTTAGATAATACTGAATGTTTAAGAACAGTAGTTAAGAGCATTACTACTTTACAAGAAAGTTAACTTAGTTAAAAATTATTTGAATTTTAGAAGTATAATTTATAAACAAATTACATTTCAAATCTGAAGGCAAAAATCCAAATGTTCTCAACTACATGCCATTTCCCAACAAATCAGTATTTCCCCCCCCCCCCCTACCTTCCAAGAGCTCATTTTCTTTTAATTTAACATTTTATATTAAACAACTGCACTTCTATTACTCATTTCCTTCTCTTCATGACAGATTTTCCTATTAAGATATTAGTAATCTTATGTAATTCAGAGATTAAAACAATTTTAAAATATTATACAACTGCAATTTAAGGCAAAAACTTCTTCCTACAAGATCACAATTGGAATCTAGAGTACTTCCATACTTCTCTCGAGCTCTGTGTACCTGGTTAGCAATATAAAAATACGGAAGGCAGTACATCCAAGGTTCCTTACTGTTGTGCTTTACTAATTAATTACTCATGTTTGAAAAAGAGCTAATTTCTGACTTGCCCTTTCCCAATTTTTAAAACACTTCACTTCCAACTTTTCATAAACATGCTAATATTTATGAACATAAAATAAGTATTCTCTAGCATAGTATAATGAAATCCTCATAAAAAAAAAAGTTAAACCTAGTTACCCAGGATTATTTTAAAACTAAATTTACTTAACATCCAAGACAACTCAAAATAAAGGGATAACAATCTCCAACTAATTGGAATCAATGTTAACAAGGTTAAATGTACATATCAGCCTAGATTTTTTTTTGTTTTATACATTTCAAGATTCATTTATAGCAATCACCGATACACATCAATATTATCCAAATTTTTCCATCTAACTGCATCTGATGATCCATTTTAGTGGAACTTAACAAGTATATTCCCTGTAAATATTTTATCTAATCACACTGCTTCAAAAAAATTTGTTCAGTTAGCCATTACAAACATCCCATTTTCTTACCAAGGCTACGATTTACTTTAAATTCATTTAAGTATTATATTATACATGCACAATCAATTATTTCATTTTATCGTCTCATGACAATCTACTAGAGATTAAAAATTCTACAGTAGACAGGTTCCAAGAGCCATCTGCATACAATCGTTTATAATTTTAATTTTTTATAGCTTGAACCAAGCTTTAATGCTACATACATATAATTTCATTTACTTGGCTTTACAATATTAATAAAAGCTAATTATTGACTAAATTAGGCATAAATTTTCATACTGCAAGAACCGAAATGTGTAGACAAGTATTAACAGACTGGCTTTTGAGGCAGGAGCCTTACTTTAAAGCTCGCTGCTCCATTACAAGATCAAAAAGCAAGCTCACATCAATTTCAATATATCATATGCTAGACTTTAAAATTAAATACCCATCTATTGTTTAAAAACTTGTTTTCATACAAGTAAAAAGTTTTGTACTCAAAATTCAACTCGTAGCTACGAATTTATCCTGCACAATTTGATTCAATATACATTAACAAATGCTTTCCTTTTGATAAATGCTTTAACAAGGATTTAAAAGATACAATTTAAATATTCAAACCAATTAAGTAACAATTCTATTTAGTCAATGATACCTAGTAGAATACTTTAAATATTTAATTTTAAACATAAGCATGAACTAGTATTAGATATGAACCATCTCATGTTAAAACTTAGCCACATAACTTACCTTCATTAAATAGCCATCAAAACTTGTACAATACTCATTCTTCAGTTTACTTTCCTCATGATCTACATTGAAGTTAGAATGTTCAAGATAATACAATAAATAACAACAATACAAATCTATCAACATGATGACATTTATTGAACTCATACAAAAACAAACTCTTCACAGCTGAAAAAATTAGACTGATGATGTTAAATGGAAAATAAAAAAAGTATGATTACAAAAGTTCCAAATCTTTAAATTAAGAAATGAAAGAGTTCATTATGCATCAGTTCCTTGCAACAGTTCTTGAAAAAGCTTTTAAAGCTCAACAGTTTATGAAACTCCTATAAATTAACAAATTAAATGAAAGCGGAATGTATTACTTAATCTACTTCCTCAATTGTTGGACCACCCGTGCTGCCTCCTCCAGGAGCTGCTCCAGCACCTGCACCTGGGAATCCTCCTGGCATACCACCTGGGGCACCTCCAGCAGACTGGTATAATTTGGTAACAATAGGATTACAGACTGCTTCCAGTTCTTTCTGTTTGTCATCAAACTCTTCCTTCTCGGCTAGTTGGTTACTGTCAAGCCATTTTAGAGTATCATTAACTTTATCCAACACTTTCTTTTTATCATCTTCACTTATTTTATCTTTAAGCTTATCATCATCAATGGTGGACTTGATGTTGAAGGCATAACTTTCCAAGGAGTTCTTAGCAGCAATTCTACTTTTCTGTTTCTCGTCATCATCTTTGTATCTTTCAGCTTCATGGACCATCCTCTCGATTTCTTCTTTAGACAATCTACCCTTGTCGTTGGTGATGGTGATCTTGTTTTCTTTTCCAGTGCTTTTGTCAACAGCAGATACATTCAAGATGCCATTAGCATCAATATCAAAGGTTACTTCGATCTGTGGGACACCTCGGGGCGCAGGAGGGATACCAGTCAATTCGAACTTTCCTAGGAGATTATTGTCTTTGGTCATAGCACGCTCACCCTCATAAACCTGAATAAGTACTCCAGGCTGATTATCAGAATAAGTGGTGAAGGTCTGGGTTTGACGGGTAGGAATGGTAGTATTTCGCTTGATCAATACAGTCATCACACCACCAGCAGTCTCGATACCAAGAGACAAAGGAGTAACATCAAGAAGCAAGAGATCTTGAACAGCTTCAGATTTATCTCCATTCAGAATAGCAGCCTGCACAGCAGCACCATAGGCAACAGCTTCATCAGGGTTAATGCTCTTGTTTAATTCCTTGCCATTGAAGAAATCTTGGAGCAACTTCTGGATCTTGGGGATACGGGTTGAGCCTCCAACCAAAACAATATCGTGAACCTGAGCTTTATCTAATTTTGCATCCCTCAGGGCTTTTTCAACAGGTTCTAGAGTGCTTCTGAAGAGATCAGCATTCAATTCTTCAAATCTAGCACGAGTAATGGTAGAATAGAAATCAATACCTTCAAACAGAGAGTCAATCTCGATACTAGCTTGGGTGCTAGAGGACAGGGTTCTCTTGGCACGTTCACAAGCTGTTCTCAATCTTCTAAGGGCACGCTTGTTGCTGGTAAGATCCTTCTTATGCTTACGCTTGAACTCCTGGACGAAGTGGTTAACCATACGGTTATCGAAATCTTCGCCACCCAAATGAGTATCGCCGGCAGTAGACTTCACTTCAAATATTCCATCTTCAATGGTCAGGATGGATACATCGAAAGTACCGCCTCCGAGATCGAAAATCAGTACATTTCGTTCGCCGGTTCCCTTCTTGTCGAGACCGTAAGCAATAGCAGCAGCAGTAGGTTCGTTAATAATACGCAACACATTCAAGCCAGCAATGGTGCCGGCATCTTTGGTGGCCTGTCTTTGAGAGTCGTTGAAATAAGCAGGTACAGTTACTACAGCATTTGTTACAGCCTTTCCAAGGTAAGCTTCTGCAATTTCCTTCATCTTCGTCAGAACCATAGAGGAGATTTCCTCGGGGAAGAAAGTTTTGTTCTCACCTTTGTATTCGACTTGGATCTTGGGCTTGCCTCCATCACTGATTACTTCAAATGGCCAGTGTTTCATGTCCGATTGGACAGAAGAGTCCTCAAATCTCCTTCCGATGAGTCGTTTAGCATCGAATACAGTATTGCTAGGATTCATAGCCACCTGGTTTTTGGCGGCATCTCCAATAAGCCGCTCCGTTTCGGTAAAAGCGACATAACTAGGAGTCGTCCTATTTCCCTGATCATTTGCAATGATTTCTACTTTACCGTGTTGAAAAACACCAACACAAGAATACGTGGTGCCTAAATCGATACCTATAGCAGGAACAGCCATTTTTTTTCAGAAAGTCGAGTAACCGCACAGAGATCCAAGCAACACGGACCACGGCTCAAAATGAAATGACCGAGAATATGCAATTGAGGCGCCGAATCGACGCCCTTTAAGGGAATAAGAAAGTTCTAGAACGTTCGACGGTACTCTGTCCAATCACATTGCTTCACCGTAAGATGACGTCAAAATATCAGTCAGAGACCGTGAGCAATGTAGCCGTCTGATTGGTTATCATGTTCTTGGTGAGCAATGAAATTTCCCTTCTAGATTTGGCTGTTTATCATCTCTCTGTAATATATTTAAGAAAATTAGCATTTCCACGAAAATCTATTATTTTAGAGAAGATATACTTCAAAAAATGTGTTAAAACCAAAACAATTGCCCTTATATTTTGTATAAAAGAAGAAATTTGAATCCTTTTCCTTTCTTTTTTTGGTAAATTTTATCAAACGCTTGTCATCGTCTGAAACACTGCAAATGATAGAAGGTTTCTGCACACGAATATATTTTGGATTCATTATTCAAATTTTATATATTCGTACGGTTTTAAGATTCGAATTTTCATACTCGGCAAATAAATTGCAATGATTATTTCTCTAAAAAAAGGCAAATTTATTTCATTTCTCTGTTTTCAGATGAAATATTTCATAATCCGGATGTTGGCGATATTTAAAACCGGTACGTTCAATAAAATATAGCAACCCTAATTCGTTGCCATCGTTATTATACACAGTTAAATTATTTTTTAATTAAATAAATTGAAAAATCACTGGATTGAAAATGATTGGATTTAATTTTCAAATATCAAAATATATTTATTAGACACAATATTAGCGAATTTTCTTTGAAAGATAATTTTCAGAATTAAATTTTTTTTTGAAATATTTAAGTATTCTTTTACAAAATTAAAATTTTACTGTAATCTTGCTTTGGCGGAAATATATTTTTGATTTCTGATGATCTACATGAGTTATAGCGAAAATTATTTGTGTTCAATTTTACGATGAAAAAATCGATATTTCTATTTTCATTCATTTAGCGGGAAAACGAAAGTTTGGCAAAGCCCGTTCTTTCGTGTAGCATAAACCAGTAAAAACACTCTTCGACTTGACTTGAATAAATTCTTTACATAAATTAAATTGACTTTGAAGTAGATATTAGGGGATAACAGCCTTTGACGCTTCAAATCCCATAACTCTTGAATAATTCAATTCAAGTAGATATTAGGTGTCTGACGGTATCAAATAAGAATGGGTGAGCCTTTAGTGTCTCATAACTTACCATGGTAAGTGACAATATCCAACTTTAAATTATTTCAATGAAACTAAATTTTTGAAGTAATTTTTTCTGCATCTTTTTATCATAGGGTTGAAAAGTATCGCCCTGAAAAGTTAGATGATTTGATTGCTCATGAAGATATTATACGCACTAGTAAGTTGTTTTTTTGCAGATTGCTCTTTAATCTTTTTTTTTTGTTGTTGTTGTTGTTTATCTTGCTTACGAAAAGGCAATGATCTGCTGTCGTATTTTTTATCTAAAATATTTCTTTTGGCGGCATTTCAGTGATTTTTTTATTGCATATATATGTATAATGGGAAGATTATCTGACTTTCTTTCAGTGTATTGATTACCTAAAAAAAGTTTTAAATTTCACAGCTGTGTGTTACTTTTCATTCCTTACCCTAAACAAATGGTATAATAAGAGGCATAGGTAGTGACATAGTAAAATGGTGCTATACAGTCATCAGTGTATGATTTCATTTGTCACAGATTTATTCTAGTGGGCAATATAATGCGAAAGTAGTTATTAATGGTTAATTTGTAGATTTTGTGACAGCTGCTGTCTCAATTGAATAATAATTATGTTATATACTGCTCAAAATCTGTTTACCAACATTGTCTTTTTAAAATGTCGTAATAATTACTTTAACATTTACACTAATTAAAAAGAAATGTTCATATATTAGCTATAAAAATTTATATCTCCCCTTCTACTGCACAGCTTAACCAGTCGTATTTTGCAAGGGCTTGGTCATGATCTCGGCCACTTGATCTGCTCTTGCAACATTCTGAACCGAAATTCTTCGTAATTTATTACTTGATGCCTTTTTTTCAAAATTGATCTATAACTTGGCCTGCAAATTTCCATGTTAAAATTTTGCAACATTCTCTTGGCATATGCTTGCTGTTCAATGGAATCGACACATGCTTGTATGATACAGGTTAAATAGGTATAGGGGATCACACCAGTTTTGGAATCCAATGTGTATTTTACAGGAGGAAAAAATTGTGATATCACTGTTAAGCAGTTAGATGCAAGATATTTTTATCGTTAAGTTTTTTTGTGATATAGGATGTGATGGGTATATATATAAATTATTACATATCATTATCTCCATTCAGAAGTCATTTATTATCTAAACTTATAAAAATAAAGTTTTCAGAGTAACCTTAAATTTTAACTTGTTGTTTTTTGAAATCTTCTAATTGGGTGTTTTTTTGAAGATGCTTTAACCAATCCCTTCTACACACATTGCAACTAACATTTTCTTGCTGTCTTACTCTTTGATTTATAAATATGGGTTAGTCTTGCCTATTTTAAGCCTAAGTTCAATGGTAAGAAGTTTCTGAAGCATTTATTCCAGCAAAAAAGAGTATGCTTAAGTAAAAAGAATTTTGTAGAATTACCTTTGTTAAAATTGGGTTACTGCATAAAAATACTTGTCTAGCTCACTATATACAGTAGACTCCTAAATAATGCAGTTGAAAAGTTGTGCATTATGTTAATAAGCGCTATAGGAAATGGCACAGTGCTGGAAATTAATCTATGTAAGAATCTACTGTAATTAAATGTCCTGTTGCCACTCAGCAAAGGTAACTTGACTTGAAGATCTTGAGCTAAAGTGTCAAGTATTTTTCAAGCCAACAACATTTCTGACAGTTTAATTTTTTTTTTTCTCTTCAATTCTCATTTTAGAATTCATTTAACTAATTCTGGATTTTTGACAAACAAGTTGACATGCTGTCAATTATGCTTCCCTAAAATTGAAAAAAAAAAAAAACTGAACAAGTATTGTGCAGTTGAACATCTGATGATTAAAATAAATGCTTGAGTTCTAAGTTCTTTAGCAGTTCCAAATCACTTAATCTTATGAACTGTCATAGCTGCTCTAGTTTATCATTCATGTAACAATAGCTTTTTGGAATACAGCTAGCTGGTTCCGAGATTATATATCTGTAAGGGTTCTGACTAGGGATGTAGTGAATATTCGGCTCTCCAAATACTAAACAGATATTCTTTCAGATATATTCAGGGTAATGATTTTTTAAAATGTACTTTTAAATGCATTTGATAAAAGAATATTGCAGATTTAATATTCATTACGTTTCTTAAAAAATCTAACATTTACCTAATTTCAAGTTCCATTGTATATAAGTGTATTTAATAATGTTGTGCATCATTTATCATTGTAAGACCTGAAATTAGGGTGCAGGAACAACAATTTTTCAGCGATTTCAGGAAGAAGTCTGTTCTGTTTGGTTCCATACATATATATTACGAGCTTCAGAAAATAAGTGCTCGCTATATATTACTGCACTTGCTGGAGCTAAAATATATTTTCTTTCTAAATTTGCAAATCTTGGAAATTTTTCCTTTTTTTTTTCCCAACAATTAAGTGGACATTCTTTCTTAGCTATTAGAAATTTTTTTATAAAAATAGGAATTTACTTCTAATAAAATCAATTTATCCACTGAATTTCCTTTTGTGCTTGTCAATGCCATGTTCTGTAATGATGACTCTTTTATTTCTGTTTAGTAAGTCCAAACTGTAGGACTGTTCGATTTATCGAAAAATATTGATTTAACACCTATATCGCTAAATCGATTTAAGCTTAAGCTGATTCCCGATATATACGGCGATTCCCTCCCGCGGGCGCGAGCACATGTTCTCCTTTTGTTGATCGTGGACGAAACATTAGCGCATGCGTCATATCGATAGACCCTCGACCGCGACTGACAAAAAATGGACATCGATTTAGCTTGATTGCCGACGTGCTCGCCATTTGCACGCAGTGGCGGACTGGGAAAATAGTGATTGCCAGGAGTCAGTGAGGGCCCACACATATATAATATGAATTCATATATATATATAATTTTTTATTTATTTTTTTATATTTAATTATATTAATTTAAATCTATAATATTTATTAATTATGTATTCAATTTAATTTTTTAATATATATTTAATTTTTCCGCATCTTTAAAATAAATCCCTTTTAGCACCCCTTAATTTTCTACGTTTAAAATAGCGAAATTATGATTAAAGTTATTTGATTTTAAATTCCGGAAGTTAACTATTTCGTATACGGTTTTAACGACGAAGTATGAAGGAAAAAATGCTGCCAATTAGTAGGGCATCTGTTGAAAGAGCCAGGAACCTTTAAATCATCCAAAGAAGTTTATTTTAGAGTTTAGTAATTTGTACTGGTAATGTTTCAGTAATTTGTAATTATACTGGTATCATTAAAAAGACATTTTTGAATTATAAGTAATTCAAAAATCATTTTGTTAGATAGTATTTTTTTGAAAATATTGCGAAAATATGCCAATCTTGCTTAATTTTTAAGTAACGGAAATTTTAATTTACTTTTGGATGAAAGACTTAGAATGAAATTTAATTGTTTGTTGTTTCTTAAAAACACTTCATGGCTATTTTTTTTTTTTTTAAGAATATTAATTTCAATCAAAATAAAATACTTTTGAAAAACAATTTTCTAAAATGTTTTTATTTTAAGCATACTATAATTACATCTAAAAACAAGCTTAAAAAATTATCAAAGTTTAATTTTCTATTTATTGATATATCGTTAAATCGTGATATAAAGCTGGTTATAGATCACAATGTAAGATTTTCAACATCGCCCAGTCCTACCAAACTGGAGAGGGTTTCTTGCATTTTATTATTAGAATTAAGATATTTAGAATAATACATAACATGCATCAAGGTGTTAATATTTTTTTATACGTGCAAATAATAAAAATTAAATTTTTTCACTTAAAATATTAGCCGTATGTATTTTTTTAAAAGTAAAATGTTTTTAAAAAGTTGGTATTTGGTCTGAAATTTGACCGAATATTCGGCTAAATCACTATTTGTTACCGCCCTAGTTCCGACAGCAAGTAAAGATTTCCTTCAACTACATCTGTTTCACCAGCATGCAAAATGATCGTACTACCTAATCCTTTTCTCCAAATAAATGCTTTATTATTTTCTTGACTAAATTGCTTGGCTTGCAAGACGGAAGACCTTTTCACTTTGCTTAATAGAGGAACTTTAGTATGGTGCAAATTAGATTTATTTTGCTTTCTTCTTTGCACAAAATCATATTAATCACTAATCAATACAGTTTGGCATGTTGATGGCCAGTTACCTAATAAAATAATTTTAGTGTGCTGTAGGTTGATTATAACTCAACAATTTAATACAACGGGAGTTGTTGAAGATTTTGAGATGTTTGATTGTTTAATAGTTGTGAAAGCATTTGTTCCTAAAACAAATAGTTTAATACTTTGCTTCAACTCAAAAGATGTGCCAACTTTTAATTTTGAGGATCATCCAGAAAATAAAGACCATTTAGTTATACAAAATGAAAAACACAATATTTATTGGAAAAAACAATTCTGTTACACACCGGAAGCTTCCTTCACTTCTCTACATAATCACCTCCTACATTTAAACATTTGTCGTATCTGTTCACAAGCTTCAGAATTCCCATGTTATACTCTTCTGCCGTCATTAAGCCAGGTGTTCACTACATTCAAACAAAAGACCACTCGCTGATTTCTGCCGCATAGCTCACTTCTCTTTTTGATCATCCACCCTATAGTCCGGGCCTTGCTCCTAATGATTTCCATCTTTTCCTTAAGTTCAAAAAGTTTCTGGGCGGTAAACGTTTTGGAAGTGATGAAGAGTTGAGAATGCAGTGACTACCTGGCTTAATGAAATGGTGGCAGAAGAGTATGAAATGGGAATTCTGAAGCTCGTGGACTTGGACAGATACGACAAATGTTTAAATATAGGAGGTGATTATGTAGAGAAGTGAAGGAAGCTTCTGGTGTGTAACAGAATTGTTTTTTCCCAATAAATATTGTGTTTTTCATTTTGTCTCTAAACGGACTTTATTTTCTGGATGACCCTTGTATTTATAGTGTTTCCTAATCCTTAAATTGTTAATACGTTATGTGTATGAGTGAGTGACTAAATGATAAATCCTTTTCATCTGCAAATCATAATTACTTTTACCTTCTTATCCTGGTTGCCATTTTCATCAGCATTTGAGTCTCTAAAAAACTACTGGAGGCTTCCCATTTTCATTTTTACATTTCCTTCTGCAGTGGAAGGATGTTAAAATAAAGTGCTGCTTAATAAAATAGTTTTTTCATGATGTAACTTCTCAAGATTTATCTTCGCATTATAATTTTAGATAAACTCTAAGTGACCATCTCTGCTTAGTGGTCACCCCTCTCCACAGCCACTTTTGTTTGGCATGGAATTTTTGGCCCATAGACGTAATGTTAAAAATAACTTCTAGGAATGTCCATTCAAACCCCTCTGAGTGGTCGGCCATTTGACTTCAATGAAATACATTCTTTTCGTCTGTCTGACCTTGAAACTAATAACTTCTTAAATTTCATTTACTGGAGATAGTCTATAATGTTAGATATATGCAATGCTTAAATATGAATTAGAAATACATAGGTAGCCTTAATGTAACCCTTTTCTTAAGCAATTTTTTACATTTATTTCTTGTCTTAGTTTGGTTACTTTTTTGCTCCTGCTTTCGTTTCCTAGTTAAATATTGATAGAAGAAGTGTTCTACGTCCATTCCAAAAGCATTTTAAAAATTTTAAAGAAAAATATAATCGAGGTCGCAAACATGGAATGCAAAGTTTGATGAGTTTTGAAGATTAGTATATCATTCCACAATTTTTTTACATCACTTATCTTGAATGGGTGAGACCTATATTTTACCTTCGGGACATGATGAGTAAACTTTTTAATTATTTTGAATTGGATCTTTTTGTATTCAATTCTTGAAATATACCATGCCATTCTTCCCAGTTAAATCCTTTCTGGCCTTTTTTTTTTTTTTTTTTTTTTTGTGATATTGTCAAACTCATTTTATGACTTTAATAGGAAGGAAGGATGAAGGTTTGTTCTCTGGCGTATGTTCCAGAACAGGGTTCTTAGCTTGTGCCGAGTTAACAAAAACAAATCTCGAATACCACACAAAAATCTAAAATCTGCCTGAAGCAACCACATGATTTTAATAATCTGTGATTTGTGTTTGATCATAAATATTTATGAATTTAGTTTTATTGTTTATTTTTCTGTCTTCTCTTTATTTTATAGTAAATAAATTCATAAAGGAAGACAGACTGCCCCATTTATTATTTTATGGTCCACCTGGAACTGGTAAAACATCCACAATCTTGGCCTGTGCCAAGCAAATTTATTCTCCTGCTGAATTTTCAAGTATGGTGCTGGAAGTAAGTGTCTCTTCAATAATATTTTGGTTATTAACTTGTTTTCAGTTAAATAGTTTTCCTAGTTTTTGTAATTTTCTTATATTATTTCTTCTGGAGACTTCAATGCATTTATATTTAATACAATAACTAAATTTAATCATTTTATGCTGCTGTATTGTTAAAATGTAAACAGTTCCGGTGTTTACCAAATATTAGCTTCAGCTTAACACTCCTTGTTTTAAGATAAAATGAGAAATTTCATGTGTATATTTTTATGCTTCTGAATTTTTTTTATGAATAAAACTTATCAGATTGATTGCTTATGGGTGATTTTTACATTTTTTTTTATTTATAGATCTATAAAAGAACTTATACATGAATTCCATGTAAGATGTTAATTTGTTAGTTTCTATAAAAATGTTGTGTTATCTGAATCCATGCATCACACGCACATAGAGGAGAGAAAAAAGTATACTATTGTATTTTTATAATTGAGAGAAATATTGTTATTAAACGAATTTTCATCTAAAGTACCACCTATTAATATTTATTAGTCATTTCTTGGTCATCATTACTAATTGTCATTAGCCAAGTGTATTTTCTTTTAAGTAACTACATCTTCTTGACTTTTGTTAGCATTATTTGAGTTTCTATTCTGTACACCTTTTTTTAAAATTATTTTAGATTGCTTGCTCTTAGCAGAGAAATCTTTCTATATTCTATTATACAATGGTAAAAAAATTTTGAATTTTATATATATATATATATAGTAGAGAACTTTCTTTAAGAAAATGTAAATCTTGAATCTCTAAGTCTAGATCATTCTCTATACTTATTAGAAAGAGGTGTTTTACTTTTCATCTGCATTTGCATCTCCTGAATTATATTGGTATATTCTAAATGCCGTATTTGCCTCATTTCTTTCATCAATATATTTTTGCACTTGATATCTTTTATTATGCTGTATTTGTTGTTTGGAGTTTCTCTAATTCTGGAACTATGTCATTGAAATACCATTTTATAAAAGATTGTCTCTACTTAAATGTTATAATGTAATGAAATGTTTATATATTATGCAGGAAATAACTCTTTTGACTTGGAGTGATGTTGTTAATATTAAGAACTTTTTCCTAAAATGTGTAAATTATCTGGAGTTTTTTTAAAATAATCTTTTATGCATAGATTTTTGTAGTGTTCATATATTGTTAATTTAATAATTTGTTTATTAATCCATTTCAAGCTACCTTAGGTTTTTTCCACTACTGTAAGTAATAATGTTAGTTAAGGTATAAATAAGATATTTCATTCAGAATTTTTCCTTTGTCTTTGATTATGTTTCTTCAGAACTATTAAGAAAATGTATAATGAGTAGGAGGCATGAACTTTTCATAAGAATTAATTTTGTGAAGAGATGTGTTTTATTCCTGTATGATGTTTTAAGTTTGCCTTTATTTCATGTTTAAAACTCAACTTCCCTTTAACATCAGATTGGATCAGGATGTTGTTTTAAATTACTTGTGATTTTTTATTAGATATTGAAGGTAATACTTTTAATTCCTTTGCCTCTTTTGATGTACTGAATTTAAAAAGTCGTTAATAATAAGGCATTGAAATAAATAGATTTTTAAAGGGAGCAGATTTAATAGTGACAATGTCGACTGTATAAGCAGCATGCAGATTAGGTTTTTCATTAAATTTGTTTCTGAATTTATTTTCAAGATATAAATATCACTTTTATCTAAATTTCTTGAAATTAGAAATGCATTAACAGTTTTCCTGTTAGAAGTTATTGGTATGTAATTTTAAAATTAATTTTTAATTCATCTTTGTAATGCTTTGCAGTTAAATGCATCTGATGATCGTGGTATTGGAGTTGTAAGAGAGCAGATACTGAGTTTTGCCAGCACTAGAACAATATTCAAGTTAGTATTCTGAGGTTTTAAAAAATTTTGTGTATAATATTATTTTGTAAATTATTGATGAAACTTCATACTTTATTTTATTTTGTTACAGTAATAATTTTTATTTGTGTAATGGATTTTCAGTAATGTAATTAATGTGATTATTTTTATATTAGAAAATCACCTGTCGTGGTATGATGGGCGCAAATTGCCTCTTCATTCGAGAGATTTCCCGTCAAGTTTGACGTGTTTAAATAGATATATGTGCAAGAGAAATGTTTAACATTGATTGAAAACAAGTAAAATAAACATATGTTTTATGACAGGAAATATTTTTTTTATTTACATATTGTTTTATTCAAAAACTCATCGTGGTATCCATCTGTGAAATGCATCATGGCGTCCAAACTATTTCGTGTGCATGATATACCACTGACATCATTTACTACTTTCTATTTAAAAAATGGAAATTAATTTGAAATATAAGGTTAATATAATTTAAAATTTCTCGGAAACTATTGATCATAGCGAGATAAATTTTATATCGATCGATAGAAAATTTTATTTCACTATTTTAGAGCTATTAAATTTGAAATTAGAACGACAATTACTCTTTTAAATTTAAAATTACTGAAATTTATGTTCTCTAACGATGAAATAATGCTGTTTAACATCTTGCAGTGCTATGGCGCAAGTTTTATTGTTGCCGACGTCAGAGCGTTACCAAGAAATCTGGGCTATTATATTAGTAATGCCTTAACCTCAATATAATTAATACCAACTTTTTAAAATTTTAGGTCTGGTTTTAAATTGATTATATTAGATGAAGCAGATGCCATGACAAATGATGCACAGAATGCATTAAGGAGAGGTGAGAATTTTTATTGTAGGCTATTAAATGTTAATAATAATACTAAAGTTTATAATGGCCCATTAACAACATTTTTTTTTCTTATTTTAGTTATTGAAAAGTTTACTGAAAATACCAGATTTTGCTTGATTTGTAATTATCTATCTAAAATTACACCAGCTATTCAGTCTCGATGCACGAGATTTAGGTTTGGACCCTTATCAAATAAACAGATTCTTCCTCGATTAGAACATGTCATTGAAAAAGAAAAGTAAGTTTTAAAATATGAAGCTTATTCCCTGTGCTTTCAATGTTGCTGATATTTGTTAATCAATGGAAAAGTTTGTGTTGTAACAAGATATTCTTACATTTAAATATATTGCAGTCTCAATGTTACAAAAGATGGTAAAAAGGCTTTGATGGATCTAGCTCAAGGGGATATGAGAAAAGTTATTAATGTTCTTCAGGTTTGTTATGTTTTTCCATGTAGACAGTTTTTTTTTTTTTTTATACAAAGGTAATTCAGTTTTATATACTCAGCGTATTACCAGTAATCAATAAAAGCTGCTGAAAAAAATTTTACGGTTATGTTCTTTATGTGTTTTGAATTATATGTTAGAAAATTACTTATTTTGTAATGTTTTACTGTTGGAAAATTTTATGTTACGTAAATACTTTTAATGAATCATACTCATGCTTTCATCAATCCTAATGGCTCATGCCGTGTATAGATGTTTGAATCTTAAAGTGCTAAATTTTTCAAAGATTTTTGTAAAATTCAGCATCTTGAAAGAACCACATTTTAACAGGTGTTTGCACCATATCAGCATTATGCTTCTGAGAAAATGTTCAAGAAGGTTTGAGGATGTTTTATTGTTGAGGTGTAGGGCCATACTTCAAATACAACAGCCAAACTTGCTGTTTTTCTGCTTGTTCCTAACAATTTACTAAAAAGAAATTGCTGATTTATTAGATACTTTATATTTTAACTTATTTAAATTATTCATTTTACTACCTTGAGAAAAGAATTAAATATTTTTGCTGAGTTGTATCTTGTTCAATGATAATCATTATCCTAAAAGTTTTATCCTTTCAGTGTGCTGCCTTAGCTTTTGATGTTGTGAATGAAGAAAATGTTTATGCATGTGTTGGACATCCTTTGAAGTCTGATATGGAGAAGATCGTTAACTGGCTTTTAAATGATGACTTTATGCCTGCTTATAAAAGTATCTGTTTTCTCCCATCATTTATGATTTACCCTCTTTCCCAAATCATAATTTTAAGTATCATTTTTACTATTTTATGAGTGAAAATTTTTATTTTGTATTTTTATTATTATTATTATTTTAGATATTAATGAGTTAAAAATTCTAAAAGGATTGGCACTTCAAGACATTTTAACTCAAGTTCATTTATTTGTTCATAGAAGTGAGTACTTTTCCCCCTGTCTGGTAAACAAAACATTGTTTTTATTCCATCAATTGCTTTTTATCAATTAGATTCATTGATTTATATTTAATGCAATGAAATTCTTCATGTCTTTCCTTGCTATAACTAATGTTTGTCTTTTGTTCAAAATAGTAATTGCTTGTAATTTTAACATAGTTTTCCACTTTCATTTGTCAACATTTTTAGTTTAAGCAAGCCAGCTTTGGTGACCAACTTGTACATTCAGCATACTATTTTCTTGCTTGTTAGGTTTGATTTTAATTTTCCTTAAAATTTTTATGTTGCAAGATCAGAAATGATTATTTAAATAAAATTGCAAAAAAGATGATAATTCATAAAATTTTCTGAGGTTAAACATGCTTAGTTTTCTTAAAAGGGTTTTTAATACAAGAGTGATTTCTTTATAATTATTGTGTGTGATTTCCTTTACTAGCCTTGTGTGTAACAAAATACCTTTAAAAGTATCTTGAAAAAAGATCTACAGTAAATTCTCGATTATCCAGCATTCAAGTATCCGGAAAGCTCAACTAACCGGAAAAATTAGAAAATGAGCTTTTCTAAAAATTTTACATCCGCCCGCGCTGTTACATTCACACGGACAATTGATTTCTGGAATGCAACGTCCACTCCGCACGGAGGGGCGTAGAAGGGGGGGGAAGGTATACATCAAGAGTGAGCAACAGACTTGTTTATGGGGTTCAAAAGCAAAAGTGAGAACCAAGGAAAAAGCCTCACCTCCGTCATCAACGAAATCGACAAGAAAAAAGATAAAGAGACAGAATCTACCCCCCCCCCATTTTTCTCGTCGCACTCAACTATCCGGACTTTTCATGTATCCGGAAATCGGCGTTTCCCAAGCATGCTGGTTAGTTAAGCTTTTACTGTACGTGTATTATGGCATCTGTGGGCCATTAATGGTTCTCTCCTCCATATGGGACCATATTTACAGACTATCTTTAAATGGCAAGAGATAAGCAGAAGTTGATGACATATTGTATGCAATTCCCCTTTGAACCGATTGTGCTACGGAATATTAATTACTTTCCATGGAAATGGCTTTGTTTGGGGGGTGAGTACTGTTATCAAAACTAGACAGATACAGTGAAGTTCTTGTGTAGGATTTATTTCCCCTGCTACCCAAACACAGATGTTTTACAATGATGCTCATTGGACTTCATAAATAAATTTCAGATTATTGGACTTTTGTTTTCCTGGCTAATTAATAAGCTCCATCTGGTACCTTGTCATAAATTTCTGTAATCCAAATATCACCTTATGTTCTTAAATGTTTAAATTTATTTAATTTTTGCCAGTAAATGCATCACAACATGGAGAAATCATTAAAAATTAAATTAATTTCAGTATTCTGTCTTAGGTGAAAATATACAAAAAAAAATCAAAAAATAGAACAATTTCTAGATTCTTTGCAAAGTATTTAACTAAAAGCATAAAGCAACACCAGAATATAGAAAAAGATAAGTAAAAGAAAACTGCATGTATAATCCTGTCAAATTATTAAAAGATGGATATTTTATAAGAAAAATTTAGATTAGATAGAAGAAATTTTAATATATAAAATTGCAGAATTTAAAGTGATAATTATGCAATTTTCTCAACACAGTGAAAGCAATATATAAATGCATTTGTTTCAAGCTGTTCAATATCGGTTAATAAATATGTCTCTCTGTAGTTCTGTTAAGTATGAATCCTTTTTTGTTACTGCATTTACTTTTTTTCCCCTTTAGTTGACGACTTACCAGATGATGTGAAAATTCATTTATTAGAAAAGATGGCTGATATTGAGTAAGTGAAATTTGATATTTATAACTTTCATCCATAATACTGCATTGACAAAAAACAAATTGAAATTTCACTGTTTCTCTAATTTTTTTTTTCTCTCATTTCATCAAATAGGCATCATCTGAATTGTGGGATTTCACTCTAATTTAAACTTGTTTGCAATTCATGTATTATAGTGTTTTAAACATTTACATTCACAAAATTATATAAAAAATAAGTTAAACATTTTTTTAATGTATGTACTCATTTTCAAAATTGTTAAAATATAAAATGAAATTTTTAGTGATTTCTGTTACCATACAAATCTTCATTCTTCCACAGATTGTACCTTAGCAATTCTTTAAAAAAAACTGTTAATTAAAAATTTTTTGTTTGACCACCTGTATTAAAATCAAAATACTATATTTATTTTTCTTGGAAGTTTATACACCTATTTAGCATCCTAAGATTCCCAAGCTCTTGTTCAGCTTAAATGTTTGTGATAACATTGCATCATGTCATTTAAATATATTTTAATATTTGCAAATATGTAGGAAGGGAGGTATTGCCAATTTATAATGACTATATCACTTTTAAAAGAAATGTAGAGTCCCCTCTCATTTGTAACTCCCTTCCCCCTCTGAAAAAAAATCAAGGCAAGTTCATATGCCTACATTTGATCACCATGCCTAAGTTAACTAATTCTCTTATTTTCACACTTAGAAATTAGGTGTAAAATTAAGTTTGATATGATAACATAAGTATTTTTTACCACATGAAACTGGATAATTATGTATGATATGTGATTTTAATTTTCGACTTTTCCCTCTCGCAGAAATCACTTAGCTTCGGGAACTAGTGAAAAGATACAACTAAGTGCTTTGATTTCAGCATTCCAAGTAGCTAGAGATATGGTGGCCTGATTTTTGAAAAATATATGTATTCATGTAAATAAAGATTTGAAATTTTCCCAAAACTTTTAATTCTGTAACTTTGTATCACTGTTTTATTATTTATATTTTTAATGAAAGTTGATTCTCAGCAATGACATTGAAAATGAAATCTATTTATAATTATGATATAATCTTATTAATATTTAATTGAGATTTACTCTTCAGTTTTTATGGTAAAGATATATTGAAAGGTGTTCTTTAAAAAACAATTCTATATTCAGCTGTAGTTGTTTTTGTTTTTTTTCCCTTAGGCAACCTTTACTCCTTTTTTAACATACATGAGCTGAGGATGACATTTGTCTGCTGTAATTTTTTTCAGAAATGTCAAAAAGGTATTTGAAAGTTGCCAAGTACCTATTTTGGAAGTGTGAGAATTATTTAAATTTGCACTAAGTGATAAGAGAAGTAACCAAAAAATATTAATTGACTTATTGAATGAATGTTCTTTTAGTCTGCAACACTTCATTTAATTTGTAAAAGCTGCTGCTATGTACATGCACTATTCCTAGAATAGAAATTTTTTTAAAAAAGATAAATTAATTAGTAGTATTTTCCCCTGTTAAGTGAGAGGTGGTGTGAAATCATTACTGACATACTTATGATTGAGATTAAATACATCTATTTGCATGAAAATTGTCTTACTTTTTCTTATTTTAAGCTATGTTTTAAGTGTAAAAGTGGATTTTAAATCTAATTAGAATATAAGGTGCAGCAACAAAATGGATGGTTTTGCCTTCTTGGAGATAGCAAGTCATATCAGGAAGAAGGCACTTGAAGTGGTCCTAACTGGAGGACGTCAGTGTCCAGTCATGAAAAATATTGGCGAACAACAGCATTTCTTGTGGTGGCTTTTTACAAAAATGATAATTGTATTGCACAGCAGGCATTTCAAGATCATTTGATCTTGCTTGTTAATATCCATATTTTTTGTACTCGTACAATAAAAGCATGGATAAATAAATTTAAGAAAATTGGTAATACTGTGAAGTGAAGCTGACAAAAGTATTTGCACTAAAGAATACAGCAAGCCTTTGTCAGATATCCTATTTCCGTGTATCTCGATATTTTGCACTGGTACATGGAAATGTGTCCTATTTCTTAGCATTTATCACAAATCGTGTCTTCATTTTATTCTGCATCTCTGAATGTAAATTTAAAATTACTGTGTCATTTTTTAATTTGTCTGTTTTTGTGTCATGCTATATTTTTAAATGTATATAGTGTGGCATTCAAATCACCTCAGGTGGAGATTATCCGCTGATCCAGAGGTGATTTGATTGGTGTTATCTTTTGAAAAACACATGACATGTTCCATCTATTGATCAAACTTATGACAAGTTCTAACTCTAAAGTAACAATTGGAGCAGAAATTAATTGAATAGATATTCATGTATTGCTTGCAAAGGAAATGTTTCCCTGCTCCTAACACCAACTGATGAGAACTTGGCTCTGTATTTACTGGGAACAAGAGCTCAGAGAGACAGCAGCTCGTAGTAAAGTGTTAGGAGACTTGGAGGTATGAAATAGAGTTGTGGATGTGGAGTTTTTGATAGAAAGAGATAAGCTAAATGTCTAGGTGTGCAATGGATAAAAGTTGGACAGAGGGTGAAGCGGATTTCGCTATGAATAATTCTCTCATCACCGTCTAGTTAGGAATGCTGTAAAATTGATACAACTTATTTTATCATGCATTGATGATGATTATACACTAGAAGATTTGTGCCCATATAAGGTGGGCTTTCAGCTTGCCAACAATATCTCGGATCTGATTGTCACAGATTTATTAACAAAAGTTTTAAGTAAAGGAAGCCTTTCATTATAAGAATGCATGCGGTTAAGGAAAAAATATTAAAAATAAAATATATAATTATTCAATTCCAAAATTAAGTGCGAAAAAGAAGCAACCCCTTTAACAACTGGTAACACAATTTTTATTATGGAGTTTCGCACAGCTGATTCTTCATAATACAACAAAAAGATCTCGGGGGAAAACTAAATTAGAGTATAACTTCTATTTGATATTACGGAGTTCCCTGGATGATTAAACATAAAACAAAAAAAAGGAACTGCTTAATTAAGCTAAAAAAATGAAAGAAAAAAAAACCTGTCAAATAAGCAGTAACTTCTGTCCGTTGGATACTTTAAAGATTCAGTGTTTCCCCAACATTCAGAGAAGAAAAAAAGCAAACATAACTCTTATTTGATATTAAATCATCGCAGAATTAAAAAAAATAATAATAAAACCTAATTCGTAGAAAGAAGTGTCTTCTGAATCTCTGGCACGCAGCCAAATCACGTGACCATCACGGACAATTCTGTGTAAAATATGCAAGATTTTAAGTAGTGTAATTGGCATTTGCACTATAGGCAAGTCTGTATGTGCTTATGTATCCAAAATGAAGATTGGTTTGCCATAAATCTCGGACTTTTTCCAGTAAATTTAAGCAAAACCCATCAGGTATTTTAAATTTGAGTTTAGCTCTTATCCAATTGTGATTTATTTATAACTGTGTATGAAAGAAATTGGTTCCAAATTTTCATTTTCTGCATCTCTTTGATTCAGATATCTTTTACAAAAGCTAATTATCCAAATTTTAAAAAGTATTCATATAATACCTTATGATCATGAATTAATTCATGTACATGGAAGGTGAAAATAGAATGATCTGCAGCTTAGTGCAAGCAAATATCTAGCATCTTGTGGGCAATACTTGATGAGTTTCAAAATGAGGACATAACTCCATTTTTTGCATAATGAAGTTATTCAAAACATCTAATATCAACAGACAATTAAAATTGAATATAGATTAGAAATAATTTATAAAATAGTTATATAAAGCTCTGTTTTTATAAGGAAGCATTGGTTTTATCGGAAAAAACAGCATAGAGTTCACCATTCTTGCAAAAAAAATTTTAACAAATCAGTTAAAAATTTTTAATTATAATTCTTGAAGAGAGCACTTGGAATAAGGAGAATTATTCTTTCCTGTAACTAGTAACAACATTCAAAATCCTTTGGGGCTTGAAGTATTTCAATCTCTGATCAGTCAATATCTTTAAAAAGAATGTCACTGTTTTTGTTTTTTTAAATAACTTATAAAACAGATAGGTATGTGGATCTTAATGAATCCTTTCAAGTTCACAATTTATTTTATCTAGTATATTGAGTATAGGAGAAACTTTTCTGATGTCCTACGACATGTCTTCGATTAGGGCACAATTATGGTGTAGGACTAATCTAGACAACTTGTGATTAGAATATTTCTTAGAATCTCCATTAAATTATTTTTTGATGATTGTTGAAAATTTCTGGGCAAGAATGCTTCATCAAGTTCACATTCTCTAAAAGCAGAAATCAAATTTTATCATCAGTGGCATAGCGAGAATAAATGGTTCCTGGGGTGTAGTATTTATTTTTTGTCCCCTCCTTATGTGATTTGAAGACTTTTGCCTTTAATAACACTAAATATAAGCAAAGATATTATCTTTGTGGCACCTCCCTTTTTACTGGCACTAAGGGCATCCATAACCTTTTGCCCACCCCTCAGTGCACCACTGTTCATCAGAGCTTAAACTTCTACTTCTCTAATGGGTTTGGAGGAATTTTTTTCTAAAAAGACAATGCTCAGGCAAGGAGGCCATTACATGAGGTAGCTATCCATGAGATGATAGAATCAAGCAGAGTGGCAATAGCTTCCCACTCTTTCTTTTCTCACCATTGAGGAAGAGAAAGTAAAAAATGGAGGGTAGGCCAGAAAGACTATCACTAGGGTACCTCGAAGTGTTGCCTATCACATCTAAAGATCTGCCCCTGAGAGCAGTTTAAATTCGTTGAAGACATCTTGGGAACAACTGTTCATCACGCAGCTCCCTCTTCGTCTTGAATCATGTCAGAATTGAGTGCAGTTTGATGTAAATGTATTTGAAAGCCTGCTGTGGTAACAATTCACATTTGCTTGGTTTTCAGCGGGAGAATATAAGTGTTTTATTTTACTGTAATAAAAATTTAAAATATTTTAAAAAATTCGTGGTTGTAGGTACGAGAAAAGTAAACAGACAAGAAGGAGCTTTTTCTCGGAATCTAAAATGAAGATGCTAAATTGTATCTTCTTGACCTCCTAGCAAAAATGCATGAAGACAACGAATTCAGATTTTTGGAAGATGAGAAGTAAAACAAATTTATTGCAGGGTTTGTTGAATCAAGTTTTATGATTATTGAGGAAATTATGGAATAATTATTTTAAAAAAATAAATACTCCAATTTAAATGGAAGCTCGAAGTTGAACTGAATTGTCGTGTTGTGTAGCTATTGTCATTTTCTTGCTGAATGAAAAAAGAAAATTGGATGACATGGTTTTTTTTGTGAAATGGGGCATAATACTCTTCATCAGGAACAAAAAGAATTATTTATTAGACTTTTTGTTTTTCGTATTTGATCTAAGAGTGCTAATGTTTGATTTTCAAAGTGGAAAAGTTTCTGGTAAAAATGAATGCAATAGAATAAAAGTTGGAAGTTTTCTTCTCCTCGACTTTCTTGTATATTTCCATATTAAAAGCATCACTTTCATAGCATTGGATTTTTAAGGTAAAATTCTACTTATAATTACTTCTAGCTGAAATAAAATTAATAATACTTTTTGCGAGATGTCATTGTAACTTTTTATTATAACAAATAAAAATGCATCGAAAACTGAATTCTAAGTGTAATGAGGTTGCAGATTGTAGTTACCACTATTAACACGAGATATTGTAGGACATCATGATATTCTGAAGGCCTCCAATATCTTGTAGATATGATATCATAGCAATATTGTAGAGGATCTTCTGCTCATAGGAACGTGTTTGTAGTTTGCTGTACAAAATTTAACATTACTTGTACAATTAGGTATTAACTCCAAAATGCACATTTAGAATTACAGATGTTTCCATGGGACAATACAGAAAAATATTTTAATGCTGCATTTTCTCAAAATTAATAATTACAATATATAATAGTCTGTTGTGCAACACATAGGAATTGGTTCAATTTTGAAGAACAAACTACACTCTTGGGTACAATTTTCAACAGTGAAACCGAAATCCACAAAATGGTACACTAGTATCCAAAAGTTAAGCAACAAGGTAAAAATGCAGCTAATATGATAATTATTTATCAGAAATTACCGAAACTTTCACAGATGAAGGGATAATATAAAATACGAAGAAAATACTCTATGAAAAATTCATTAATATAGGATGACACAAAAGTAGGATTGTTGACAGCAAAAAGCTCATTGGTGAGGATAATGATGAATGAAGTTCAATAAGGAACATGATTATCTCTGCAGTAGCACACGCCCGCTAGCATTGATTCATACCAAGAATAAGATAATCTATGGTATTTTAAAGTATCTGCACCTACGCATGGAGAAACCACACTTTTAACTTGGATTCAAAGTGTTAGCAGAAGTTTGGCATTATTCTCTAAAGAAACAGAACCAGGGCCCATCACTGCAAGAAAGGGAGAACAGACTGTGCAAATATGTCATCTTTGTATTTCACAGTACTACAAGGGTGAATGTGAAGATCAGTGCAGCTGCTAACCGCAATCCTGGCCCAAACCACCACTTCTGTATGTACACCATTCAGGGAGTTTGCTGGCCTGATATCAAGTGCCATGTGTCCTCCAGATTATTTATCTTTGGAAACCTTGTCTGTAGACTAAACCGAGACTTGCCAGTGAAGAGTACAATACTCCATTGTTGATGTGATCTCATGCCTATCTCTGTAAGGCCGTCAATTGAACACAAGCTTTAGATCTCATTGCATACAGCTGACTTGTATGTAGTCGTTTGTAAACAGTTCCTCAAGATGTAACTGTTCATGTTGAAGCTGCAAGGTAGGACAAAAGCTGATATGCTGTCATAGATCTGTAATATCTTGCTTGCAGACACCAAAATGGTTATTCCGTTTAGTTGTGGTTCTTAGATGTCGACTTACAAATCGAGACATTGTTCTTTCACTTTGATAGCAGTTCCACAAATAGTAAATGATGAAACGATTGATATTTTTGGCACATGTTACTTCCTAATGTTTCTGACCTCCTTCAAGACATCTCATTATCACCTTTCGCCTGGTGTTATTCAGATAATATTGTATACTCATTTTTTGCTGTTTTAGTGTTTCTTCTGGAATTTGGATGTAAAATTTACCACAAAAAAATGTTTTTGTTTTAATCAAAGACATTTTTTTAAAAATTTGCTAGTATGCAAAATGTTTGCAACAAACTAGTTTTTCGCATGCACGTGCCAGTGATGTATGCAAATTTTGTTAGTTGGCTCTTGTTTCTTTCGCTGAATATAATTATTTTTTCGCTTGTTGCTTATATTTTGGACAATAGCCCATTTTATTTATCTTTTGCACAACAAGTTACTTATAATCCTCATGCATTGAATTAAGCCCATGTCTATCTAATCAACCAAAAAGGGGCATGCGCCCCCATTAAATCCTTTCAAATATTCGACACCTCCTGGGGCATTGAGTACAAATATTAGGAGGAGTGTTAACAGACTAAATTATCCTTCTATTCTCACATCAAAGCATTACTTAAAATTAAAGCAACCTGTATTTATCTGCATTAAGTGGGAATATCACTCTAATAATTAAGCACAAGATTTTGCTTTACAAATCAATCGTAGTATCAGCCTTACTCTATAGCTTTTCCATATGAGGATCAATGGCCGTGAAGATCAACCACCAAATACTGAGGGTTGTTAATCTTCCCTGATATGTTGAACGCAGGGTTTTGTATAATGACAATATATATATATATATCATAATTTCTCAAAATGAATTTTTTCAAGAACTCTTGCGTTCGATCCAGCTGTTCCTAGCTCAACAGAAAAAAGCCACCAGTGAAGGGGTATGCCTCCCCAGGTCGGGGAAACTTATTGTACCCCGTCAGGAAAAATTTTGTACAGGGTAAGCAACTAGATTATAAATAATAATCTGTCGACAATTTAAGACCAATTTCATTACACTCCCCAGATAGCAATTTTAGTTTGCAGCAAGCTTGCCACAAATTTGTCATGACAAGAGTGCAAGCTTGCAGCAAGTTAACGAAAGCTTCGAAGTCACCATGAAACGAACTTGCAGCAAGCTTGCCGTGCAAACTTATTGCAAATTATAGTAAAAACAGAGTACGAAACACAACCCGGGATAGAACTCGCGACCTTCCGAAGCGGAGACGCTAACCATTGAGCCAGTTGAACTCTGAGAGGAGAAGATAGATTTCGCTAATACATCGTTCGATTCGTATACGATTTATTTTTAACTATTTTCTGGATTTCAGTAATTTTTTGAGTTGAGAATATGATTTGAAGTCAAAGAGAGAGCGATTTTCGCTAATAACTACGTTTTGCTAGTAGAATAAATTATGAAATTAGAGTTCAAAAGTAATTACTTTAAAATGGGACAAAATGTCTAGTTATTATTGTTCAACAAACACTGACTGTTTTTTAGATTTAATTTTGTTTATAAACGTTAAAATTTCAACATTAAGAAAAAGGCGATATAGTTTCCTTTAAAGTGAGAGCGATATATTTAGTAAAAAGATGGAAAATGTTTCAAAAATTTTTTTTATAAAAAAGTTATTTTTTTCACAAATTAGCATTGATTTATTGAATTAATAAAAAAGAATTACGGTCTAGGAGAGGCTATTAAAAATCGGATGTTTTTTAAAACAGAGACAAATATAATTATCTCTTTATTGTGCTATCTTTGCAGGAAGCTTGTTTTGCAAAATTGCAGCAAGTTTGATTTGCAAAGGAGGTGGCGCTGTTTGTCACATCGAACTTGCTACAAGTTCGATTCAAGTTTGATGCATCAAATTTTGCCATGACAAGTCAAAATCAAACTTGCTGCAAACTTACGTGCTATCTGGGTCATTCCCCCGTGCAGCAAGTCGTGCCTCCTGTTGGACAAATTCTAATGCCACTCCTGTTTCCCATGGGGCCAACCTCATGGCCTAGGGTGCAAATATAAAAGCAATTGCAATAAAACATGTACAAATTTCAATATTATTTTGGAAAGACCATAAAACACTGTTTTTAAGCACATGCATACACATTAAATGACATTTGCATTGCCATTTTCCATACTTGCGGTGAATGCACCAGAGTTGTGGTCGCAGAATTAAGAGCTTTGGCCTAGGGCTTAGAAATGTATAAATTCTGCCTGGGCCTCGCGCTGTCTTGGTTGAAAGTTTTCCCGAAGACTCCGATTGAAAATCTGAGTCAATTAATTAATTTCAAATCTCTCCTGATGTTCAATATTGCTCTAAATGTGCTACATTCTACAAGACATAATCATTTTCGAGAACTCCAGTTTGACACTTTTCCTTCTAAACATGCCAAAATTCATTGTGGCATCGATCTTTCTTTATTTTCATAACTTGCTTTTCTCTCAAATATTCTATATATTTACATTTTTCTGATTTTGTCCTCATCTGTATTTTCTGAGTCTTTATAAATCATTACGAAAAATATAAAGATCGAGGAAATGTCCCATAAATAAAGGAAACCCTAGTAAATTAAATAATCATTTTTTCTAAATCAGATAAACTTCAAAAAATTTAATATAAATTCATCTTAATCGTGGCAGTACCAGGAATCAAGCAGGATTTTCTTATTTTTACATTCATTGTCCGTTAGTTACCATAAGTCTAATAATATAGTTCCAGTTATTAAGTGATTAAATAATTATTTTCATTGGAAGAGGAATTCAAAACACGTGGTTAAAAAATCTTTATAAATAATGTTTTTTTTTTGTTTTTTTTTACTACAGTGAAGAAAATTGAATATATATTTAGGTAAAGTAACTCTTCCGAGAAATGGATATGGAAAAAATTTTATACATTTCTACAATTTTGATGCAGTGTAGGATTTCATCCACTTAGCTCTGAATATTTTTTAGTTGTAGAGCTCTCACACACAGACATATATAAATCCAAAATTGTTTTTTATTATTCAGGGTGGTCTAAAACGACAGTATTCATCAAAATCTCGAGATCGAATTTTTCGACGTTTAAAAGACATCTTCTATATACAGGGTGTCCCAAAAAAGTGGAACAGGCATTTATTTCCTTAAATTTTGTACCCAGACATATACTTCAAATTACAAAATTTGATCAAATAAGGTAGGAATTTGTGTGAAAACACTTTGGCTTCTGTGGAAGTTGAAAATAAAAAGTTAAGAAAAGTAAATTTTTATACGTTCCCCATAGAGCATAAATGTTAATGAGTAAAATGTTCCTCTTACACTCATCTATACACAAACTAAGTTACACGATTCTATCTGCAATACTTGCAGAGATATATTAATAATTAAATTTAAAAGGGCTGCTCACAAATTTATATGAGATGTTTATTGGAGAAATGCAAATTCTTTCAACATAGAAAAACTGTGAAATGCAAATATTTGTCTAATAGTACACCCACCAATCATCATGGATTGAAAAATATTTGCCAATGACACATATTGTTACTCGGTTTCATTGGAAGATAGTTGCAACTATCGACCTGATTAAGAATGGAAGAACAACTTGAGAAAATAAAGTTCTACATAAAACAGGAAAATAGTCTAATATCGGACAAGAATATTAAATTATTTGCTGTCAGTGTTATGCGCATTGTTAAGTTTTACCCAAAGGCAGTGGCGACTTGTCTTTTAGGGCTGCAGAACTCACTAAAATTATTTTTAAAATTCGTATTTTCATATTCATTCTTGTTTGCTTACTTCTCCACTCTGAGAATTTGATTACCAACGAAAAAAGATAAAAATGAGAAAAGAGCACATAAAATGAATGAAAAAAAGTCAGGCATAGCCGGGCTACACACCAAATAGTTTTAGAAAGCACCAAAATTCGCTCATTGCGAACAACTAAGTGATATAATGGACGAAAGTGATAGCTATTGAACTTCGCCAGAATTGGATTTTCGGATGCTCCTGTTTGGCTCTAGGCCAACTAATGTTCTTTTTTTCCCCCATTCATTTGCGTTCTTGATTTGTATTTCTTCGATTTCTCTTTCATTGGCTTTTTTAGGTTTCAGATTCACTTTCATGTTGCTTCAACGGGAATTTGGCTGGTTACTAAGTATTTGTTTTCTGTTGTTAAAAGTCACTCACCGAAAAAGGGTGCAAATTTTAATTTTCTGAAATGCAATTCAGATAATTGCCATTACAAGTTTAGATTATTTGAAGGTACTGAAAAATTGCATTTCAATTGTATTCTACTCAGTGGCTGACTGGCAAAGTTGCCAGGTTGCCCGATGGCAAGTGGGGCCCCTTAAACAGAAACAATTCCCCTCCCCAAGGAAGTGTGGGAGAGAAAAAAAGAATTAAAATCGCCCTGCGTTCCACAACCATCGTTGGGGATTTATTGTCGTCGTAATTCGACCAGCTGAACAGCGGGTGGTCGAATACCGACCCAAGACGCGTACGCAATTACAACTGCCCTTAGGAACTGTACAGAGGTCGCTGTCTACTTCCTTTGACCTTCCGATCATTTACAGATGTTTCTTCAGAATGTTGCAGCCATCTCACAAACCTTCGGGCCATTGGAACAGGGAACCTCTTCTGTGCGAAGTCGAGCCGCAATATGCATTAAGATTTTTTGCTGGTTTCGGAAGACCCCGGAAAGACAGAAGGAATTGCATCCCTTTGTGCAGAAAGGGTGCGGTTCTTCTGAGAGATGGCTATAAGAGGGGCTTCTTTCTTTCTTTATTGCAATTTCATTTTACTGTCTTAAATCTAACAAACAAGAGAACTCGCCTGTAGGAAAAGGTTTTCTTGGCTAAAACTGTAACTAAGACATCAAATGGTATCTATAAAAAGACGACACTCACGCTTTTCTTTATGCGTTTGGGGGGAGTTTGTGTTTAGAAAAGTAAAGGGCCTCAGTTTTATTGGTCTGTCTTTCATGGAAAATAATTGGTGAGAAAAGTGTTATTTCTGTTTTTAGTCGAAAGAGAGTAAAGACACACACATACGTGGCGTATCTTGCAAAAGGAAAGAAAAAAAAATTCTTCAGAGGTAAGCTGAAATTATAATTTCTCTATTTTTAGATTGCTTTGTAGTATTAAACACTAGCCGTATTCGGCTACCAACCGACTCGTGCATCTTATTAATTGTCTTAATTTGATTATATTAATAAACTTTAAATTCGCCAACTTATTCAATTTTTGTTAAGGTGGTCGTCTAAAGTTTATAAATCACCAAAATCATATCAGTACCGCTAATATGTATTGTTGAAGTCTAGAATTTTGTCAAAATGGTCCGACATATCACTATAAGTAATGTGTGAAACTCCAAAATTCTCAAAATGCTCTTAATATTTTTAAAAAATAAAAAAAAAACCAAAATATTCATTAAATTTCGTTAATTTCTTTTAGTACGTAAAGGAGAAGATAGATGGCGCCCAAAGTGCCGGTCAGATATGCTCTTGGACTCTTTCATAGTAATAAAAGCTAATTTTGTTCATTTTTGAATAAAATAAATATGCATGAAGAGTTTTAATAATAATTTCTCAACAGTTAAAGATTCTTTTTAATGAAAAAACGTCTAATTTTTTTGAAAACCGATATTTTGTCCTGTGTGTATAGTAATTCGGCAACCCTATGCGGATAACCTTTGAATACAACAATTGGGTCTCTTTAGAACGTGAAGAGTCCCTCCCTCCCTGCTGCCGCGTAATTGCATTCTTCTTTCCAAGGTCGAAAGTAAGATAAACGGTTCCTCTACGGGTGGAAGTTTTATTGCAGTTTTTTTTTTTTTTTTCCTGCTGTAGAGAAGGGGATTCCTTCGTTTCTGCTGCTGCACTGCGATTAACCAGATTTCTTTTGTAGCGCTTTTATTATAAACGTTAGTTAACTCCATCTATCTCGCTATCTATACTCTTGTAATTATCATCAATAATAAATTTATTGATTTAAACAAGATGTAAAGATTTGATTAAATATAATGTATAGAAGATTATTTTTGATAGTTATTCTAGCATTTGTGGCTACTTATATAAATTATTTTCTTGATTGAAACTAATAATCACATCCCTTTTTCAAAGTTGCGATACAATAATGAAAGAAAAAAACGTGCTATTTATTGAAAGTGTCAAACGATAACTTTACCCTTGGGTACTAAACTCAAAAGAAAAAGAAAGTAAATATTTGTCATCGAAATAAGAATTGTGCTTACAAATAAACACAGCGACAGAAACACAAAATTCTTCTCCATGCAAATAAACATTTGATAGAACTTAAAGAACAGTTACAATCATACTAAAATTATCACAAACACAATTTTTTAAATTCTCCATATTTTTAAATACAGTAAACATTTCTAGAATATTTTTTTCATTTGCTAGAAAATAAAAATATTTACATTTCATTTTTAATATGGGTCATTTCGTGCTGTGTTTAAAAATTAAACATACATCAATTATGCGAATATTTAATTTTCACTTATTTTTTGTGGACTCGAATGAATCTACCAAAACTGAAAGGAGAATAGAATAAGTATACTCTCTCTATTTATATATTTTTAAAGAAAACCGAAAACCTATGACATTTTTATGAAAAGCATCATAACCGAGCTTATTTTAATTCTACATTTAATTGTTTGGTATCATTATTTTCAGAATTTATCTAATTTCAGCGCAATACTTTTAGAATCTCAAAATTTGATTACATTTTAAAATTTTGAGTCAAAATGTAGTGAAATATTATTTAAACTTTTTGTTGCTGCATATAAACTTGGCATCAGTGAATCGATGAAATTCGTTCAGATAATATTTTCTGAAGTTGTCACCATAAATAATCGAAATTACAAGATAAACGATTATCAGTGTAATAATACTGGAGTTTCTAATTTACTCTGTGTTATACTGTTGTTTCATATAAGATTGACGTCCAGTTTTTAAGCTACACGAGGGCGGTTTTGGAACTGATTTCGTAATTTTAATCTTTCCATTTTAAATGTACCATTCTCCAAACTCCCACTCCACACTAACGTGAGGATATTATTTTCTGCTATAACTAGCAAGCATTGACTCTAGAAATAGTTGAAATTTCAAGATAAAGGAACGTCAATGCTAGATTTCTAATTTACTCTTTGTTACAGCGTTGTTTTATATTAGATTATCTTCAAGGTTTTAAGCTATACGAAGGCAGTTTCGGAACATACCTCGTAATTTTGAATGTTGACCAATGACGAGAACAAATGAGTTGTCACGCCATTCTCCAAACTTCCACTCCACACCAACGAATAGTGGTCCAGTTTCGGTTTGTAGCGCGACATATAAAGAAATTTCGAGGTAGGCAAATGGCTTTAATTTCTTGAGGGTCGGTAGAGAACCGCTTGGGACCCTGAAAGCCATAAATTGTTTTATATAAATACGCAGTCTAAGGAGGGTTCACGGAGGTTAAGGTTGAGTTGGGGAGAATCTTTCGAACACTTGAGTCTCGTTTCTGTGAGACTTTGGATTTCATTCTGTAAAGTCTTAACCCCTTCAGACCTGGTATACGTTATACCGGACACCAACTTTGAACAGCTTCTATTAATTCAATAATTGACGAAACTGCATGCTGTTTTTTAATTTGATTCTCGATTTTCTTAGAAATATAATCGTTGCAAGAATTTTTCGTTTTGGCATGGAATCATTTTAGTTCTTTTAGTTTTTCCAAAAAAAAATCGAGGAAATCATCGTCCTTCCCAAAATGAAGCTCGGTGGTGAATTTTGTTTTTCAAGTAATTTCTTGTTTTGAATCCTTTTTCACCATTTAAAAGGCTTCTATAATATTTTATTACCCTTTGACAACCATTTTAAAGTGAAATTTGTGTGATTTTTTTTCTTTTTTTAGTTGAAATATTCGGTATTGTCCGGATGCCGCACATGGGATAACTTTTTTAATTTTTCATCTACAGGCTTGAAATTTCATTTATGCTTTAACCTTTGGAGTAGTACACAGTACGCCAAAGGAAGAAAAAAAATTCTAACTCCATTATTTCTAGAATCTCAAAATTTTATTACATTTTAAAGTTTTGAACCAACTTTTACATCCATAACTAAAAGTTAATTGCATGCAAATTTCGAATCAATGAAAATCATTTGGATAATATCGCTTCTGAAGTTTTCACAAGAAATAATCGAAATTACAAGATAAAAGAACATCAATGTAATCAGGGCTGTCTTATCCAATGGGCTTATTGGGCTAGAGCCCAGAGGCGACAATGATCCAAAGGCGCCAAATTTACTACACTGATTTTATTTAGTATTTTAGTTCTGTACCAGAATTTAGTTAGTTTAGTTATATTAACGTCCCTTTTTGACGCAACATGATGGTTATTTTGGGATGGACCTGGTCATTTTGAACCGCGATCAGATAACGAGGACAACACCTGAGCTGGCACCTCCCTCTCTAAACTTCTGCACCAAACCAACGGGATCTGAACTAGAAATTATTCGATTATAATTTTAAATATGAAGAAGTTCAAATTTATATTATATGAACTTTAAGGCGTTAATCAGAGAGAACAAGTGACCTTATTCTCTCTCTCTTTTTGGTCTCAAATTATTTTATTTCGTAAGTATTTTCTTTATGGGTAGGTATTTTTTATTTTCTTTTCCTGAAGGCCTCAGGCGTTCAAATTCGTAGTAACGATTCTGATGGGGCGCCAATTAACTCCAGCCCAGGGCTCTGAGATTTGTTAACACGGTCCTGAATGTAATAATGTTGGAGTTTCGAACTTACTCTGTGTCTACTTTCTATTATTGCGTTGTATTATATTAGATTAACGTCAAGTTTTTAAGCTACAAGAGGGCGGTTTTTGAAAGGACCTCGTAATTTTAAATGCTGACCAGATGACGAGAACACCTGAGCTGTGACGCAATTCTCCAAACTTCCATTTCACACCAACGCATAGTAGTGCAGTTTTGGTTTGTAGAGCGAGATATATCAACATTTCGAGCACGGCAAATGGGTATTTTCTTTGGGGGTCGTAGAGAACCGTTTGGGACCCTTAAAGTTATAAATTGTTTTCAAACATGCAGTCTAGTTTAAGTGAGCCTTCGGATTTCGTTCTGTAAAGTCTTACTTGCTCTTTATCTGTCTGATTTTAGATTTTTTTTATGTCCAGGCCAGGTAAATGAGCCCATTTGGTAGAGGTTATTTTATTATTTTGCATACTTATACATTATTTTAAACGTCCTTTTTTCATTAAATGTTCCACTTTAAAGTGAATTTTAAAAATTTCAACACCTTGAGACTATTTTAAATAATCTCTGCGATCGATTTTCTTCTAAAATTCCTGAAAATTAGCACCGATAAGCCCTAACATTTTCATTAATTTTATTTTTTTAATATCATCTATGTCAGGGAAGAATTTTCACTTTTTTTTTCAATGACGCAAAAATCAATATTAGAGTCGGAAAAAACCTGTTGGAAGATTAAACAAAAATACCAAAATTACAAACACGCTTGTTTCTTACTTTCTTTTTCTTAATAAGCTGTTAAGAATTATACCCTTTTTCCTTCCCTTTCTCTCTAAAAAAACCCTAATACTTTCCATTTTTGTGTTGAATTTTTCTTTAAAGAATTCAGTCATGTAAAGAAAGGAATAGTCACAGCAAAAGTGATTCTTTATATGCTATGCAAAAACTCCCACACTTCCCACTAAAACAAAAACATTTTCACAGCCGCAGTGAATTCAATAGTAACAACACAGCCTCTATGACCATTCTTTTTTCTTGACTAGTAGAGCATAATTCTGAATCTGTCCTCTAGAAAAGAGAATTAATAGCGCCAGGATCAATGTATCCGGTTTTACCTCACTCTCACCTACGGAAATCAAATTTTTGAATAAAGAACCTCACGTTGAATTAATCCGAAAACAAAACAAATCGTATTTTTACGAGTCCCGTTTCCAAAGTGTTAATTATCTGATTAAATATGCAAAATAGGTATTCATTTTGCAATTAAACTCTATTCATATAAAATACATGTACTGGTGTGAATTATGATATTGCTATATAATAAAATATATATACAATATATAATTGGGCAAAAGGCTAGGTAAAAAAAAGTGAAACTAGAAATATTTTATCCCGTTACAACTTTTAAAATTCTATAAAAGCTCAAACTTTTAATCAGAAAATACAAACAATAGTATATGATGCATCTTAAATGTCATTTTTTTTATGAATGAAAATGATTAAATGAAAAATAATGTATTTGCTGCTGCTTTTTAGAAAAAAGAGAGTTATTTTAGGTATAATAAAAAAATTAAAATGCTATGTTTGGTTTCAAAATGATAAATAGCTGATAATGGAAACTAAAATGAAAGATTCAATTATTTATTGAATTTTTCTTTTCGCATAAATTAATCAAGGAACCAGGCATTTCTGATGAAAAGTTAGCAGATGTTTCAGTTCTAACAGCTTTACTTCTTGTTGTTGAAACTGTTGTATTATTTTAAGATGTTACTAGACACACACACATTTTACTGGCTAGGTGCAGTTGATTTGGATAATGAACCTCAATACTTAAATTTGGCATGTCAGTACTCATGTTGTTTTTTAAAAACATTTTTCAGCATAAAATTTAGTGATATTAATACACGAGAAGTGAGTGACTAACTCTTCACCAAATCAGAAAAAGAGTGACTGACTTGTAGCGGGGCAATGTAAATAAATTAAGAATCGGAAGCTTCACTGGTGCTCTCTATGCAAAATCAACGGTGTTAAAAATTTTTATTCCATTGTAAACGCTTCAAACCAGAAAAAGTAAATTATCCTTTGATCCCATTTAAGTTCTAAAATATTTCATTCTCAGCCCTAATAGCAATTGTTTTTTTAATAAAAATTTGGTCAAAATTTTAATTTCTAAACTATGTATTATATATGTTTCATTTTGAATCATCAGTAACTTTTTTGAAAAATACTCAGCTTCAGGATATTTATAAATTTGTTTTGGAATTGCCATTCAAAAGGAGTTTTTATAACCAAAAACCCAATTTTTAAGTATTTATAAATTTTATTTTGAATCACTATTAACAAATACTTATCTTTGCAAAATATCCAGTTTTGGGGTATTTATAAATTTTATGTTTTTCATTTTGAATCACCATTCACAGGCTTTTGTTAGAAAATACCCAGTTTTTAGGCATTGACCCAAAACATATTCACCTATGCACTGAGTATTTTCTCACTCCACATCACTAAGTAAAATATAGATTCACACGATGCCTTTTAAAAATTAATATGCAAGAAGAAAAGTTTTAACGATTCATTCAAGTTTAGAAAAGCAAAAATTTAAGATTTAGATGAAATTAAAAATAGGTGCATTTCAGGACCTCAATGACACTATCAGAAAAAGTATGTATTGCTAATTGTAATGCATGGCATGCATAAACCTGAAATAATTGATGTATATAAACAGTGTTTGCTTTGAATATCTGTAATAAGCAAAAGTCATTATTACACAGAAAACAATGAGGTCAATTTTTAATTTATACTTATAAAAGGTAATGTTTGTGTTTTTAATAAATTGCATCGTGTATAAGTGAAATGCGTGCAATCGAAGCTTATTTAAAAGAGCCTGAAGACTTTTTTTTATTTTGCGTCACAGTATGGCGAAGAAAACCAAATATGCAATTTGAACGCCTTTTTATGAACCGATTGAAACAAAAATTGGTAGCGGATCTGTAACTAATGTTAGCTCACACAAATCTCACTAATGACCTCACACAAATTTTTGTTTATCTAAGTCATAGCGTTTAGGAGTTATTGTGTTAAAAAGTATGCTATTATACAGACCAACAGACAGTCAACCCTGTGACTGATTTGATCCAAAATTTGCTACGGACCTACATTTCTGTTGATAAAACTGCATACCAATTTCATCCATCTAGCTATTTTAGTTTTAGACTTATCGTATTCACATGAACACGGACAGACAGACTTCCCGCGGACGGATTTGTACAAAATTTGAATAGAAACCTACAAATTGTGTATAAAGATCAAATACCAAATTTCATCCCTCTCGGTCTAACCGTTTTTGAGTTATCGTGTTCACAGACAGACATGATACCAAAATTGTGTTTTTCGGACTCGGGGAGGTCTAAAACGTGGAGATTCGTCAATATCTCGAGTTCGAATTTTTTGACGATTGCAAGACTTTCTCCGTATACACTTCGTAAACGAAACAGTAAAAAAGTTGGCTTGCAAGTAAAGAATGGAATAAGGATATTAATTTTAATTTTTTATAAATGCTTTTACTGAAAATTGTAACAGTAAAACAGTTCGTAATTTTCTTTTATAATTTTGAATTTCATTATATAATTGAAATATGTTTCTTAACTGTTTCTGCTTATTTCATTATTGATAACATTTAATGATATCAATTTAGATATGTGTCACGTTGTTAGCGAATCCTATGAAAATAAAATTATCAGCTTCGGGTTGTACTTTCAAGGAATTCAATTGAATGAAAAGACAGCATTAAAATGATTTGGAATTTAATTTGCTTTTATGTCGTAAATTAATTTTTTTTTGTCAAAGTTAAATATTGTTGCATATTTAAGTCCTTTTTTTTTTACTCTCATTTATATTACAAGATTTTGAGAAATATGCAGAACAGAAATACGTTTTAGATGGAAAAAAATGAAAAAATAATATTTTGGATTTTAGCAGTCATGGTTCTAACTTATCAGAGATTATTCACGTCTCTCTTTCCTGGCCTATCATCTATGCATCATATTTAATTCGATAGGTTTAGTTTAGTTTAGTTATATTAACGTCCCGTTTTGAAGCAACACGAGGGCTATTTTGGGACGGACCCTGTAATTTTGAACCATGGTCAGATGACGAGGACAACACCTGAGCTGGTACCCCCCTCTCCAAACTTCCACGCCACACCAACAGGAGGACGTTTGACCACTACGTATGATTTAGCGTGCAACAGGCCCCATACACGACGGATCTTCAGTTGAATTGGGTTTCTTTATATATATTATGTATGCTATTCCAGAATGAAAACGACACTCTTCTGTTTCTTATAGGTTTTATTGACAATGTATGAAACGCCGGCATTCTTAGGCAAAGAATGAAATATGATAATTATTATATACTTTCCATAGGCATTGTATATAATACCTAGTCATTCTATAGAATGACAAATGCTATTTAGGCAAAGTATGAAAAAGATAATAAGGCTCTATTATTTACAAGACGTGCATTCCTCAAAAATGCAAATGTTATTTTGAAAAAATAAAAATGCCGTAAAAATCTTTTATTCAAAATACGTAAAGTAAATTGAAAGTTACACATATTGAAGTTTTTGTCTTCTTTAATAAAGAAAACAAAATAAAATGTGAACCTACATGTTACATCAAGGAAGGAAATAATTTTATTTTGATTTGCACTTAATTTTATTTCTTATAAAATCGAATGGACGATTTCTTTCATACTTTGCCGCTTTGTCATTTGGGTTTCAATAGAATGCCTAGGAAACGTGCGTGCCTTCCAGTTTTCTGCATTCTATATTCCGGCAACATGTGGATTGATTTGAACTTCCAATTTTCTTTAAAGTATTTTCTGTAAAGCATGGTTCTTTCAAAGCATAATTGCGACTCTTTTTATGTTAGTAAATAATATACGTATAAAAAAATTGAATTAAATTTAACTACGATAAAAAAATCTTCACATGGTGTCATGAAAACTTCAATTCAGCAACAAAATCTCATTAGAAACTTGATATTGTTCTTTTTTGTTAAGTATATATTTTAATTTTATTGTTCATACAAATTAAGCATATAAAATATTTGAAGTCCAAGCATACTGCCTGACGAAAGAAAAATGATAATTTGTATGTAAAAATGTTTTAAATCACTTATTTTTACTTTAATAATTATATCTTATGATTATAATTACGGCTATTGCAAAATTCAAAATAGATAATTGAATTGCAGTGTATTTTGTTAACTTAAAAAAAGGAAAATTAAATACATTTTAGCAAAAAAAAAATTATTTTAGACTCAGTTTTCAAAATGCATATTTCACAGTTCGAGTTGCAGACTTCCGGTCACAAAAATTTTATTTTGATAAATATAATTCTAAAAATGGCTTTTTACGAAAAAAAGTAGCCGAACCTGCCGTAAAGCATCCTACTTTCATTTTGTTTGCGATAAGGAAACACGTTTAACGGTTTGTAAGAGGAGCTTATTCACCCACCCCTCTTTGCTATTCACGCGTAAACGTAATTACCCATATACGATTACAACTACAAAGTAATACGCATGCGCTCTGATGATATCGGCAACGTTATGTACAGAGAAAATTTTCCAAGATTCAGTCAGAGCGCATGCGCACAACATTTTTTCAACACTGAGAAGGCAATGCAGGGTAACAAGATACGTAGGCAAATCGTTTTCGCCGAGTTGCGGTCAGCGACATCTAGTGTTGGAAGTCGACGTAAAAAACTTTTAGACGACCACGTTAAGTTGAAAGTATTAATTGCTACAAAAGACCAAGAAAGAAATTAGTTGTGCAAAGGAAAAAAGAAAAGAAAAACAGTAGATAGGAAATGTATTAGCATTTCAGATAAATTTTGATGCAGTATGTTTTTGTGCCTAATGAAACTAATGGCATAAGTCTTTACAATCAACCGTTAAAAAAGTCTAAGAAACACGAGATTCAATGAAGATTATTTTTTAAAATTTTGCATAATTATAATCTGCAATTATTGCGCATTATTAAGTTTATTATAAAGTGAAAATTTAACCTAATCATATCAAATAAATGAATTACATAATCTCCAGGAAGATTATCTTTCCTTAAGTGGAAAGATGAGCTTATGCCATTGCTAAAAAGTAAATTTATTAAAATATCGTAGAAAATCTATCAAAAACTAAATTTATTTGAAGTAACGAAGAAAGAAAGAAAAAGTCTGGACTTAAAAAAGAACAAAAAAAAAAAAAAAAAAAAACTGGCGAAACAATGAAAATGGATTGCATTTTAATAGAACAAAAGAAGTTTTATACATTACAAGAATGTATTTTGTACAAATTTATAGTTTTGCTCGATCTTGATGAAATTTGGCACACATGCTCTTCAAAAAAAGATGAAAATAATTATCAACTTTTTAAAGTCCAAAAGTAAATTAAAATTTCAGTTACTTAAAAATCAAGTAAGATTTGGGCGCTTTTTCACAATATTTTCAAAAAATACTATTTAACAAAATGATTTTTGAATTATTTATAATTCAAAAATATCTTTTTAATGATACAAGTTTAATTACAAATTACTGAAACATTACCAGTACAAATTACTACACTCAAAATCATCCAAAGAAGTTTGTTTTAAAGGTTCCTTGCTCTTTCAACAGATGCCTACTATTGGGCAGCATTTCTTCTTCATACTTTGTCGCTAAAACCGTATACGAAATATTTAACTTACGGAATTTAAAATCAAATAACTATAATCATAATTTCGTTATTTTAAACGTAGAAAATTAGGGGGTATTAAAAGGGATTTATTTTAAAGACGCGGAAAAATTAAATAGATAGTAAAAATTAAATTAAATATATAATTAATGAATATTATAGATATAAATTAATATAATTGAACATAACAAAATTAAATACATATATATATAATAATCTTGCTTAATTTTGCTTTAAATTCTGATATTATATATTTTAAAATCTTAATGTATTCCAAAATCACTTTTCTTAAACTCCAGTTTCGTTTTATTTCCCGCCCTGGAAGTATATTAAATCTCGCGTTTTGGTATATTTATTACTAAAAGAATATTCTAATTACTTCCACGCGCCTACACAAATCGCGAAATCGGCGACTTATTGCTGCCATAATTTTCCCTAAAACACTTACCTAGTTTACTAAAAATAGCTATTATTCTCTTCACTTTGATCGCGTATCTATATGTTAAATCCCTACCTGAGAAAATGCATGGATTTTCTGTTCCCTTTTGTCTTTAAACTTAAACCAAGATGTTCGTACATTCCGTCACTCTCCCAGAACAAAAGAAAATTGGAATATAATTCGGCTTTTTACTGACTACAACCACGAAAACATCATATTATTCATATATATATATATATATATGAATTAATGTTATGATTGTAGATATGTGTGGGCCCTCACTGACTCCTGGCAGACTGACTATTCTCAGACCCAGTCCGCCACTGATTATAGTAATATTTTATAGCACTTCTTGTTTCTGAGTAGATGAGCCGTAATTACTGATATATCACCGTGAATATTTTCCGAAGGTGCGCAAGATGAACTATTTTTGTAAATACTTCAATTAATGCATTATTTGACTGTCTATAATAGAAAAGCCCTGAGATGTCTGTGACGCTGGACGGCCCCTTTTGTCTGCGTCGTTATTAAATGAGCAAATCGGATAATTGTATAAGAATATTATCTCAACTTTCAACAATGAAAGAGAAACAGGCAATTAAATATTTGTTTAAACAATGAAAACGGTTTGAATTGCGTTGCAACAATGAAAAATATTGTAAATTATGCCAAAAAATATTTTTAAAACTTTATTAAAATTAGAGAAAGAATTGTAGAGCAATTTACCTGATATAATTGAAAAGATAATTTTTTGTACTTTCAGTTGGCGTAAAAGTGATTTTTGTGCTGTAATATTTTCGGAAGTCCGTGAGAAAAACGTCAAAATTTCGCTTAATTTATAATTAATTAAAATTTCGAAAAACTGGCTCCGAGATGCACATTCCCATCCTCCAAAGTTTGTCTGTGCCAAATTTAGCAGCTCTAGGTCCAGCAGTTTGCCCTGTAGAGCGCCAACACACATTCTACTCTGTTATTAGTAGAGATTTGGTAATGCAATTTTTTGTAATGCAATATTCTGTTCCCATGCTAGCACATAATATTGTCTAATATCATGAAATTAGAAAAAAGAAATGTTGTACAATAATTTTCCCAATATTGAAACAGTGTAAAACGTAAGACTTTTTCAATATTGTACAATGTTTTTCATAATATTGGATAATGTCATATAATACTGTGTAACATTATACCATATTAAATAATATTGTACTATACTGATTAATATTATATAATATTGAATAATATAACAATATACCGAATATTTTAAAAATACATTTTAGAAGTATGGAAAAATATTAATCACTTAATTACTCGGCGCTGAACTTCTGGGTAACACTTTTTTATTCTTTGAACACCTATACTTACAGCGAGCTTTGAACCCGGAACCTTTTGCTTACCAAACCCGCACCTTACCACTGGACCAATGAGACTCGCAGCAGAAAACGTAAACGATGATAATAAAGTGTAGTTACAGAGTTCGGATCTCGACAAAATTTCATGCACAATCACAATTATTTATGAATAGTCTTTTTAATTAAATTATCTTTTATCGTTACAATTTCGAGTTCAAAATGAAATTTGAAGTCAAAGAGGAAGCAATTTTAGCTCTTATATCTAATTTCGCTATTTTAATAAATTAAGGCAATAAGGTTTAAAAGTAATTATAATAATATGTTTTAAAGGTTTTAAAAAATAATTTTGAAATTTATTTATTCCTCTTTCATTGTATTTTGAGACGCCTTTAACATTTATAATTACAGTATTGATTGAAAATCAAATACAAGATACGCAACAATAAATCACGTGCATATTTTTACAATGAGGATACCACTAAATTTTTTTCATAGAACAATAAATATTCCATATGTGAGAGCTGTTTTATGGTTAACTTCATTAGCTGAATCCGGCCCGCCTTTTATATACAGTAAAACAAAATGATTGTATAAACATTATTATTCAAATGAACATTTTGTAAAATATTTTTGGACATATATGATTCAACGTTGATTAATATAGTGTTACGGTATCATCATGCTGCCATCTGTCGACTGTAAGAATAACTTCACCTTAAAATATTGAACAACGCTGATAAATGTAGAAATTAAAATATTGCATGCATTGTATTGTTTAGTATGATATAATATTCAGCATCTTAAAGAATATTTGTTCCAGTGGAGTTTTTTGAAATAAAACCTCCAATCGAGTGATATCCTGAGTTAAAATGAAGATTTTTATAAAAAACATTGTTTTTATATTATTTGTGCAAATTCATTATCTCAGAAATTCCTATACGTACAATACAATACTTTGTTACGGTGTTCGGTGTTCTTAATATTGTATAACATTGTGCAAATATTATATACTGGATAACACTGTGTAAACAATTTTGAAAATTATATATTCCCACAATGTATATATATACATTTCTTATATAAGATATTATTTCAAATATTTGGTTTAACGTATTATTACTATTTAAATGTAAAGATTAATACATAAAAATATTCATTGAAAAATTTGCAAGGACATTATTTTATGTTATGTAGGAAAGGTGTCTAGGGGATAAAGGTTCTAATTTGATGCAAAATGAAAAGAGAGAGTTAAAATCAACTAATTTATTATTTAAGCACAATTAAAACATTTA
>BGPR01000318.1:403315-635865 GCA_013235015.1 Araneus ventricosus
TCTCTTACAATTTTAAATGAACAAAAATGCTAAATTTAGTTTCTACAGTTATACATATAAAATTTTCGTTAAATGATATGTATTGATGCCTAAAGAAATATAAATATATATATGACCAAGGGGTAAATTTTAAAAAAGCGACCTTTTTCTAGAACCTCTTCTTTGGAATAGGGGAAAAAAACCTTATTTCATTGTTTATCAAACATTATAATAGAGCTTCTTTTACATCTATATTTAGTTAAAATAACTTTTATCCCATTATTGGCATATTCAGTTCTACTTAATTTTCATTTTTTATTAAAATATTTCAATACCAATTTAAGGACTATACAGGGTGCCCACTAAAGACCGGAACAATCCGCATATTTACGGATTCTTCATAGTAGGGAATGAAGTTGCTTCTCATTGGCTCTCAGCGTCACGTGACTTGTCTTGCTTCTTAATGATGTCATAGCATTGCTCTTAGGCCGAAATTTAACTATTATTTTGTCTTCCACTAACGCATCAATGGAGAAGTCAAAACTATTTTCTAATTATGATTATTTGGATGTTACTAAAGCAAATGAAATATACTTCTTTAGAATAAAACAAATATAGGACGAACTTTCAGAAATGGTAAGTACTGTTTAGCTTCACTACATCATTTAGTAGCAAGCCAAATCACGTGACGCTGAGAGCCAATGAGAAACGGCCTCATTCCCTACTATGTAGGATCCGTAAATATGAGAACAATCCCTCCTCTTAACTTCAAAGCGGCGATAGCTATAGTCATAGAAGTGGTGTCGAGGTATAGTAAAGTGGTTGTGCGCAGGGCCGTACCGAGGGGGTGGCGAGATTGGCCCCCGCCAATGAAAAAGAATTTCAGAATAAGTCTTCAGTGACTCACTAAATATTATGGGAGTCGCTAGTTGTTTTGTCCTGTGGCGAGCTGCGCCTTTTCTTGGAACTTTGAGTTTCTTGCTGCCGCAGGAAAAAAGGGTCCCTCCAGCAAGACGAAAAGTGTCCTTCTTTGACCATTTGTATGGTTCCTGCCTAGGGATGGCAAAACAACGTGCTTTTTCTTCTTTTTTGCATCTCATTTTACAGTCGTAAAATAGATGGACAAGGGAACTCTCCTGCCTTAAGAATCACTGCAAAACATTCACGTCATTTGACTATTAAAAGCGCAAAGGAAAAGGGGAATCGCTCTTTTTCTTAGAGTTTTGTGTTTCAGAGTGAGGAGGTCTTATTTTATCTTGTTTACTATACTGTAGGAAAGATAAAGGGGCCTCGTCCTTATTGGCCGAGTGGTCCTTTGGTGTTTCTTTAGTGGCAAATAATACGAAGGAAATGTTGCATTTCTGTTTTTGTTTCATCAGAGAGTGAGCGCATAAAGAAATACTTGGACATTTTCATTCTTTTCTAAGGATATAAATTAGTTTTAAAGAGGTGAGCTCGAATTATTTCTGTATTTTTAAATTGCTTTTTTTGTATTAAAAACTTGCCGCCTTCTACTGCCGGCTGATTCGCCCATTTTATTAATCATATTATTTATGCCAACCAATTTTAAAAACATCAACTTATTTAATTTTTCGCAAGCTAATTTGAACTAAATTTTAAGGCAATATGTTTTGCATCTAATAAAATTAATGACATTGATTTTTACATTCAATTTTTTTAAAAATCTTAGGCAGAATGGCTCTTTAATATCATTAAATTCAATGAAAATTAATTTTTATTTCGATCATGCATAATTCAGATTTAAATTACATTTATTATACACTTTATTTATCTGACTATAACTTGAATGTTTTACCTAATTATTACAAATAAATAGATGGTATGATTTCCATTGAAGTTTATCTGCCCTAAGTGAAAAAATGAATTTTAGATCATAACTAAAAAGTAAATCTATCGAAATAATATAGTAAATCTATTAAAAAAGTAAATTTATTTCAAGTAGCAAATAATTAACAAAAAATTAGACTAAAAAGACTGGAAAAGCAACTAACAGCATTTCATGACAACAAAAGAAGTATTTATTACTAATATAATAGCCCAGATCCTCCGGTAACGCTCTGACGTCACCAACAATAAAACTCGTGCCATAGCACTGAGAGACAAACAACATTATTTCATAGTTAGAGAACCTAAATTTCAGTAATTTTAAATTTAAAAGAGTAATTGTCGTTCTAATTTCAAATTTAATAGCTCTAAAATAGTGAAATAAAATTTTCTATCGATTGATATAAAATTTATCTCGCTATGATCAATAGTTCCCGAGAAATTTTAAATTATATTAATTCTATATTTCAAATTAATTTCCGTTTTTTAGAAAGTAGTAAATCACGTCAGTGGTATATCATGCGCGTGATATAGTTTGGACGCCAAATTGTATCTGAATGCAATCGTGGCGATGTTGTTTTCTTGCCAAGAATTAAATTACCCACCAGTTACGTGAATCTACCATTCGTTCTCAACCGCCGCCAGTTCCCGTTAATTCCAGCTTACACGATGACTATCAACAAATCGCAAGGGCAAACTTTCGATCAAGTTGGAATTTACCCCGATGAGCCTGTCTTTTCAAATGGACAGCTCTATGTTGCACTTTCAAGGTCTAAGATTCCCACTCACGTTAAAATTTACACAAAGACATCTGAAGTACAAGGAAAATTATTAGACAACGAAAAATACTTCACACGAAATGTTGTTTACCAAGAGGGTTTTTGAATAAAGAAATATTTAAATAATATGTAAATAAAAAAACAATATTTCCTGTCATAAAACATATGCTTATTTTATTTGTTTTCAATCAATGTTAAACATTTCTCTCGCATATATATCTATTTAAACACGTCAAATTTGAAGGGAAATCTCTCGAATGAAGAGGCAATTTGCACCCGTCAAACCATGACTGGTGATTTTCTAGTCTTGTAATAATCAAAATAAATTTTTGTATCACGTTTTATAACATAAGAGAAGCATTAAATTAAACATTATGAGAAATCTTAAATTAAACATTATGAGAAATATTAAATTAAAGATTTGATGAATCAGTGAAGTTGGTTTGACTTTCAATCCAGCATTGTTGCAAATAATACATAAAAATATTTCTTTTAAAAATTGTCAGTTTAAGAAAAAATTACACGACAAATAGACTATTATCATTTGAAAGATAATTTTTTTTTGAAATGTAAGACGGTGTAGAAATTATTTTTAAATGATAATATTTCCGGATATTATCGCTGAACCCCTCCAATTCTTTCTTAAGTTTTAATTAATTAAAGTTTAAAAAAACTCACTGAGGTGTACTTTGCCACCCTTCATAGTAGGTTTGTACAAAATTTGGCAACTATAGGCTCAACGTTCTGTCTTGTAAAACGCCAACAGACAGTCACCTATGCATACATCGCTTTTCTTAGTAGTAAAAAAATACATACTGTTACAGTCATGGAAAGTCGCTTCCCATCAATGCAAGTCTTATGGTTGGGAAGAGAGTTTTACAAGGTGAAGCATGGAGTGACCTCAGCGACTCTTATGGCACGCATGACCTTGGCGACCATTTTGGCGACTTGGCGAGAAATTTGGCGACAAATAGATGATTCCCGAAAATGCAACACTTTTCTCGATATTTCTATTAGGGGCCGAGATCTAGGTTTTTCCTAAAAATTCTATGTGACATCACGGCCTATCGGGGAGAGTATATAAGACCGCGTTTGGATCACGGTAGCGTCTTTAGATCGACTGGTTACTTCGCTTTGAAGCGTGAACGTTTTCGGAGTTCTATCCGCTGTGTGAGCTAATCAGCTGGTGAGCTGAGCTGTTATTGTCGTTACTAGTTATTTGCTGACTGTTTGTGTTGTTAGATATCAAAGTGCTGAACTGTCATTACCTGTGAATTGTTGTCTATTTACATTGGTAATCTGTGCAAGGACTATTGTTTCCTGTACCTGTGCTACGTGTTTTCCTGCAAATTTGTAAATAAACCTTCATTCTCCATTATCCTGCGTGTTGGACTGTTTACACCGTACACCCACGGTAAGATTTTGTGCAACAATACAAAAGCATGATTACAAGCAAAATATAAAATTAACATTATAGTATTTCGTGTTAGAGTTTATTGTATAAAAAATCTAATGCAACTATTCTACACCAAATTCATAATCTCCTTGATTTTATTTCTCATGATAATTGTAACTCATTTAACCATAAAATTTTACTTTACAATAATGTATACAAAGATGAATGTTATTTGTCTTATTAAAAAATCGACATTTTAGTTTGATATTGATGAAATTTGGTCCATATGCTCATCAAAAGAAGAGTAGAATCACTATCAACTTTTCAAAACTCAGAAGATAATTAAAATTTCAGTTAATAAAAAAGTAGGCAAGATTTTGCAGTTTTTTCGCGGTATTTTTCAAAAATATGATCTCAAAAAATGACTTTTTACGTCATTTTAAAATTCAAAAAAATATATTTTTAATTTTGCCAATTTTACGTTTTTTTTCCCCTCTAATTTAAAGAAATTTAAAAATTATATGATTTGCAACAATACTTTTCAATTTTAAAACGACAAACTAATTTCCTTATTTAATCACATTATCACTAATTTCCTTATTTTATATAATCGCATACTATTTAATCACATGATCCCAGCATGGCGAAGTTCACGGATGAGAAGCTGACGGATAAGTAAGCATGTTCTCGCTCCCTTGGTGGATGCAGTAATGGTGGTGTGGCTCTTAGGGCCCACCTCCGACGACGGGTCGTACCCCGGTAAAATGGGGGGTCGTCGCATGAGCCGCTAGTAATGGGGGCTATTATGTGGGGACCACAGTGCCCGATGAAGTTGTGGCGGCTGGTCATTCAATGTAGACCCGGGCGCAAAGGCAGGGCGGGGTGATGTCTTTTTGTGATATTTAATCACATGATCTTTAACCATTGTAAACATTATGGTGAACAAAATTCGCTCTCTTTGATACATTTAACTACTCTAGCTCCAAAAGAGATTTTCACTTACCCGCAGTTTTTCCTTATATACTTTTTGAAATATATTTTTCAACTCAAGCTCATTAAATAAAGTGATTTTTATTTCATTTAGTAAGTTTTATACAGTGAAATATTTTCTTTTTTCGCCACTAATGATAATATTTTCTCTCTTCAATTATAATGAGATAATTGACATATGCATTTTGTTTTATCTTTTGCTATCGAATTACAGATTTTTATTATCATTTTAATTTCTCAATTATTTTAATTCCGGGTTTCTTTGACATATTGACTAAGAAAAAAATGAAAATGAACTTTTATTATCTTACTGTAAACCCCCGTACCCAACTACCTCTTCCCGAAAAGAGGTTTTTATTAATAACGCCAAGGACTTCGGTTAGCTCAAGAATCAAACGACTTTTATGAACTTAATAAAATTTATGATTTTCTTAGTGACATTTTATTCCATTTTTCAAAACAGTAATTGTTCAATGTCAAAACAAATGAAAATAGCATTGTAATAATTTCATAGTAATATATATGACAAAAACTAATAATCACTCAATTACTAGTTATAATCTACTTTTCCTTTTTCTTATTCCGTAAATAGGCTTTCTAACCCGCGCGCGCGCGCGTAAAGTTTTCATTTTTCAAACGAACCTGATGAAACGAAATTCTAGCATATTCTCATAATTTGTGTTTTCCGCCATTACCAAAATCACTTTTGAGTACCCCTAACTTGTCCCCCGCGTACCACAAGTTGGGAACCTCTGATCTAGAAAAAGTCATTTGATATTAATAAAATTTGAATTCAGCTCATATATACTCAACTCTTAATTTCAGCTCTAATTTCTTTTATTTCTAATTAGTAATTAATAATTAATTAGTAATAAATTATGCATCACACAAAAGCCAATGTTCAATAGCTGCAACAAGATATAGATTTTGTTTTATTTTCTCTCTTTTAGAAAATATATGCAATCTGTGATTATTTGAGGATACATTTATTTTGTAGTGTACAGTATTTTTCATGAATATAGTTCATTAAAGTATTTTTTAAGAATACGCAATTTTTATTAAACCTATTTAATAAATCATAAAATAAGCTAAATTTGTGAATAAAAATATTTGCAGTTGTTTTTTCAGGGTAGGGGTTTTATAGAACGGATGAAAAATTAATCAAAATTTGTCACGTAAGGGCGGGGGGCGCAGCTTTGCCAGTTTCGCCAAGGGCGCAGGATCACCTCGGTACGGCTCTGGTTGTGCGCTACTATATGAGATCATTTACAGCACCAACTACTCAAAGCTAGCATTCCTGTCTTAAAAACGGCATGAGATACGGAAAAAAAGTCAATTTTAAAGTTGTAGAGTATCATCAATTTAATACAAAAAGATTCCGAGTAAAAATTAATCCTAAGAATAAAGAGCATAAAATGGGCGATTCCCAAAGTTCTGATGTTACAAGTAAACTGCATGCCCGTGACCACCGAGGTAGGCTTCTGACCGACTTGAATATGTGTGTATAGATCATGCCACGTTACTAGACATTATGGTTCGAATTTTTATTTTTCGCGACTATTTTGAAATTGTTACCGTTGATTGGTCTCTTTCTGAAAACGGGACATTTCGGCGTCCCGAAGATGTACTTGGGGACAACGGAACAGACTACTTGAAAATGGGACGGTCCCGTTCAAAACGCGGGACTTATGGTCATATTATGTCTTTGAAAGAGCCATGGTGTTCTGAGGTTCTGACCGGCCAACACAAGCTGGCAGGAGAATGGAGATGCTGAGGGAAGTGAAACGTGGTGCAACTTTATCATGACTTCTTCGTTACCCATAACGGGATAAATGATGAGGCAACCCAGATAGCAATTTTAGTTTGCAGCAAACTTGCCACAAATTTGACATGACAAGAGTGCAAGCTTACAACAAGTTTGAAACAAGTTAACGCAAGCTTCGAAGTCACCATGAAACGAACTTGCAGCAAGCTTGCCGTGCAAACTTATTGCAAATTATAGTAAAAACATAGTACGAAACACAACCCGGGATAGAACTCGCGACCTCCCGATTCCGAAGCGGAGACGCTAACCATTGAGCCAGTTGAACTCTGAGAGGAGAAGATAGATTTCGCTAATACATCGTTCGATTCGATTCGTATACGATTTATTTTTAACTATTTTCTGGATTTCAGTAATTTTTTGAGTTGAGAATATGATTTGAAGTCAAAGAGAGAGCTATTTTCTCTAATAACTACGTTTTGCTAGTAGAATAAATTATGAAATTAGAGTTCAAAAGTAATTACTTTAAAATGGGACAAAACGTCTAGTTATTATTGTTCAACAAACACTGACTGCTTTTTAGATTTAATTTTGTTTAGAAACGTTAAAATTTCAACATTAAGAAAAAGGCGATATAGTTTCCTTTAAAGTGAGAGCGATATATTTAGTAAAAAGATGGAAAATGTTTCAAAAATTTTTTTTATAAAAAAGTTATTTTTTTCACAAATTAGCATTGATTTATTGAATTAATAAAAAAGAATTACGGTCTAGGAGAGGCTATTAAAAATCGGATGTTTTTTAAAACAGAGACAAATATAATTATCTCTTTATTGTGCTATCTTTGCAGGAAGCTTGTTTTGCAAACTTGCTGCAAGCTTGTATTGGCGCTATTTGTCACGACGAACTTGTGGCAAACGGCGAGGGTGGCGCTATTTGTCACGGCGAACTTTCTACATGTTCGCTTCAAGTTTGACGCGTCAAATTTGTTATGACAAGGTAATATCAAGTCAAAATCAAACTTGCTGCAAACTTACGTGCTATCTGGGAATGAATCATTGAATGCGTTTGAAGATCTTCCCCGGAAAAACATTTAATCTGAAATTAAACAGATATGCAGAAAAATCAGACGGTTGTTAATGACCAAGTGTAGTGCACCGTGCTGCTCTATCTTAGGGGTCTATTCTGGTACCCCTGGTTGGGTTGGGAGACGTCACTTTTTCCGTTGTTAACGGCCGGGAAAAGTGACGTCCCCCCACCCCAACCGGGGTACCAGAATATACCCGTTATTCTGTGATGCATATAAGTCAGTATCTACCTGCGGACAATGGGAATTCCTTTTGTCTACAGGTTAAGATTCGTGACTCGGGATCCAAAGTGGTGAATACCGGACGTGATACACGCAACACCCAATTTCAGTCCCACTACTAGATGGCAGCATCAAAAACCACATCAATTCCATCTTCTGCTACATTCGTCAGATGGCAGCACGACAACTCCTACAACAAGCAACTCTCCCTTTCAAAGTCTATGACAGATTTCATAGTACGAAGTCTATGACGCATTTCATAGCACAAAGCCTGCACGTGCATATGCACGCAGCACACGGAAGTGCAATTATCGCTTCCTTGATATTCAGATAATATCAAACAAGCTGGGGTCCTGTAGTGAACCGTGCTGTGCCATCTTATTATGTGAAGCATATAAGTCAGTATCCACCTCCGGGCAAGGGGGATTTCTTTTGTCTAGTGGTTAAGATCATGACTCGAAATCCAAAGGTCTCGCAGGTTCAAAATCACGCACTGCCGAAAAAAGACAGAAATCTTATGGACGAGTTTTCTATTTCGTTTATTTACATTAAAATGCGGTGACTATGTAATTCTGGTATAATGCTAAGTCGATGGAATCTTTAAAGTGGAAGTCCAAAAGCCATGCAAATAAAGTCAAGGTTTTTTATGTAAGTAAATAGAACACAAAACTCGTCCATTCATTTTCTTGACGGTTATTTCAATTTTCATTTTTTAAAAACTAAAATACTAACACGTCCAATTAACTTAATTATCATCCAGGGATAATCCTTGTATTTTACTTCATCTCTTTCTCTTATTTGATAGCTGACAGCCTACTGCGTCATAGTTCTTGTGCGACATTAATTCACGGTATTCAATTTTAACTGTGACTGCTAAAATATATAGTTACTGTTTACGAAAACTTACAGATACAGACAACTTGAAAATCACGCTATGTGAATAATGTTATTATTTGAGAAACAGAATTTGAATTGTAAGTAAATGCTGTTCTTTTTTCTTCATAAAAAAAAAGAGGACATATTTTGAAAAAAAGGTGATAGATAACATTTATATAATTATATTTGAAATATTTCTGTCTTTATTTTGTATTTGCTTTTGTTCTTTGTAGGATTGAATTTGTTCTTAAACGATTATTTAATGGGACTTACATTTTTTAAAGCTTATGAACAAGTCTTGATCTAAATGATAGCCTGGATTCGATTGATTGTAAAAATTCTAATGACAGAGAAAAACCTCCTGCACATTATAGAATATTTTTTTTGTGGTTTTCTTGAAAAGAAGGATAAATAATTTGTTTTTGTTAGCTTCAAAAATATGTTTCCGTTGACATACTTTAGTGACTGTTGACTTAATTTTAAAAAATTCTAAATATTATACAAAATTGAAGTTCTAAATCTCCTTTTTAGAGAGTTCACAATGTTATTATTAGAATAAACACATGTAGAAATGCTATGTAAATATGAATTACAAAAATATTTGTTTGTTTTAATCATTTTTATTTACCAATATTTTCATAAAAATATTGTCTTTAAAAGTATCAAAATAACTTTTATGTTATTACTTAAAGCTCATTTTTCAATCCAAGTTTTGACAAACATATATGTATAAATATGAAACATAATCTAAGGTAAATAAGTTACATTATTGATTATATTTTACATTTTTTTTACAGAATATTATATCAATCTTATTAGTATAATTTTAATTTGGAATTGATTTACCTGAAAATGAGCTGTTCAGAACTTCAAGATGTGAGTATTATTTACTTGAATTTTTTAAATATCATGTTTTAGAGAAGAATTTTAATTTTTTGTAACTTTTTTTATTTTACATAGGCACTTTTGCCTTATCTGTTGTTGAAGAATTCTTATAATGTTTCTATTTAGGAAGAACTGGAAGTTCTTTTATCAATATATGATGGAGATAAATGTTTTCGGCAACTCTCTCCTAAGTGTTTTCGGTACAAAGTAAGTTCTGTTTAATAAATTCTTGTGTTAAAACTATTCTAAATGTACATTCATTTATTTGTTAAAAAATCTTTGTACATTTAGTGCTTCAGACTATGTGTTTTAAGATATGATATTATTATTGTCTTATTAACAATTTGATTCATTCACTTAATATTTTTTTCAAATAATTTTTAATTACAATATATATATATATTTGCTTTTTATTGATATTTTATCAGTTAAAATGTATTGTAGATTAAATAATAAATATTCTGCTTGATAAAATTTATTTTTAAGGATTTCTGTTAGAATATTTTATTCATATTTGCCAAGTATAATTTTCTGATTTCTAATTAATAATAAAGTATAGTTATCTGATTTGATTTTTTAAAATTTTTAGAAAGAAGTGTTTTAATAAAAATTATTAGTTTCAACTTAATTTTTCAAAGTTTTAAAACTGAAAGAAAGTATAATTTTTTTTGAATATGAAATTTGGTTGTTACAAATAATTCAGTAATTGAAAATCATTCATGTTGAATCCTAAAAATCAAAACTTAAATAATTATAATATTTTTTTATTTAACTATTGTGTTTATTTATAATACTGCACATATTTTTATCTGTAATACAGGTGTTTTTGTTTTTTTTTTTAGATAGGAGAAGATGATGATCCAAAATCATTTCTTCTAGAAATATCTTGGGGTCCACAATATCCAGAAGCACCTCCTGCTATTAATCTAGATGCTTTTTACAATAAAAAATTGTAAGTCTGAAAAAATGTAAATCCTTTTATAATGTTTAATTCTTGTTCACTCATTTTCTTTTTTAAAGATGGGGTAGTTTTTATAAGAATATTATTGAAATGTTTTTCTTTTCATATAAAAAAATTTAATTCTTCTGTGATATATTTAAAATTTAGAGTATTTCAGCAATGTTATGGATACAATGTCTTTAACGTTTTTACTCGGTAGTAATTTTTTTTAATGAATCATTTACTTTATGGAACTGGTTTCTGAAAGCCATAGAGAATAAAGCTCTTAATTGCTTGTCATAATAATATGGAGTTATAAATGTATATGTTTAGGAACTGTCTATCTCTTCATTTTTGTTAGCTTGAAAAAAATTAATTTGAAACTATTGAAGATAGCTGATACTTCACATATAGAAATTCATTTAATTATGTACGAGATAATCAAGAAATCTGTTAATAATAGCTTATATATTTATAATAACCAAAATATTTGGCACACTCAAAATTTTCATTTTGTTCTCATAAGCTACTAACTAAAAGAAATTTTTAATTTGTTTGAAAAAGATTTTGCTTTCCTTCTTTTACTATGTATTCCATATATCCTCAAATGTATAAATCTATCATATTGATTAAAGAACACATGGGTGACTTGTTTCTAAAAAGAAATAATTTTAACTGTGACAACAAATGCTTTAGTCTCATTTAGAATTTCAATTAGAGTATCCATATATGTGCTGAATCGGTCTTTGTTACTCAATGTGTACTGATTGAGAGGGGGGAAAAATGTTTTATCACTTTCTTATATGAATATATCTTCTTATTGGAATAACTGCACTTTCTTTTGTTCCAGCTACATTAAAAACAATCAGCTTTTTTATGTAATCTACCTAAGTGTAATTGGCATAAACTGAAGTATGAATTGTAGGGTAGAGTGGGGCACCTTTCAACAGTTAGCATTTCTCTCCACTCAAAATGCTATTTGATCAGCTGATAGGTGGCTAATAAGGTTTCAGAAGAGACCATCTTCTAGCAATAGTATTAATTCCATTTTTCAAATCACATGCTTTGCTATGGAATGTCATCTGTTTTGTGACCTGCTAACTAAAAACTGAAATTTCTGTTCATCACTGAATTTTTCTTGCTCTATATTCATTGAGATAAGTTGGATTTATTCACCAAGCTATTTAAGATTTTCTGCATCTAAAAATACTATTTGCATCTAGAAATTCTTTTTCTAAAGAGAGTTATAACATTTTAAACTTAATGGCAGCATGTGGGGCACCTTTCAACAAATATCAGGGGGGCACATTTCAACACTGGTAAAATGTATTCCTCATATTAAGGAAGAATTAATTTAAATAAATAACTTTGAGACTTGGACAAGATGGTTTGAACTTCCATAAAGAAGCATAAGCCAGAGGAAAAAGCAATTTCAAAGACAATGCAAGCAGTTCAAGGTGGCATGTCTCTTAGAACAGTTGCAGACTTATATGGAATCCTTATTCTACCTTAATTTATAAATTTAAAATAAAGTAAAACAGTTGGTCTTGATGATAGCATAACATTGAATGCTTCATCCAACTGCTTTAACTCCAAGTATACATGCCAACAAGTTTCAGATCAAGAAAGCATGCTTTGTGATTTTATTATTAAAAGTTCAAATATGAACACTGCTCTGACTTACAAGCAAGTACGACAGCTTTCACATGATTATACAAAATGCTTGGGTTCAAGCACTCCAAGTATTTGGAATGAAAATAATATATCTGGAATTCACTGGGTTAAGGATTTTATGAACTGTCGGAATAATTGGGCCATTTTAGTCAAAACTGAAAGTAGCACAAAATAACTGGAACAAACAATGAAAACAAGAAAAATTAAGTTAACCCAAAAGCAGATAAATTTTGTTGCGTCACTGTATTTTTCTGTACATTTGTTTTATTTCAATAAAATTTATGTTCATTTCGATGAAATGAGTCATTATGTATTTGTTGAAAGGTGCCCTATGCCATGTTGAAAGGTGCCCTATGGGTGGGGCACTCTTCAACAGATTTAGACTTCAATTGAAATGCATAATTTCGCCTTGTAGTTATTTCAGGAACTCTGATACAAAGCTGAGTAGCTGCCTAAGATTCTGTTGTAATCAATGATGCTAAATAATGAAATAAAAAATATATACTTTCTACAAAAATGAGGTTATACTAAAAATTGTTGAAAGATGCTCTCCCCTACAGTTTTTTGGTCTTATTTTTATAGTTGAGCATGAGTTTTCAAATATATTATTTTTTGAAGTGGTTTAAATTTTTATTGATTTTTTTTCCATAATTGAATTAAATGAATTTTTTTTTCAGAATTCCAGAAGTGAAAAAGGCAATTATAAACAAATTATTAGAAGAGGTGAGTGTTTCATAAATAAAGTTCTTATATGACTGTGAATTTCTGTCTATGAGGTATTTTTGAGGTCCAGAGAAATATTTTTTGGATAATTTTTTTGTATTTAATTTTATTTTCTATGCAAGCAGCAGGGATGGTGGTTATTGCAAAAAAAACCCCGTTTTTTTTCACTTCCAGTTTAACATGGCGGTTAAAACAGCTCAAAACAACTGGTTTTTTAGGAAAAAAAAAACGCATTTTTTTTTTAACAATGTTTGTGGACAGAATTTATTATTAATAATATACAATAATAAGTATTAATACAATAATTAATTAATGTAATAAGTAATGATTATAAATAAGTAATAATAAATAATTATTGCAATAAGCAAGTATTATAGACACAAATTTTTATTAACATTGTTTTCACAAGAAATTAATTCATTGGCCAATATTTATCATCTAATCTGCTCATAAAGACTCCTTCAGCAGTGTGTTGATCCGTTAGTCGACACCTCTCATCGGAAACAACATAATTCAATGTAGATTCTAATCTTTCGGACGCAACAGAACTTCCGACTAAAGATAAATATTTTTTGGCTACAATAAACAGATGCCATTTGAGGACAAAATTTTTTATTAGTATTGTTTTTGCAGGAAATCAATCCATTGACCAATATTTATCTGTTCATAAAGACTCTTTCAGTAATCCGCCAACCAACAGACACTTTGAAGAAGCTGTTATCTGTGATTGGCCTAAGATGATGAAATTCAAAGCTTTATAATTTGGTAAATTTTAGTCTAGTCGAACCTAAAATCAAGCTTCCAAACCGTTTTTTGGATTAAAAAAAATAATTGGTTTAAACCGGGGCAAAAAAACAAACAAACCCGGTCTTTGGTTTAAACCGGTAGATTTTCCCATACCTAGCAAGCAGAGGAAATTAGAAGGTATAGCAATACATTAATAAATTTTTATATAATACAATTAAGTAACTAGGTTTATTTGAATAAAATATGATAATGCAAAATAAAGGAGAGGGTTGCAAAATGAATAGTGTTTACATTATCATTATATATATAAAACCTTTTTAAAACTTCAATATCAAAATTTGAATTTACACAAAAAGAATAAGGATAATTAAAGTAATTTCCAGAAGCATAGGCTAACCACCAAATAAATTTTTGAAGTTAGTAATAATCACCAATTCAGATACTGTTCAATGTCATTTTTTAACTTTTTTTATGTATTCTTTTAAAGGCAGACATGCAGATTGGTACTCCCATGACATACACTCTTTTTGAATGTGCTAAAGAAAATGCTGAAGAACTAACAAAGTTTCAGCCAGAAAGTTTCATATCTTCAGAAAATACACTACCAGCTGAAGATAAAACAGTCACAGAAGAAGCGGTAATGTTTCTATTATACATAAAATAAAATTCATCAGATGCGTATATTTTTTATGCCTCTATTTTACTGAAGTGAATTAACAGGGTGCGTAGTGAGAAATTGCTGAAAAAATTAAGCACTTTTAAGGAATTTTAAGCACCTTAGCCAAAAAAATTAAGCACCTTTGTACGTGCATGCATACGTCAACACACGTATTTTCTAAGCATATGACGATTTCTGTTTTATAATAATGCATAGTTTTTATTGAAAATTTAAAAATATATATTTTTTAATTTTAATATTTATTTCTGTATTTGCACAACGTCTTCTATTGTAAAATAAAGGATGTATTTTTGATTTCACAAAAAAATTAAAAATGATAATGCAAATTGTCATTATCAAAAATTAAATCAACTTTCATAAGATTAACAATAAAAATCTGTTACTCTTTTCAACATTTTTTAAAATTAACAAATTACCAGTTAATTTGCCCCTTCGGGATAATTATTCCAGTATTTCAATATACAACGCTACCCATTGTTGAAGTAAGAGGGAGCATAAAAAATGTTCATTAATAGTCCAGTCAATGAAGGGTTTGAAAAAAAAAATCATCTAGTTTTGAAAATTGATACACATGTTAGTGATGGTCTTCTGATGAACGTACAAAAGACCTTGGCCCTGAGTGATTTAACGAATTAAAGAGAGTAAAATTCCTTACAAAAATATGCTTTTATTTTACTTCTAGCTCTAATGGTTTCCGAGATAATGGGTCTCAAAATTTGCCACCATCTTGGATTTTATCCCCTTTTTCTGTTTTTCTTGAATATCTCGAAAATTATTTAGTTTTCAAATCACACGTGATACAACAAATTAAAGAACGTAAAATTCCCTAAAAAAGAGTGCTTTTATTTTTGTTCTAGTTTTAATAGTTGCTGAGATAACGGACTTCAAAGTTTGCTACCATCCTTGGATTTCATTCCCCCTTTTAAAGTTTTTCTTAAATATCTCGGAAACTATTAAAACTAAAAGAAAATTAAAAGCATGTATTTGTAGTGAATTTTACGATCATTAATTTCTTGTATTACATGTAATTGACAATTGAATAGTTTTTGAGAAATTCAAAAAAAGACAAAAAAAGGGGGATGAAATTGAAGATGGCGGCAAACTTTGAGATCCATTATCTTTGAAACTATTATAGGTAGAATAATAATAAATGCATGTATTTGTAGGGAATTTCACGCTCTTTAATTTGTTAAACCAATTGTAATTTTAAAACTGAATAGTTTTCGATATATTTAAGAAAAACTTTAAAGAAAGGGGGGATGAAATCCAAGATGACGGCGCGAGCCGCACCCCCAGGACCGGGGACTTTTAGTATGTTCAACAGAAGCCCTCACAAACATGTGTACCAATTTTCAAAATTATAAGATTTAATGTTTTTTTTCACAACCCTTCGCTGAATGTACTATGAAATAAGATTTTGTTACAAATTCATTCACTTTGAGACAAGTTATCTCAAAAACTATTAAAACTAGAAGAAAAATAAAAGCATGCATATGTAGGTAATTGTACGCTCTTTAATTTTTAAAGCAAACATAGGATTTGAAAATTGAATAGTTTTCGAGATATTCAAGAAAAATTAAAAAAGGGGGATGAAATCCAAGATGGCGGCAAACTTTGAGACCCATTATCTCAGAAACTATACAGGCTAGAAGAAAAATATAAACATGTATTCATAAGGAATTTCAAGCTCTTTAATTTGTTAAATCAATTGTAATTTGAAAACTGAAGAGTTTTCGAGATATTCAAGAAAAACTGAAGAAGGGGGCCGAAATCCAATACGGTGGGGGCGAGCTCCCCCCCCCCCGGGCGTTTTGGATGAGGAGTGGGAGAGTCCCTCAAGAACATGTGTACCAATTTTCAAAATATGATTTAATGTTTTTTTCATCCCCATTTTGGGCCTCCGTTGACTAGACTATAAGCATTATCTTAACATGTTTTGACACCCCTGGATCTATCTCATCCAGGATTCCTTCCCTTTCGTCGGTTTTCCTTCTAGATACATACGGTAAACAAAGCTTTATGACTATGTTTTCGATATCGTATTCAATGTCTGGGAAAACAAAACAAAAAAGGTTTTCTTTGCACTTCTCGAGAAAATTAAGCACTTTTCAAGGACCGTTTTTTCAAAATTAAGCACTTTTAAGGTGCTTAAAAATGGTTTTCAAATTTAAGCACTTTTCATGACGCTACGCACCCTGATTAATTTATACAAATAAATAAACTGATTTTTTTCTTAATATCTTTCCCTTTAGACTTTCTATAAGTGTAGATTAATAATTTAAAAGGGAGTTATTGTTTGCTAATAAATGGGAAATTCCATCTTGTATTTTATTGGCTTCCAATTTTTTTAATGGTTGTGCTTTTTATAATTGATATTATACAGATGATTATTATTGGCAAGTTTCATTGCTTCAAGAATCTTTTTTTGTTCTCTTTTGTAAAGTTACATTTAATTTCATACATAAGCATCGTTGTCCAAGAATCTAACAGCTTGGTGTGAAAATAAGTTTCAAATTTATTCAGAAAAACATTTGAAATACAGAAATTCAAGAACAATTTTGATATCCAGAGTTTTTTTTCACCTTGTAACAACATTGAAAACTTTTATGTCAGGTATCAATAAAATTAGAGATCTAAATTGCTTCATAAAAGTAAAACTTCAGCGAGTATGTACCCCTTTGAACTTTTTAAAAAAGGAAACTTCATGAATTTTAAAAGCCTTTATTTAATATTTTTGCTTCTGATTATAGAGTCATAATGTAACTGACATCATAATGTTTACATTTCCTTCATTCGTTATTTTTGTAATCCTTTTAGTGGACCATTAGGAAGGCTCTCTGATAAAAAAAAAAAGTATTGATTATAATTTCAAAAATGGTAATTTTTGTTCAAAGTGTATTATGTAAACTCAAGAAATCATTTTATTTTGCAGGTATCTACAAAGAAAGAGAAAAAGCCCCAGTTAACAAAACAGCAAAAGAGAAAGCTTGCCGAAAAACTTGATGCAAAGGGTGAACGTCCAAGAGGTTGGGATTGGGTGGATGTAGTGAAACATCTTAGTCAAATTGGTTCAAAACAGACGGATGCAACTTCTTAACATATTACTGTGATAGCGCCAATAAGTGTATATTTTTCCTTGAAAATATATTTTTAAAATGATATACAAAATTAAATGTGTTCTAGGTATGTAATTTTATTTTACCTAAAACAAAAATTTCAGGTGTGTTCATTGCGAATTCTAATTTTTTAAAGAAACATTTTGTACAAATTCTTCATTTGTTGCAGGTGTTTAAAATAATATTATCATTGAAAAGGAAAAATCTTTAATATAAATTGATAATTTACAAAAGTGAAATATTCGTGTAAGTTGGAAAACAAACAAATAATAAAATAGGGTACAGAGATACACAAAAAGAAATAAGTCACATAAAAGAAAACATACACACAGATTGATTGATAAAAGAAAAGATAGCATTCAAGTAAAAAAAAAAATACTAGGTCCCATAAATCGTCGTTCCAAAATTAATATAAAAAATTCATATTCATGGATTAGAAAAGATGAGTTGTCCGAGTTTCTAACTTTTCTACCTAAACCAGCATTAGCTTTCATAGAATGGGTAGTAAAATGTCCAATCTTATGTCTAGAGAGTGGCCACAATGAAAACAAACTGAATTACAAAACAAAGATTTTCTATGCATAGCGTCAACTTTATATATAAATACAGTATTTTGTAAGTATTGCAAAGGTAAGAGGCCAGTATGACATAAGTCATGAATATTTCTTATTCATACTTTACCAGAAGACACTTTTAAACATTAATATGTAGAGGCAAACAAAAATTCTTGTTGCCATCATAATAAATTAAAGGTATTAAGTAAAACGATTAAATATATGAAGAATTTATATTCCAAATCTCATTGATTGTAATTTTTTCATAACAAGTTAGTTTGAAAATTTTTTGGCATATTCAAGGAACTATAATTTCATTAATAAAATACATAGATTTAATGTATTGTAATATAAAAATTAGTGTTATTTAACAAAAAATTCAAAGACAGAATTTTTTCTAAAATAATGGAGGAAAATCATGTAACCTTCTCAAAGCTATTTAGAGATTAGGTTACAAGGAAACTTTAAATAGCATGCAGAAGATCTGTAAAATAAATAAAATCATAAATTTTTTTCTGGAGATGACAAATATATATACATGACAATGTTTAATTTGTATAGGAACTCCAATAAAAAGTTCAAAATAACTTTCAAACAAAGTATTGCATAAAACAATTGATTCCTGATTAACCATTAACATTTTTTCTCCAAAGATTGTGTTTTTCTTCCAAACCTTATATCAGGATCATATATATAAACAGTAATAGGATTGTAAATTGCCAAATAATTTAGAATATTCCACGAAAAGACAACATCCACATAATTTTAGGATTTACAGATTTTATTCAGTCTATGTCTCATACAGTTTGGTCCCACATTTAGATAAATGCATGGATTAGATAGAACATGAGCTAATGTCATTGCATATTCATTCCGAGATTTTATATCAAATACTGTAAGAAAACATGAATTTAGAATAAATCATTTTGACTAGATTTGATTCTCAAAAACATTTTGAATTAATTAATTTCAAATGATTTTTCAAAATTAATGAGGAATATCACAGTTTTTAAAAGAAATAGTATATACTGTAAAAAGTGGTTAGCAAAACTACTTATAAATTACTACATTGTTGTTGTTTAAGATAATACATTATATGTAGGAATCTATTTGTATTATCACAGATCTCCTATTTAAAAGTATCACAGATAATTGAGTTATGTCATGAAATATTTCAGATTTCTGTATACTGGCTAAAAGTCCTTCAGATGTTCATCTTTAATCTTCAAGCCTTTGGTAATATCCATCCTCCGCATCTCTTTTTACTGGAATTACCGTTTCATGACCAGCTTCCGATTCTTTAGGCTAAAAGTGGAATGCAAAAGTAAATTATTTTATTTGCAAATTTTTAATAATAAAAAGGCTAAACTTTTTCTTTTGCTTTATTAACAAACATTTTTGAAAAAATACCAATTGTTAAAACAAACTTAATATATGTTTTTATTTATTTAATCATTTAAATTAACAAGTTTTAGACAACATAATAAAGGCTTAACAGATAGTTTAATATATTAGAACACATAAATATAAAATTATGTATTTTAAAATATTTCAGATCAGCAACAATACGTAAAAATGAAATTTACTTACTATTTAGCAAAGATTATTAACTTACCACTATTATCAATGGTTCGTCTTCAGGGTCTACTTCTTCATATTTTTTCGATTTATAATAGTTATGCTTTTTCACCAAATAAAGAACCACTACATCACAAATTACAACCTCCTGAAAGAAAAAAAGTTTTTATTGGTACATGAATTTGACAAATGAGTGAACATGTTAATTTTCAATAGCTTTTCTGTGAAATATTTTCTTTTATAGTAAACGGAGGTGTAACATATGGCAGAGGAAAAAGTGATTTATATTAGTAGCCTAAAGTAAAACATCTAAAACTACACATGTTGAAAATGTCAGCCCAAATAACTATTTTGGGTTTAAAAAAAAAGATACTAAGTTTACGAAATGGTAAAGTGTCTTCATACTGCAATCAAATGTTTTAGAGAAAGATGTAACTAAAGATAAAATTTGCTTATAGAGCCAGTGAAAATGTACCAAATGCCAGTGAAATCATACAAAGCAGAATAAAATTAATAAAAGGGCAGTGCAAAATTTGCTTGCCATCATTCCCAAATTATTACTGTTATTCTTAATATAAATAAAAGTCATTGTGGCTATGTTCCACATCACCTCCTAAACCAATGGACTGTTCTCAACTAAATTTTGTACACTTAATATTTAAAACAAGGAGAAGATACTTATGAACTTTTCTAAGTCCAAAAGTTAATTAAACAGTTACTTAATTAGAAATTAACTGAAACCGTTTTTCCGCCGTAACTTCGGAGCAAATTGTCCGACAACAAATATTTTTATACCATCTTAAAGTTCAAAATTTTACCTTTTTAATGATACCAATATTATATGTGTGGCATTTTTCCTTCAATTTGTATTAATTTTTTAAAGTTTAATAATTGTTAATATGTGCAGACGATTTTGAAATAACGCAAATTTATAGTTACTCCGTTGCTAGGCAACGGTTAGACTTGAAACTAATTTACCTTTATTTCTGAAATTTTTGCTTATTTTTATAAATATGTTTTATATAAGAAGAGAGTCAACCGTCAACTTTTAAAAGCCCCAAATCTTATTAAAATTTCAGTTAATTGTAAATTAAACAAGATTTTGGCATTTTCCGAGATTTTTCGAAAATATGTATTATGTCGCAAAAACTATTTTTACACATAATAAAAGTTTAAAAAATTATCTTTTCATGACACAACTTTCATTTCCGTTCAATTTGTTGCCCCTCATTTTAATAATTTTTAAAAAATTAAATTGTGTATAAAATTTACAATTTATAACACTTTTTTTTTATTGGTGAAGAACAAGAACACACAATAACTGTTGCTAGATCACATTAGGAGAATTTTGGATGAAGACAAATTTTATTATTTTTTTATTGACATTTATTCTCAATAAAAAATTTACTATGTAATTGTCCCAAAACACCAGTTAAAAGTTTTCTTATACTGCAAGATTCATGAGCAAAACTTGAAGTACCTATGCAATAAATATTAATAACTTATGGAGAAAATTAGCCATTGGCGGTTTTTAAAAATAGTCTGGTTCAACTGATATTCTCATTAAGAATTTTGGGTATTGTAATTTTTTATACAAAAGTAGTTTTTTACATAAAAAGTATTTTAATCCCAAGCAACACTGGGTTGCTCGGCAGCTAGTGATTAATAAAAGCTATTTTTAGTTAAGTGGTTTATGTCAAATACATATATTTCAGATGCAATTCGCTGGCAAGCAATCAGCATTCACAAGCCTAACTCTATGCGGTATTAAACATTTACTCCAATGACCTTGATCACAGCAGTTCCATGAAACTAATGGGATTAGCAAGAAACCTGGCCACGATACAGTTTTGGCTAAGTCTCTTGGATACTAGAAAATCACCTGTCATGGTATGATGGGTGCAAATTGCCTCTTCATTCGAGAGATTTCCCGTCAAATTTGACGTGTTTAAATAGATATATATACGAGAGAAATGTTTAACAAATAAAATAAACACATGTTTTATGACAGGAATTTTTTTTATTTACATATTTCTTTATTCAAAAAAGCTCTTGGTAAACAACATTCCGTGTGAAGTATTTTTCGTTGTTTAACAATTTTATTATAATTCAATAACCATGAAATTCTCAGCTTGTCAAACGCAAGTCAAAATTTCAAAGAAATTCTTTTTCGAAATTCTAATCAAAATAAAGCACTTCTCTGCTTGTCAAATGTTGCCAAAAAATATTACCAAATTATATCATGCGCATGATGTACCACTGACGTAATTTACTACTTTCTATTAAAAAACAGAAATTAATTTGAAATATATGATTAATATAATGTAAAATTTCTCAGGAACTATTGATCATAGCGAGATAAATTTTATATCAATTGATATAAAATTTTATTTCACTATTTTAGAGCTATTAACTTTGAAATTAGAATGACAATTACTCTTTTAAATTTAAAATTACTGAAATTTAGGTGCTCTAACAATGAAATAATGCTGTTTAATGTCTCACAGTGCTATGGCACAAGTTTTATTGTTGGTGGCGTCAGAGTGTTACCGAGAGACCGATCTGGGCTATTATATTAGTAATGAAGTATTAAATTTCTAGCAGATGTAGATATCTATATATACCAAGTATTTAATGTATCATGCCAAACAATAACTCCCAAGTGGAAAATATCAAAGTACTTTGGTAAAGATGGCCTAAATGCTAGGAGATTGTGTCTTCCAGCATGCCTTCTCACTGTCAAGTTCATTTAAGGTTACATCATTACCATTCTTGGAATGATGACTCATAGACTTAATATCGAACAACACTAGGTGCAAAAATGGTGTATTGTATGCACTTGAAAAATGAAGGATTCCATAATATCAAAGTTTTAACTTTATTTATTAGAGCAGATATTGACAGAACTAGTGTTACAATTGTCCTATGTGCAGAATTTTTTGTGCAGCAGTTGGCCCAATTTTATTGTTCATGATAATATTGCTCATTTAATAGGACAAGCCTTGTAAATAATAATCAACTGTCTTGAAATGATTTTCATCAAATGGACTGCCCGGTTGGCTGCATCGCTGGGAGTAAATCCCATAAAGAATGTTTGGGACTACCTAAGGGAAGACAAGGTACTAATGGTTGTCTATCACTCAGCACAAGTTGTAACAAGTACTCATTCAAGAACAAAATTCCTTGCAGTAAGGTTTCGTAAATGGCATGATTAAAATGTATGGCTGATCACTGCTGATCTTATATAACCTAAAGCAGTCAACCAATATTATATTATGAGTTTTATTACTGTTGCCTTTTTTCCCATGTTGCTATCGTGTTTATAGTTTGGTATCTGGTATATACAAATGTCATACATTTCCCTTAAATTTGACAAAATTTAATGATGTCAGCATTGTAATATTTGCATGTTATTTACTTTTCAGCTGATATTTTTTTTAAGCCCAAAATAGAGTTCAGACTCTAATTTTGATCATGTGTGTAGTTTAACGACGTAAGCTTAAAAAAAATCCAAGTAAAAGGCTCTTTATATATTAACATCGCTAAGATTTATAATTTAAAGCAGGAAAATTCTTTTGATTTCAGCGATACAAATTTCAAGAATTATTAGGGGGGAAAAATAAATAAATGAAATATGCAAATTTATTCTTAACATTAAATGCTCTAAACTGATTAAATGATTGTTTAAAATACAGTTGTCAGTAGATCTAGTATTAATGTTAAAATCTTGAAATGATCGTAACTTACCAATGCAAGTAATCCTAATCCAGCTCCAATATTTTGTAAGAGAGGAACGATTCTGAACTTCCCAGCATGGCCAACCACATTTATTGTTAATCTTATACCATACATTTTGTATAGTGTACGTCTACTATCAGCATAATAGTTGGCATACCTGGTAAATAAAATTTTTTTTGTTGTAACATTATGTGAATTATCACAATCGGTGCCAAATTTTTAAAAGTAGGAAAATGTATTAAAAATAACCCTTGTATATGTAAAGCTTTATTATAAATTTTAATTTTGTTCATTTACATAAGAACAAAATAAATCAGTGGGAGCATTCTTCTCTCAGCTTTCTCATGTACTTACACAATATGGTGTTATTTGAGTTTAGCTTCATAATATAGTGAAGGGAATCGAGGATACACTTGGCACCTTTATCTGTTGACTGATTGGCTCCAAAACTTGGTACATATCTATAATTTTGATGCCAAGACCACTTATCAAATTTCATTTATCTTGCTTTTTATTTTTGAGTTATCATATTCACACATACATGGACAGAACAAATAAACAGCCAGTCCACACTTTGGCAGCTTTCTACCAAAATTAGATACAGCTCTAAAATTTTGATGTAAAATAAATCATATACTGAAATTCTCCCATCTAGTTTGTTGCATTTTCCAGTTATCACATTTATATGAGCAGGAACAGGCAGTCAGCATGTTGACAGATTAGGTCCAAAATTTGATACTTATGTACAATTCTTATAATAAAACCACATACCAAATTTCATCTAGCTTGGTTCTTTCAATAGACTGATTTCATTCAAAATTTGATAGAATCTGGATAACAATTCTTGGTGTAAAGACAGCATATCAAAATTTCATTCATTTAGCTTGTGTTTTTTAGCCATCCTGTTCTCAGACTGATAGGGATAATTCCAAAAATGATTTCAGACTTGGGGAGGTCTAGATCTTGGAGCTTCATCAAAATCTTGAGGTCACTTTTTTTTTTTGTTTGATGAATACAATACTTTCTTTTTATATACTTCATATGCAAGAAAATAAAAAAGTAAAACATCTGACAAATGAATAAGTTAGTTCCTTACCTGAAATTCCAACCAGGTGCTAAACTTGCATTGGGATCATCTAATCGATTAAATTCATATGTAGGAAAGCAGTACTTTTTATCAAAATCAAGATTGCACTCCCATTTAATGACTACAGAAACAACACCACCCTAAAAAAAGAAAACAATCAAGATATATTAATCAGTTTTTATATGAATATTTTTTCTGGAATTACAGGATTTGAAGATTAAACATATTAAAAAGATCACCAATAACATTAAATTATAGCAATATATTAAACATAATCAGTTCAAAGAATAAAAGCATATGCTAACTATACCTTTGAAACATGCCTAACTGATTATTAATTTAAACTGCTTTTAATACAACCCAATACATCTAATGCTATGGTGCACAACACAATTTATGACACATTGCATAATTGGCAATTTTGGAAACGTTAGAAAGGTTGTCATTTATACCAATACTCTTGCATTCTTTGAGACTAGTTATCATAAAAGTTGATAAATTTTCTACATAAATAAAATTGAAACACATAAATAGTTTGTATGCTATTAGAAATTCATACTCGATACATTTTCTGTAAATTTTGCTTACGAATACTATGAAGCATAAAGATGGTTTTAGTGAAGGTTTCATCAAAATGAATTACATAGCTAATTTTTTATTAACATATGGAAAAAGCTTTTAGCTATTTTAAAAAATCGTTTGGTGCAACTAATATTCTCATTTTAATTAAAAATTAAGTTACAGATAAGAGATTTTGTTTATAATAATTTTTTATATTAAAGTATTTTTTACATTACAAATATTATATATATTTAAAAAAAAATGTGTTCATTTATGTGCATGTTGTTCCTTCAAATGCTGATATTAAATATATTTTTACTTTCTTTCATATGACATTTATATTACGTAGCCATTAACAGCTGATTTAATATGTAATAATTGTAACTTTTGTTATTTTATAAGAACTTTAAATTTTGGTCACAAATATTGAAGCACAAGCGAAATTTTAGTGAAGCATTTGTGACAATTAATTAAATTGTTAATTTTTTAATAAAAAATGATAAATTTCATTCCAAGCAATGCCAACTAATTTTACATAAAAACAGCTTTCATCAAATTATAATTACAGTATGAATTTAAATATACAATAATTAATCATGGTTTTCTCAAACTATTTTTTAAAGTTCTTCTTTACATACCTAAATTGAATTATTTTTTAAAAAGAATTTTATATCATCATCTAGCACTTAAGAAAATTTAAAAGTTAAGAATGCATTCTGTGGAAATATCTTGCAGCCAAATTATATAAGAGAAAAAATTTGACTTATTAAAATGAACTGGGGGAAAATCTCCCAAATTATCAATTGTATAATTAAAGCTTGTGGTTAGAGATAGATGCTAATCCATTAGGACATAAATTATTTTAATGAGAAATATGTCTGAATTTATGCTAAACAATAAGAAAGCAATAAATGTGATCCATCAGCCTTCTTTTTGTTATTGTGCATATAAATAACAAAATAATGAATTGGGAATTTCGAATACATTCTGATTATTTATCAATTATTTTTTGTTCAAGTTTTTTTATAAGATTTTTGTCAAAACTACATCAAGTAGTTTTTTATGACATATTAATAAATGTATTTTAATAAATTATATCTTTACTTGTGATGCAACATCATCATAATTTTTCTGTCCACTCCATCGCACAATATCTCCAAGTTTAAAGATAGGACAATCTGTAGAATTTTGTGGATCATAAAGACAATTTTTCAAATAATCCTTGTCTGATGTATCCTTTATGTTGCGCCTTAAAAAAAAAAAGAAATATTTACGATACTAATAATTTGCATTTTAAACTTGACATGATTTAAAGGGATAAGTCAAAAACATTATAACTGTCCTTTATAAAAATTTAAATACTACTTTATCAAAAAGTGACAATTCAATTCGAAGCAGCATATCACAGTTTAAAAAGTCCAAAAAAAAAAAAGTCAACACACAATGAAATAAAATAAAGGTCAAAAAATCATTTACTTGACAACTACATTACTTTGAAGATGCAATTAATTTTTAGCTGTGAACACCTATAACTCAATGTGAAAATAACACTGATTGAAATGTATTTCTTAATGCACTGCAGGTTATTCAATTTTATATTTTGTAAAAGTTTAGTCCTGTAATATCGAATGGTAAGTTAGCTTGGTAATCAGTCTACTATAGTTCCAGTTAAAAAGTTACTGAATATATTAAAAACCATCTTAAGATTTGTAACTCAATTTTCATTTAAGAGCTACAGATTCTATTTTAAATTTTATGAATTCTTTTGACAATTGAAGAGGAAACTTCCAACTAATAACTCTACTGCATACTTACCCTTTTAATATGGGGCAAAAAATCAGCTTTTCTTCAATAGAAAATTTCATACAATTTTGAACTTAAGAATTCTCTTGAGCAGAATGAGTTGATAAATATTTTTTTGTGTGTATGATACATAAATACTAGCCAGTGGCGAATCCGGGGGGGGGGGGGGGGGTATTGGGCTGCTCCCCGTGCTAGACCAGAATTCTTTATTTTATTTAAAATCACTACAGCTGTTTTCTTAATCTCCCTTTAAAAAAAAATGAAAACATTTCTTCCGGGTTTTAGACAGGCTCGAAAGTTTTCCCACTTTCATAGTCATTCCACTCGTATTTGCAACGTTGACACGGTCAAAAATATGTTTTTGCTAGTTATTTCATTGTGTTTTTTGTTAAATTATTGAAAGTATTGTAGTGTTTTTTCTGATTCTTATTGTCAGGTGAGTAAAGTCTGTAAAGTTAAAGTGTTTTGGTTTACATAAGCCATAAGATTTGACATTCGTCACGACGATACAAAACTTTTTATACCTCAGCACCCCCGAACGAAATCCTGGATTCACCACTGATACTAGCTCAAACTTCATTGGCTTAAACAAACTAGCATTTGACTTTTTTCAATCAGAAATAAAATTGAGATGCTAACATTACCAAAGAAATTTAAAGTGTGAATACATTAATCTTCAAAACAATAACATACCAAATAAATAAAATGTAGAAAGATGATAAAATTTATAATAAAAATACAATTTTTTCGCCATTTCCATTTTATATATTGTTTCTTTTCAATATTTTTGAAAAAGTATTAGAATTGGTATACATTATCTATTTTTTTAAATAATCTAATTGTTACTGTTTTTTACATGAATAATTAAAACATTTTCCTTGCACTTACCATCTGTTGATTAGGCACACACATCAAATATCAAACATCACACATGCAGCAATTAAAAAAAATATTAATATGTTTTATTTATTATTATTAAAAAAAGAAAACTTTACAATGAATAAAAATTGTATTTAAAGACTGACAGCAATGAAAATCTCAATAACATATCAGCATTTTACAAAACAACTTTGATGACATCGCATTGCTTGAAAGATTATTATCCAATATTTCCTGAAATGTGGTTCATTTTTTTTTATTTCATTAACTTATTAGGCGCCAATATGAAGTTATATGACCACTGATGCGTCAACACTTTTATATTACGTTAAAAATGTGAATTAAAAATGAAATTCAAATAAATATTTTTTGAAATGTAATTAATTACCTTTTGGCATTGGCAAATTTTGGAAAATCTACAAAATTCTTTATTAGGACTGTAAAATCTTCGCTGTCCTTCAAAAGAGCGGTTGCATTTCTCCTAAGAAAAATAATTCAAAAAATTAATTATTCATTTAAAATTGTAAATTATACTTTACAATGAGAAAATAAAATACCGAAAAGGATTTATGTGGTACAGAAAAAAAAGCATATCTGTAATTCAGGTGAATCAAATCTACTTCCTAGGAGGAGTGAGTTACCAACATTTCACATCAGAAGTAATAAGAAATTTTTTAAGGGGAGGGAAGGGAAGAACTTACAGAGGAAGAACATCATTTTCAGTTGGGCACCATGCACTTATTTCACAAGTTGATATTGAATTATCCCTATCATTTTCAACACATTGTCCTGTCATAACACCTTGAAGAAAATATTAAAAAATGTCAATCTAATGTGCAAAAATGTAAGGCAATTTTATGCACAATTAATTTAAAAAAACCAGTTTTGTATGAAATGTTATTACAGACAGATATCTGTTAAAACGACATAAGAGCAATAAAAATAAAGGTAAGCGAATTTGGCAAAAATAATAAATATCAAAATGAGTTAAAACAGACAGCATTACATAGGCTAAATCATAAATACTTAAAAATATCTACAATGGAGCAAAATGAATATTTGCAACAAAATACATGACAGCAAAACAAATATTACAATATCCACTATTTAGTCAATTCCTATTGCAAAACACATCTCCAACTAGTATTTTGAGGAAAATTATAACAAAGAAATAACATGAAGCATCCTCAAGTTTAGAAAGTTTTGGATTCTCTGAAAAAAAAATCAATAATCATAAACTTTAGTCAGAAATAAATGAAAACTGTCTAAAATAAGTGAGTTGAGGAGGGTGGGGTGGAAGAGAATGTGAGGATAAGTGTCCTATTTATTTCTCACTTATCCTCACATTCTCTTCCACCCCACCCTCCTCAACTCACTTATTTTAAACAGTTTTCATTTATTTTTGACTAAAGTTTATGAATATTGATTTTTTAAAATAGAGGTACAAAATTTATTTTTCTGCACTCTATTTTACTTTTACAAAAGTTAAAATAGAGTGCAGAGTTTTCTTTTTCTTTTTTTTTTAATTCAGAAATAAAAAACACACTTAAAAAAAAAAAAAAAAAACTCTGCATTCTATTTTATCCTTTGTTATTTTGTAACAAGCTACTATATCAAATCAATAAATTAAAGCCTTCACATAATTTTTAAACAAATACTGGCAATAATTAATAATTGTCATTGCAATTTAATTCATGTTCTACTTCCATGATGCTTGTTGGCAGGCAAGCATCTCACAATTGGAATTTGGAAACATATTTAATAAGCGTATTTTATGTTCAATAAATTTGTCACTATAATATAGAGTTTAAAATAAGCAATATAAGAAGTATAATGGTATATAATACAATGTCAAAGTGCCACAAGTAAAATACTTTAGATTACACTTAATAATAACAAATTTCTGAATGAAAACTTACCATTTCCTCCAGGCAAGGCTTTTCCTGGAACACAAATATTATGTGTTTTATTGCAACGAGATCCAGATATTGATGGATCCTAACAATAAAATAGTGAAAATTTTTAGGATTAATTTCCAGATTTGGCAATAACAACTTTTATTTTTTAATATATATTACCATAGTTTCACTATCATATCTGGCAGAATACAAAAAATATATAATGCTTTAGAAAAGGTAACATGTTTGTGATAAAATTTTGAAAAGCTTAGAGAAAAAAAGTTGTGCTGTCTTAATTAATACTTCTTCACATGGCATAATCATGCAAATAAAGCAATATATTCATCAGCTGATATTGAATGATGAACAAATGAAAATTGACAAATAAAAAGTTTCCATATAGTAAAAAAAATGAATAATTCAAGACATGAATATGTTTGTTGGAATCAGTACACTTATGTGTTTTAGAAACAGTTTAGTTTCAAATAACTTGCACAGTATTTTACATTTCTCTGATTCTCATTTTCAATTTTTGATAATAATTGATTTCCCTCCACAAATGCTTTACTCAACTTGTAAGATTACAGAGGACTGAAGTTCATTTAGGCTCTTGGTAAAAGCACCAATAAAGTAAAAATCCCTGGAACAATTTCAGGCTATTGGTACATTGAAAGATACTATAGTGAACAGAAGTATTAGGAATGGTACATTTAAAACATGCATTATAAAAAATAGTTTGCAAATTTTTGTCAGAAGATGCTGCAATCTTCATTAAAAGTTGGCAATAATCAAAACTTTATTTTCTATAACCATTTACTTTTTTTAATAATCAAGTTTTTGCTTTTGTTAATTCCCCAATCAGTAAATACTATTAAATTTTTGTGAAGAAATTTCTGCAATAAAAACAATTCAAATGCCGCAGAAAAATAAAGACACCTTCTTAAAAAAAGGGATGGGGGGAGAGAAGAATATGTCACAGATGAACAAGCATTTCTTAGAAAATGATGTTCCTAATCATAAATCTCTAATGATTGGCAAATTTTTTTTCCACCTTATATATATGTATAACTGAAGAGTTATAGACTATTTTTTCCTTACCATTAAGCATAATTGAAAAAGTTTCAGATAAAATTTTTTTTCTTCCTTTTTAAAAACACAGTTCTTTATTTCATACAATGAAAATAATAAATAACACGTAAATTTGGTTTCTTCATATAGCCAAGTTATACATATGCAAACATACAAATTGTTTTCCACAGTTTTTTCTCTCTATATGGACAGAAATTGGAAACTCATTGACGGTATTTCTCCCCAAACAATAGACATTACTAAGTACAAGAAACAAATTTCACAGTATGCCATTAAATAATGTATTTACTAAACAAACATGATTATTTCCTCAACACTTACCTCAGGACATGTTCCCAGACTTTGATTAGCAGTAATGATTACATTAGTAGCTATAAACGTAGCTCCATTTTCCTACAAAAGAAGTTGTAAAAAATGTAAATAATAGAATTTTGATTAATTGTTTTTAAAATTTGGAAAAGCTGTTTAAAAATTTTTCAGTATTAAAATCATTTACACTCTATCTAGCATTTTTCTAAAATTTAATACATTTTATGTAGCCCATATAAAAGCAACTATTCATCAAAAAATCATTTTCTTTTCACTTTTCAAAACTAATATAACTGGAACTCACTCTTTTACAACATTACAATGCAAGATTCACAAATAACTTTACATTTGTTTAATTTAAATTGCATGCATAGTCTAAAAGAATTAAAATATGATTGGATAGATTTCTGCAGATATTATCAATATTGTTTTTCAGATATTATCAAACTTATTTTTTTAAGCAAATCTTTAGATTTTGCAACTTTCTTTATTTTTATAATTTTGTTGCAAATGTTTGATGAGTAGAATCCATTCTGCTCATTTTTACAATTTTCAAAGAAGTAAAAGTTTATTGGTTTATCAGTTTTATTAGCGCATTTGACCCTCAATTTTATATTTTAAATGCATTGAAAACATTCAGAAAACTGATAAAATATTAGTTTTCTTTAGAAAGAATAATTTTTTTAGGTCTACAGCTGCCAGATATTTTAAGAATTTTGATAAGTAGAATCTCTTGTGAAGCAGAAAAAAAAAAGAAATATATATATATAATCTTAATATTATATACAATGGAAGAAAGCACATCTAAACCTCTTATTTTTATATGTTCTCTCAAAGCAGATATTGTGTTGATGGTTAATACGGTCACAACATTAAATAACAATTTCTTAGGAATCAAATAAAAAAAATCTGCTTATTGGAAAGATAAATGTAGTTATCTAAGACTAAGACAAAATGTAGTAGTTAAATTACTTACAGATGGTGGCACGACAAAGTCAGCAACATCCCAAACTCTACGATACCAATCAGGATGCAAAATTTCAGGATTAAAAGCATCTTTAGAAAAGTTTGTAAAAGCAATGCCCTTTACTTTGGTGGTAACTGAGCTTTCAACGTCACTGAACTCTTGATAACCTTTTTTATAAACGATAGCATACCTATAAAAATGCATATAAATTAAAATACAATCAAAGATTCAAAGATTTTTTTTAAAAAAAGAAGGAACATCTATTTAAGTACATCTTTGGCTTAATGGCTCATCAAGTTTAATGAAACTTTGACAGAAAAAGGAAAAATGTCAACATTTGTGCAATATGAAATCCAGAGTTGGGAAAATAAAAGAAGAAAAATAGTTCTCCAAATTGAAATTGATGAATCAGCAATTTTGTAACCTCAAGAGCGCACAAGAACATGTTTGAAAAATATTTTTATTATTTACACAAATTTTTTTTCTCTTAAGAGAGAGAGCAACAAAACAAAGTAATATTATACAGTATTTCTCTTTTACATTTCACATAGAAATTATATCACTCCATATGACATACATAAATATGGACCATTTTACTAATTAGTAATAACAAAGAAAGAAAGGATGACTATTTTTAATACAATAAATTAAATGATTGTTTAAATATGGGAAATGAAAAATAAAATCAAGCTATTTGCTAAATGCTAGAAACTATAATGAAAAATAAAGATCTAAAAAGGCTTTTAAGGAAAATCTTTATTGCAACTTTCTTTTAAATAGTAAAAATAATGTATTTAGTAGCTGGTTGCAAAGATTTGAAAATGTTTTAAGTATTTGAAAAGAAACAGTTTAAATTCAAAATAAAATATTTTACCAATTTTTGAATTGTCTGCATTCAACTTTTGTACCTTTTAAAGAAATTTTGAAAAGAAGCTTTTTCATACTTCACAATATTCTTATATAACAATTTTATAAAATATTAAAATTAATCTTATATTTAATATACTTTTGTAATAAGGAAAATCAGACAGTAAATATTCTGAATTTAAATAAAAATTATAAGGAATTTTCAATTTATTCTTGTGTCTTCACAATCAAGTTTTAATAAAATTTCATATACAAACTCTCTAACTGAGCAATTAAAATAGAAGGCAGCATTCTTCTTTTGACCTGCACAATTCAGCATGCTTTGTTATTCAATGAACAGAACTGAATATGCATTTTGGAACAGTACATCTTCTCTTGACTGATTTTATCTAATTTGATACAGATTTACAATATTAGTCTAAACACTACCATTCATTGACTAGCTTATTGCATTTTTGAATTATTGTGCTCACAAACACATGGACAGTCTTCCAAAAGACAGAGTTTCTCCAAAATTTGAAATATATTTATGAATTTGAAGTTAGGACAATGTACCAAATTTCACTCATCTATCTCTTTCTTTTTTGAATTACCATGTTTTCATACTACATAATGCAAAAAAATGTTTTTTAAGTACTCAATGAAGTCAAAATTTCTTTGTTCATATGATGGTGGATTAAAATCTGGAGATCAATTTTTTTGAAAATTACAACACTTTGTATACTCAATTAATGACAAAAAACATAAAAACTGTAAAGCAGCAAATTTTGAAATCCTGACGTGTGTAGTATAATGCCCTGATAATAATCCCATGTGCGACCGGAGTAGGTTTCACTTCAGGAAATAAACATCGAATTGCATGAAAATTCAAATTCTCCATTAGACATGTGGATTGGTCTACCATTTGTAGGCCAAAATGCTATGGTATTTTGACTTAACAGAAGCCATTGACAACAAACATAAAAACAAAAAGGTAACATAAAAATAAAGCATTAAGAGATTTTTCATTAATATCAGTACCTTCCATCTTTTCCTTTCCCATTTAAAAAGGTAAAGGAAAGGAAGTTAAAACATTAATGTAATGACAAGTACTTTTCAGTTCTTTAAATGCACAAATTAACATAGAAATGTACAAAACAATAATTTATTTTTATTCAATAAAAATAAGATGAAATGATGCATGACTGACAGAATTAAGAGATTATTTTTAAGCAACTTAAAACATAAGCATATGGGTGAGACAAAGTTTAACTTTTATTTGGGAAGCTTAATCGAAAAACCAAAATTCAAACATAATGAAAATCTGATCTTGCAGCGAACATACCCTATTATATAGGCAATAATAATCAACTGTATAAGACGACTGATAACTCCAACCAATATGCTCTTAATTTGCACAATTTTCGGAGTCTCATAAGAAAATAAAGATTCCGCAATGCTGGTACAGTTCACCATTCTCGGTTATAAATTTAATAATTTTATTTTAAGACGGTTAATCAACACCGTTCTTTGGCATAAAAAGGGGGAGTGGAGAAACGTAACCTATTTTAAAAGGCTCGAAGAATTGATAAAACATTTCATTTGCAATGATGTCAGGTGTGATAGTCACTTGACAGACAGCGTAACAAATCGAAAACAAAGGAGCCGATAAAAACATAAACAAACGGAAGTAATCTCTTTCCTCTGAGGAAGTAACCAATGAAATTACAGTTACGTCTGCAGTGATGTTTTATCCAAACCACTAAATATAACATTAATTCAAATTTACTGAAAAACCTTTTTTGTGTGAAATTTGCGATTAAAGATTGATAATATGTAATTCTGAAACTGAAAAAATGTATTGGAATAGACAAACAAAGTTGTTTTTCTTGTTTTTCAAAATATCAAATTTATTGCATATTCAATAAATATGATCAAAGATGAGTCGTCTTTCTCAATTAGAAGTCAACAAAACAATTAAAAATATTTCAGCGTCTTTAAAAGATCAGGGTTGGTTTTATGATGTCATAACCACCCCTCTAGAAAGCACCAATGATGACGTTTGCATTCTGGGGGAGTGTTGTTGATTACATTACGTCATGAGCTCGAGTAAATAATCCAGTTCAAGATGTCGACAACATAATTTGAGCGATATTTTTTTATGACGCAAACAATATATTATGTACAATTTCTTAAAATCGTTCGAATTTCTTCGTAAATCCAGTTTATAAATTGGAAAAGTATGCCACCAGACGGTAGAAAGCGTCAAAAGTCAGATCAGAAAGCAATGAAAGAAATAATACATAGTGGTCATTTTATGGTATCTGATATTGATGATCCAGAAGTACAAGACGGAGATGATGTCCCATCTTTGGTTGTTCATGAATCAGATTGTGATCAGGAAAGTTTACCATTACCTGAAAAAGGATTTGATTTCGAATCGGCATGCAAAGAAACCTCTAAAACATACACTTTTGGATCTCGTAGCACGCATTCGATATCAATTGATGCCTCTCTCACAAAACTTTTTGAATGCATGACCTTAGCCTATAGGTAAGTTTATTAAATAAAGAATGCTTTTATTTGAATGATACCATGGATTTTCAAAGTTTGCATACTAAAGCTGTCATAAGCTATCATTATTTTATTAAAAGTTATTACTCTTAATATAATGCTCCAATTTATTTGGGAAGAAAGGAGGAAATAATGTGCAAACTTTTCCATTTCTTTTTTTTACTATGCTCAAATATAAGGACTGTCCCTAGTGAGGGAGAACATGCATAATTATCACAGAATTTTATATAGTTTAAAATACAAGGCTACTTTTTCATTTTTGCATGAAATTTACAAATAATCATCTAACATTGATTTTCAACTAATGCATGCTGAATTGGAAAATAAATTTTTACTGTCGAAAAAATCAATAGAAAATGCATTGAGAGTGTTTTGTTGAATGTTTGAGTAAGCTATGAATTGCAATTTTTTATGAAAGCATCCTATTAGTTGCGAAGTACATAATTTTTTTGTGCCATGTTTTCATTTCATTTGCTGTTATAGTACTATGCTTAAAATATGTATTAAGGTTTTTCAAAATTATTCTGGCCTAAAATTCTTATCAGGAATAAGTGAAATTCCTGAAAGTAGCACAGTTTTGTTTTCACAAGTAAGCGAGAACTTTCAATCTACTTCAAATGTAAAACAGTTGGTTACAGATCTTCGAGATCAGACATATTATTTTCTGTGCATCATTTCATTATGTTTTATAGTGTTATTTTTATTACTTTTTTTTCGGTTGTTTTTAATGTTAATACCAGTAAATGGAAATTAATTTTTTTTGGAAAAATATTGTAACTTCCAAGTAACTTTTGTTTTGATTTTATTAATTAGCTCCATTCTAAAATACCATAAATGCTCCCTCCGATTGAAATCTTATGAATTTTCCAATTTTTAAAATTTTCTGTTATTTTCATAACTTTTAAGTTGATGCCTTGTATAGTAATTTACAGAAACTAGTTTTTATATACAGTGAAACCACTTAAGTGACCAGCTCTGCATTATGACCACCTTTCTCAAGGGCAACTTTTGTTTGGCACGAATTTTTTAGCCCATGGACATAATGTTAAAATAGCTCCTAAGAATGGTTACTTGAACCCCTCTGAGCGGCAGGGGTGGTTACTGGTTCCATTTCATTCAAATTCATTTCTTTGTCTCCTGACTTGGACCTTTTATTAAGAAGAAGTGGTGAGAATAAAAGGTCAATAGAAAAACATACACTCAACAATAACACCGGAAATCGAATTGAAATTGATCGTTTGTTTTCGAACAGAGAAATAAAAAAAGTGAACTTCACCCTCTTCTAGGGTGGGCTATTCAAGCAGCTCGAGGCCTCTGTCACAAGTTTGATGCACCTCTCCCCAGCCTGGGTGTGACAGGGAAATTTTTGTATTTCTCTGATGGGCGTAGTTTCAGAATTGATTAGTGATTTAATATCTTCATTTAGATCCCGCAACATTGGCGGAGAATACACCACACAAGAATTCCAATTAATAATTTCAGTGTAATCGGAAGCTTGAAAGTTTATCTTCGGTGGTACGAAATTTCTAACAGTCTTCTTCTTTGGAACGAATTGTCTTGCTTTTAAGATCCTTCTGTGACCAAGCTCCCAAATATGTTTTCTTTCATCGACAAGCATTGCCAACAGAACATTCTTTGCATGCGCAAAGAATGCATTTCGTTGTATTATTGGATCAACAACTTGAAGTAATTCGTTGGATAAATACCGTGATGTTTGGATTGCTTGAAAGACATGTTTTGGTCCGTAAGTAAAATATTTGCTCTTTTTCATGGGAAACCACACAGGCATGTATGATTTTAAGATTAAGCTAACTATTTCTGTTAAGTTTCCGGATGGATCTGATGAACTTGTATACAACCTAAAGACTCGGTTGGCCACAGTAGCCATCTGGAATGGAACAAAGGACCGGGATCCGATTTTCCAAGTCTCCTGGATAATTTCCCAAGGTGATTGCATTTGAAATGTCCAACAAATACTGTTGGCCTTTGCTCAGCAAATTCCTGTCTATATCAGGAATTGAACAATCCATGGGTTCATAATCGACTACAGGGGGTTTTTCACAGTAAGTGAGCTTCTGCCCGATTGGCCCACTAAAAGATTTAGGCCCTGCAGTTTGACTGTCAATATGTTGGAAAATGTGGCGAAAAGGAAGCTCATTAAAGTGCAGGAGGCATATGCTCCACTGAGCGGGCGTCCCACATGATTTTCTATTCGGTGGATGACAACGTTCTTCCATCCAGTGTTGGTTAAGTGCCATCACACCCTACTACTTCTAGTTTTCTCATTCATCATTAGATAATGTTGTTAGAATAAACATTAAACAAAACAGTACTGCACAATGCACAACACAGACTCGCAGCACACACACAGCACCAAAGCATGCACCACATGTAACAGACAAAGAAAGACTGAAGTGAAGGCTGTGGTGGGTGGTGGCGACTAGCGAGTAGAAGCCTGAGTTGGTGGTGGGGGTGCGGCAGAGTAGGTAGGGAGAGACCACGCCACGGTTGAATCTAGTTCAATTTAATTTGAGTGAGTTCTGGTTCGCTTTGTTGCACAGTGAAAATTGCGAAAAATTGGTAGAGGTTTTTTCTGAGAGTTTGCACGAATGGAAAAAATTAGATTATTGATCAGAATTTAATTTATTTAGGTTATTTAAACAATAAAACATGCATAAAAACTAAAGCGTGTTTATTTAAAAAGTTTTCACTGACTTAAAAAATTCTAAAAAAGGCGCGATTTTTGCAATTTTTCATCAACTTTAAGCACAATGCGCGAACGGAAGATGTTAACCGATTTAAATTTTTTAATGCCATTTTTCTTCTTATTACAATAGGCAACTTTTCCGCACTAAAGCATTCCAGAAAAAAAAATTTTTTTTCAACCCTCCCTACTCTAGATTGCTTATCAAAAACAATGAACACTTGCCTGTGAGCCATAGATCTTGCCTAATTAATCTCTTTCCTAATTTGGAGTAAGATTTTTATTCTAAATTTAGATTTCTGACAGTGGTGAACATGGCCCCAAATGAAAATTTTTATGTGTGAAAGGAAAGTACAGCTTAATAAAGGACATAGAAAGTAGGATGAGAAATATGTCATAAAATGAATAAAAATTTTGTCTTTGGTTTCAAACTTATATTTTTTAGTATATTGAAGCAAATTGCATACATATTTGTATATTTTTTAAAGTAAATTTCTTTGATAGTTTAATTTTTTAAATCTGCTACCCTAAGAAATTAACTATGCATCGTTGTTTTTAATAAGGAAATGAAAAATTTAGAACTTGTATTTCTGTATATTGTATTTTATTCCAGTAATTTCCAAATTCGAAATATAGAGGTTTTCCTGTGTGTATATATACATAAAAAAAATTTTGACTTTTTAACCTATTTCGAGGCTGGTGTGATACATTTAGTGTAAGTATCTTTCATCTGCCGTTTTTAGAAAAGTGAAAAGGTAAAAGAAGACCTTTAGGTATATTTCCAGTTATCTAAAAGATAAGTTTAGTGTTTGAGATAAGGAGGCCGTGAGGGAGATATTCTCTTAACTTTTAAAACAGAAGTGCTTTGTGACATTGAAATTAATTATTGTCTTATTTATTGTCTCTGTCTTTAATTAAATAATGAGGCTTAAGGAAAATGCTTGTTTATCAATCTTATCACTTAAAATATTACTCAACTCTTAAGTCATAAAGGGTTAGTAAATTCAAAATCAACATGTCAGAAGTGCTTGCAGAATCATTATCAAAAGACAAAGATAAGGAAGATACAAAAGTGTATTCTGGTACTTGGGTTATCAGTGGAATGACCTTGTTTGCTTTTTCGCAGCAAAGCGGGTAGCATATGAGTGAATCTTTCCTGTTTCTTTCATTCTTTTTTTTTTTGAGATAAGAAATATATTTCTTATTAGAGCTTAAGATTTAAATTCCAAGGTTAGATTATCTTTCAATCCTAAAATGAAAATGATGGGAATGAATATAACTAAATTTTCTTCTTATAGCTCTGAAATTTGAGCAAAAATAAGTTTCTCTGTCTGGAATCAGAGTGTTTGTTTATACTGTGATATTTAAAATATTAAAAGGTGCATATTTTTTATGATTAAATTGAGCATATTTTAGATTTTCTAGTTTTCTTGGTATGCTTAAATTTCATAAATTACTACTTCCTTCCCTGGTAATGGTATTCAGTTATTTACTTTACTGCAATCTGCAATCAGAACAAAATTTAGATATTAGATGATGTATGGAAGGAAAGTATCATTCAAGTGATTTCTCATTTAGTTATCAGTTATAAATATTAAGCATAGTGTTATCCTTTATGTTGGAAATTTTGAAGATTTAGTATAATGCTATGAACAGAATGTCGGTATAATCCTCATATATTTTATTTTTAATACCGTACATTAAGTTAATAGGTTGCTTTTTTCAAACTATGATTGCATTGAGCTGTTAAAAATTTTAATGAATTATATAATAGGGTTCGTACGTGTCCTTACAAGTCCTTACTTTTACATTTAGTCCTTAAAAGTCCTTACAAATCCTTATTTTTATGCCCCATTTTTAAAAAGTCCTTGAAAGTCCTTACTTTTTACTCTGCCATTATTAAAAAATTTAAAATTTCACCGATTATCGTTTTTCTAATTCCTCCTTCTCGGCGGCTCTAATTTCGGTCGACGTGGCTCTCGCGGAATGGGGTGGGGGGACGACACTGCTCGCGTTCCACGAATACACATCCATCGCATACACTTTGGGAAATAAGGGAGGGGTTACATATGGCCTTTATTGGTCCATGGTTCCATAGGAATGATTTTCAAAATGTGCTGTTACCATTTTTAGAACAGTATCAAAGTGATAAACCTTTACTTCCATTTTTTGCCAGCGATGTATTAAAACTTGTTAATGATTGCATTCAACATTTCAAAATTTTGAAACCAGAGAATGAAGGTATTGAGAAACCTGAGGCTTTATGCAAATTCAACTTCAGTGACCCAAACTTGTATAATGATAAAAGTTAAGCGTATTTAGGATTTGCTGCAGAGTAACTATTAAAAGAAAAGATAAAAAATAAGGAATTAGCAGACAAGGATGTTTTCACACTCAGACAGGATAGTCGGAAAAACATCATAACAATGATAAAACATTTCATGCAGAAATGTCCTGTGAATTGCGCACAAGTGAGACCTGCGATTTGCATTGATCCACGAGTAATGGCTGGATATCCCGAAAAAGCACAGGAAAAAATTAAAAAGGTATTGATTGTGCTGTCGCAAAATAAACGTATTTTGGAAAAAGATTGCGACGAAATTTTGTTACTCTATGCAGATTTTCTGTTAAATATTGTAAAGCCAAATTTATTTCAATTTACTTCTTTCAATCCAAAGAGTGATTCCCTTGATACTTTTTTACAAACTTATTTTAACAATAATCATTATGAAAAAGTTTGGAAGATTATTAAAATGGTATTAAAACTGTCACATGGACAATGAGGTTTTTCTGTGAACAAGGGCTTGGAAATAGAAAATTTGAAAGATGCTTCATATATTTCCCAGCGTGTAAATCATGAATTTATTAAGCTGTCTGGGGCTATTTATGACTTTAAAATTACTAAAGAAATGAGGACGGCTGTCACCTCAGCTAGAGCAAAATACATGCAGTATTTAGAAAGTGAAAGATCCAAAGAAAAGACTGAAACAAAACAACTGAAACGAAAAGCTTTAGAGGAGGAAATAGATTTTTTAAAACAAAAGAAAATGTTCCTCCAAACGGACATACACCAAACAAATGAGAAATCAAATGATTTAGCTAAGGAGGCTGAAAAGTCAAAGGACATAAATTTATTTATTCAATCACATGAACTAAGAAAAACAATTTCTGAAAAAGAAATTAAAATAAATACCTTGGATGTAAAATTGAATGAAAAAAGTTTGGAATTAAAGGATATTTAATTTGATTACTAGTTTCATGGGTTTTTTTCCATCAATTTATTAACTTATATTTTTTGGAGTTTGTTGTGTTAAATTTGTAATGTATCTTCTATGTAATTTATCATCTAATAGGTTGAATTTGCAAAAATGAGGCATTTTATTTAAAAATGTGCGCGACAATTCGTTAAGTTTATTCAATTTAGAGGTCCTTATTTTTTGGTTTTTTTAGTCCTTAAAAGTCCTTGATTTTCTTTTAAGGAAATGTGTACGAACCCTATATAAATGTAAACACATTGAGTATCAAATCTAAAAACTTGGTTATAATTATTTTTGTAATTTCAACCGCTTTACATTCAAAATCAGTCTCCAGAGGCGGTCCGAGGCCCGGACAAACCGGGCAACTGCCTGTGGTGCCAAATTCCGGGTGGCGCCAAAGCTGGAATGTAAAGGGGAGAAAAAATGGTTTGATTGACATGAGAGCCATTTTGCGAAAACGGCAAAAATTTTCCTTTCATTTTGTCGGCTCCTCTTCAGTTTTTCGTAAAGGTGCGTGGCTCAAACCTCTAGACCCTGGAGAGGTCTCAAAATCTGTTCCACGAACATCAGGCCATAAAATTTGGTGGGTCATTCACAGGTCCGACTGTACCCACGGGCAACCTCAATCCCAGCCCGCTTTCAAAACGGGCCCTCCCTGCTCTAATTTCCCTAGAATTACTTCCTCCCACACTCTCCCTTTTTCATTTTGTGGTTTTTCCTTCAGTTTGAGAGGCTCGTTCCTCCTAACCGACTATTGTATTTCAGTTTTATGGCAAAGTGGGCTGAAAAAATATTAAACCGGATAAAAATGTAACTTTTCCGGTCTACACCATTTCTCATCGGACTCTCATTTTCATGAAATGTTTTGGAACACTGTGTTGAAAGAAAAACCGGTGAATGCCACGCTTTATTTTTATTCTGAATAATGTTATACCTATAAGTGTTGTGTATTTCGCTAAAATGTCTGAAAAAAAGAAACAATCAAGTATGTTTTATAAGAAAATAAAGGCATGAATAGCAGCCATGAAAAGCAGGGGTCTATTTTGAAAAAAATCATCAAAATAGAAAATATTGAATCCAGGGATGGTCTGTCAACAACAGTTGAAGGCAGATCTTTAACTTCATTAAAACTTTAAGAACGACAATACAACTCATCATTCGAACTAAGAACAAAAAGTTCTTGTGAATTCAGTGGCGCAGGTAATTCTGTTCTAATGATTCTAGTATGTTATTTTAAAATTTTCAGAATTAAATATCTATTTGAAAAATCAAAATTTTCGATATTGACAATAATTGTCAATTGCACAAAAATTTTAAATATCAAAATCCCATATATGAAATTTTAGTTATTTTTTAAAAATTATATTTATATATTACTGAGCAGAAATCTTAAAAGTGTGCAATGGGTTAAGTTATATCAAAAGTTGTGTTGGTTTTGTTGGAGCATTATTATTCAAATTGTTTGTTGTATTGTTTGTTGGTATGATTATTCAAAAGAACTTAACTCATATAATTTTGGTAAGCTAGATAAGCACTATTTAACAAGTTAACTCGTTTCCCAGGACCAAGTGCGAGAGCATGCAAAGTTACAATCACTTGAACCCAGAAGCAGTAGAACATTTGAAAACGTCTTAAATGACTGTGAGCAATAAACAAGATGCTAAAACTTGTTTGCAAACCGAAAATATAGACAACAGTACTGAGAGTAATAAGGTTTGTTGGATTTTAACATAAGCATTACTCTTAAAATAATAATATTCAAACTGCTTTTTGAGAAATCAGATTTGTAGGTATAAAGTTCCCATTACATTTCTTCCATTCATCAGAAAGTGACAAAAGTTAGAAGAAAACTTGCAAAATTACAACACAGAAATGTTAATTTTTTTGTTTCTTGATAAGTTTATGATTTAAAAAAATCTTAACCTGTTTAAAAAAAAGTAATAAATCAAAGTTTCACATCAATAAGCAAGATATATGGTCAGAGCCGGATTATCAAATAGGCAATGTAGGCAACTGTCTATGGGCTTTGCAACTTTGGGGTTGCTCCGATATTATTATTTTTTAAAAATTATTTTCAGGGCTTCCATTTGATTTACAGGAAGTGTGTTCTAGAACTTATTGAACTTAAAATCTAGTGTCGTTTAAATTCAGAACATTATTCTTGAAATATTTTTAATGTTTGCGAATTTATTAGCAGATCAATGGGTCACAGTTCAACAGTCCTGGGATACTTTATATTAGAATATTCAAAATGTATTAAAAAGTTTTGTAATTTTTTAACCATTTTATTTAAAATTACATTTAAATTTCAATTTTTTATACTCGAGATTTAAAACTTTTTTTTTTGAAGATTACCCACAAAGAAATGTTTTATTTCAGTTTGTCATATTGTTTGTTACTCAAAAACTGCTTATTTAGATATTAAATTTAAATCAATAAAGTTATCTGATTTTGGAAGTTTGGGTGGGGGTGGGGCCCAAAAACGTACATTGCCCATACTGCCCTCCTAAGCATAAAAGGTGTATCATAATTTTTTGCAATCTCAGATTTTTCCTATTTAGTAATATTTGTGAGATGCCAGACATTATTCCTAAGCAGTAAGGCCATATCTTATTAAAAAATAGCAGAAAACCACTAAAGAATTATCGTATCTTATAAAATTAAAGCAGTGGATTTTTCTGACTCTACCAGTAATTGTTGCTACTGGTGAGAGAAGTTTTTTGAAACTGAAACTTATTAAAACATATCTGCGATCTAGCACATTGCAGGAGCGACTAGTTGTTTGGCAACCATATCAGTTGAATGGGACCTTCTACACAACATTGATATTGAGAATATTATGAAAGATTTTGCAGATAAAAACGCAAGAAAAATGATCATGTGAAAAGACTTTATAATACTGTGTAAAAAAACATATATTTTAAAAATAAATTTGTTCAATACATTATTTTTGTTTCTGTAAGACTTCTTATATTCTTAAATATTTCTGAAATTAAAAAAATTCTGACCATAACATTATTAAGACATATTTACAGGTAAAACATGCATATTTTTAAGTAAAATTTTGTTGGACATTTAAAATACAGATAATATAGAGTTTAAAAATTATGTTGTTTGGGGGGGGGGGTGGACGCCAAATTATTGTCTTGCCCGGTTGGTAAAATTACCTTGGGCCGCCTCTGTCAATCTCCCTAAGTCTTGGCTTAAAAAATCTTCAAGTGTTCCCTTGAAATTAAGCAGGATAGATGGAATCTTTCGGAAATAGGACATTGAAGTTTCTTATTCATACCCCAAGTTAGCATTAACTGAGCTTCATTATATTAAAAAATTAATCAATTCATTACAGGACATGGGCCCTTTGTGACCTATCTCCACAGGTTTGTTTATGTCTACACGAATGTTGCACCTGCAGAGATAATTTGGTCTTGACCACTTTGTAACAGACTGCCCTGTGATGAAAATCTTTCATTTCATCCTGTGTTGAAATAGTATCGAACTGGTATAAAAAAATATTGTTTAAAACAAAAGATCTCTGGCACAAATTATGTATATTATCAAGACTGCATGGACAAAGGCATATCATCATTGATTAAGGAAGACTTGATTCATGTTCATCAGCCATTAAGACTTTTCAACATACTTTTTGTGTAAACTTTTTATTTTCCCCTCTTCCAATCTGTGATTCTTCTTTATGCTGAGAAAGTGTTGTAAATTTGTAAACCTTATCAGGCGGGTTTCTTCTTGGTGGATTAATAATAATAATGACCATTTCATCTACTACAATTCATTGCTTATGTAACTTTTCCATTTGTAAATTGATCTTCCCTACTAAAAATCCAGCATTTGAGTCATTCTTTCTCATATTACATTTTAATCATCTTGTATAAATTAGTTTTTTTAGTTATGCAAAATCGGTATAAGTCTTTTTACACATGATAAATTTTTTATGGGTGGTTCACAGACCTTCTATTCAATGCAGAAGTTATATGAACCACCCCCATAAAAATTTATCATATGCAAAACCACTTTGGGTACAGTGCAGATTTTATGTAGCTAGTACGGCAGCTGTCTTTGTGTAAAATGTAATTGAGAGTGAAGAGAGGGCAGTATAAGGAATTGCCTCTTGAAGTTACTCCTTCCATCATTGGGAGAAATAAACATGTGTAAAGAATAGAATCATGGGATATTCATATGAACCTTGTTAAACTGAAAGTTACTTTGTTTTGAACAAGACAAATAAATAAATACACTCCCAAGAATTTGATTAAAGTTATAGCTGGGCCATTCTCCACTGTAAACCCTCTGAACTCCAATTTTTTTTTTTTTACTTGTATATGCTTTTTATTTATGCAATATTAAAGCATATAAATTAAACCTTAGGAAATGAGATAAAATATTTATTTTAACTAATTTTTTAAATATGGAATCAATTCTTGAAAGACAGCATTATGATTTTTAAGTTTTCTCATTACAATCAACATCATTACATGTTTTTCCTTAATTGGAAAAATATTGTTGCATTTCAATTTCTTAAAAAAAAGAAATATCTACGTAATGTTCTTATTCAGCAATGAGAGAAAAATAAAATATCACAATAAAATTTTTCAGAAAAGGAAGATTTATTTGAACAAAAATTGGATGTCCCGTGCATAACACAAAAACATGATCTTTTTTATTTTTCATATTTATTTTTATGGCAGAACAGAAACTCTTATAAATTTTCTTTGTTTTTCTTAGTACCAACTTATACTGTAAAGAAAATTTCTGCAAGTTTAATATTAAATGAAATATTAGCACTTGTTGTCATGTCCCTTGCATAGCACAGATTTTTCTAAAAATCTGGAAAGTCAAAAACTTCACGAGCATTTATAACTGTAGGTGTCTGAATTACTTTAATGGCTTTACTCATTTTGTAGAACACTTTATCTTCACATTTAGGCCATTTCCAAAATTTTCCATGGCAGAAACTTCAATATCATTACCTAAAACTTGTGTAACTTCTCCAGCATATAAACTTTCATCGTACTTCACCACAACCTAATTTTCTGTAGAAATATTTATGGTGTTAACTGGCATGGTATCAACGTTTTGTTTTATTTGTGTCATAGCATTTGTAAAAAAATTCTAAACCAGAAGAAGATGAACATTTAATTTTATACATTTTTGAAATGCCGGTATTGCTTCATCCCACACACTGTTATCTCTGTTTATATCTTTATCTAAAAATAAAATAACTGTTGTATATGGCATAGCTTTTTTAACAACATTTGCAAAATCTTCTGACTGTACAATTGGGGCTGTTGATTTTTTTTGACATGACAGCATTTTGTACCAAGCATTTTGCCTTACCACCAATTCCATCCATCACACCTTTTCTGTGGGTCTTTGCAAAATATCTCTAGTGGAAAATTTTTTTGAATTTAATGCTAAAGTCTTATAGTAGGTCATGCATCTATATTATGTCTTCAAAAAAATTGTTTTCCCTTGCATTTGGCTGAATTTCTTCATAAATTTTTTCGATGAAAGCTCTTTCAGTATTTTTTCCCTTCTCAGAAGTGTCAGAACATATTAAGTAAGTATTGCATTTTCCCTACAAAAAATGCAGCTGTAAATAGGGTTATGCTTTTTTGTGTCAAAAGTGCACTCTGGACTTCATCCTGGTATGAGCAACTATAGTTCATGGAAAAATCCAACTGTAAAACTTGATTCAGGAGAATTTTTATCATTTTGGAATTCTTGAAATTGTATTATTTTGTTGTTTATATGAGAACTTATTACTGAAAAGTAGTCTCACATACAATCCAAAACTTCTCTAATGCATGCATCTTTCACTATAATGTTCAGTTATCCTCTGTTTTTATTGCTTTATACAATTTGATATTCAGGTCATCAAATTAATCATCTGTTTGCTCAAAACTATGAATTAGTGTTGTTACTTTCTGTTAAAAATAGTCTATATTATGTATATAGTAAATATTATGAATTATGTAATGGCCTTATTAACCCCCCCCCCCAAAAAAAAATACATATATAATTAAGTAAAATATATAACTTTTTTCTTTGAAATTTTACCTAAATACCTTACCTGTTGCCTATAGTAGTTTTTATTTCTTAGAAATATAATTACCATCATAATTTTTGAATTCCTACTGCTGAGATGGAGTAAAATTCAGACATGTCCTGTGCATAACATTAGGTATGTCCCGTGCATAACACAAATTAAATAAATTTTAAATTTTATTGAATAACGTATTTGGCAAAAATGTAGCATAATTGGTTAGAGGTACTATTTAGCTGTTAAGAAAAAAATGTAATGGCAATATACAAGTTCTAAATTCACAGAGTTTACAACATATAGAAGTCAATGTGGAAATTAATTTTTTTTGTGAGTCCCGTACATAACGAGCATATTAAATCATTTTTTAAATATTTAAACTGTAATTATTGTTTTTTTTTCTACCTGAAATTTGAGAACCAGGCCTGCTTTTGAATTCAATTGCAAAACAAAATAATTACACATTTTATTTTACTATTTTTACATACTTCAAAAGTCTGCAAATGTCTGCATAACAGGAGAATGACCCAGCTAAGGATAATCTGCATGAAAGCAATTCAGAATAGTGGCTTATGGGGCATGTCAACAAATATTTGAAAGCTTATAACTTTTAAGACCCTGAACCAATTTCAGTGTACTTTGTATTTTTTTAAAAATCAGCATTAAAATTCCTTAAAATCAGCATTAAAATTTCTTAAAATCAGAAATGATGAGTGAAAGTTTCGAAAAATCCTGGATGATTTGGCACAAAATGACCAAGCTGCAATTTTCACCATGTCTATTGCTGCAAGTTTTTTTTTTTTTTGAAGAAGAAATTATGACATTTCTTTTATAAATCCTTTTGTCATTCTTTATATTTTTTTCTTTCTTTTCTCATTCATGAACCTGTTTCAGCTTTTGTACATATTCTATATTTGTAGCATATTTTAAATAACTAATGAAAATGTTACTCTCATCCATAAATAAAATTTGTTTAAAAAATGGTAATTTATGTTGGGTTATTAAAAATCTGACATATTTGTATTACTTTTTGTATGCTTTAGTAAATAAATAGTAGTTTAGTCACATTTTTAGTTAGTAGTTTCATTCACATTTTTATGCTATTCTTCCTTTGTCCTTAGTTAAGAAATTAATTAACCTTTTAGTCTGCTATACAGACCTTTTCCATTTTTTATGTTCTGCTCTTAAATGGGATGTAACAAATAGTGATTTGCCCGAATAGCCGAATACTGAATATTCAGTCAAAATTCAGGACAAATACCAAATTTTTAATAGCATTTCACTGTTGATTCTAAATGTAATATTTTTCAAATTTTAATGAAAAATTTAAGATTAAATACAATTGAGTTTTTATTATTTGTAATCTTTAAAAAAATATTAATACGTTTATGTATATTTGCAATATTTTAAATATCTTAATTCCAGTAATAAGAAATGATAAACCCTCTTAATTTTGCGATTGCTTCAAAGAAATAAAAGAGTTATCATTGTAGAACATGACAATGACAAACACAGAAGAAATTTGAATGGATAAATTAAAATTACTATAAGTAAATTTCTATTTTGATAAAGAACTTCTAATAAGTAGGATGGAGTGTCCACTTAATTGGTGTGGGGGAAAAAATGCGGAAAAATTTCCAAGGTTCGTAAATTTAGCAAAATAATATCTTTCAGCACCTACAAACATTATATAGTGACTGCTTATTTTCTGAAGCTGGTAATGTATATGAAACCATATGGAACAGACTTCTATAATATATATGCTGCATTATTAAATGCACTTGTGTACTATGCAACTTAAAATTAGATAAATGTTAGATTTTTATTATAGTAAATGTACTGGCATGTAATTCTGCAATATTCTTAATTAAATATATTTAAAACAACATTTAAAAAAAAACAATTTATGCTGAATTTATCCTGCCAAATGTCTGTTTAGCATTCGGCTAGACCCATTATTCTGCAAAAGGGCCGAATAGGCCTAATACTGAATATTCGTTATATCCCTAGTTTGTATTATATGTGTATGCAATAGAAAGCAACATACTTCCTCCTGAAAATGCTGAAAAATTATTGTTGTTAGATCATAATTTTAGGCTTTGCAATGATAAATTATATGTAACTTTATTAAATCCACTTATGTACTATGCAACTTAAAATTGGGTAAATGTTAGATCTTTTGGTAATAAATGTACTGAAATGTAATTGTGCAATATTATTTGTTAAATGTGTATTTAAAAGCACATTTAAAAAAATTATTTTTCTGAATATCTGCATAATATTCGGAATACCAAATCGTTGCTGAATATCCGTTACATCCCTACTCTTAAAATAAGTTATTCTTATCTGTGATTATGTTTTCTTTAAGTTCCATAGGTAAAACATTCTTCAATATGCCAAAGTTCTGTTTATATATTATAATATCTTATAATTATTCTTTTAAAATAATTAGCCTCATGGTGGTTTAGATTTAGAAGAAATGGCCCTGAGATGTACATGATTACCTTTCAAAGTTTATCTGTTGAAAACTTAGTACTTCTAAATCCGACAGTCTGCCCTGTAGAGTAAAAATCAACATTTGTTGCTTTATTTTTATCAGTGATATTTTTTTGTTATCATTTATGAATTTAATATTTTTCAGCTTTGTTATCATTTAAAGTAAAAGCAGAATGCAAAGCTGTTTTGTATTTAAATCCTAAGTATGGCTTTATATGGCTTGATCAAGAAGATAATATTCTTACTTTTCTATTGTTAACCTTTTCCTTATGGGAAGAACAACTGTTGTGCCAGAAAATTTTTTACCTTTGAATGTGGATCGGGTACAACAACTGTACCAGACATCATTGAAAATTTCACTCCCTGCATTCAACGAAGTTCTTCTGGTTTAACTCCCCATAGCCTAAAGGTTAATTTTTATATTTCATATTTTTTTTCTAAAATACATTGCATTTTTTTTCAAACAAAAAAAAATTTTTTTTTTTTTATTTAAAAAAAAAAAATTTTTAAAAAAAAATTAAAAAAAAAAAAAAAAAAGCACTCCAAATGCACTTATCCTATGTTGTTATGCTTTCTATGAACATGAACAAGTACAAAATTTTTCACTGGGTAAATGTTTAGTAATGTTGAGGAAGAAGAATTGTTTCTTATAAAATTTCTGTAAGCAAATTGGCATTACTTATTCCCTCTGCATGGTAATAAATAGCTTTGTTTCAGTTATAATTAATTATGAAAGGTCTGCAAACTAAATATAATTATTGCTGTATACAAAATTGAATAGTGTGAGATATTTTTCTTTTTTTGTGTCTCTTAATGGAGTTCTGATAATAACTATGCATTGTGTATTAGCTTTTCCTTGTGTACTGCTGTATATTTTTTTCACTATTATTTTAATTTCGAGAGAGATTCATTTGGAGAGTATTTTTTTTTCGCATTATAGTCTTAAGAATGGAGATCTTATTTATCATTATTCAGTTTTATCAATTAGCCCATTAGGTACTGATTCAAGATATGAAGCTTAAATAAATTTGCGATTGACAAGAGATGATTTTGACAACAACATTAAAAAAAAGGTTTTTGTCATTTTGTTATGTGTTTCAAATGAAATTTCCTTAATTTTTGTGATTATTGTTTTACAAAATGTAATTTTACATAAATTTTAGTTTAAACTCCTTAATTATTCAATTTCATTATCCTATTTTAGTGGGAAATTAACATCTCCGAGATGGAAGCAATTTAAAGGACTCAAACTGCGTTTGAAAGAAAAAATACGGTTGAACAACATGATCTGGAGAGCGTGGCATATGCAATGTAAGAAAGTTTAATTTGATTTTATCATGTATATTTTTTAAGATTAATTTCTCATAGAAACATAAGTTTGAAATTAAAAAAAAAAATGGGGTGTTTTGTTCATCTTCTCTTATATTGTCTATGTCAAATTTGTGAATCTATAAGATATGAAACAAGGATACTACAATATTGTTAATAACTTTTACCATCAGAAGTATCTAGTACTTGTAATGTTGCTTTATTAGTCTGAACAGTATTAAGGTTATCCTTATGTATGGAAATTATTGAAGTTTATTTTGTGCGTCAAAAATATCACTGTTTGCATAAATATGTTTGTTTGTTAATGAAATTAAATTTTTGATGAGAATTTTAAAATTAAGGTAATCACATACTAAGCTGAAAATATTTCAGAATCTGTAAATTTGCAGCAATTTCATGATCTGTTTAAAAATTTTATTAATTTTTTTAAATTTAAATATTTGTATCAAATGTTTCCAAAAAATTGGTAAATGCTAACAGTGAAGCAATATTAATTACTTACTAGTTGATAACTCGGTCTTGCTCGGGATCCAAATTTTTTTTACATGTCCCTCACCGTTTCTTTTTCTACAAATATTGTTACTAACCTTCGCCAACAAACACAAATCTCCATTGAATCCTTTCTTGTTGAATTAAAACTTTCCAGTATAGTCTTTTTATTACCTTATAGCAATATGGTTTGAATGAAAAGGTGAGAAGTTTGGAAAAAGAATTCTTTTAAACCATATGATATACAATAACTATGCATTGTAAACTAAAACATCGAATGACACACACACACAAAAAGAGAGAAAAAAATTCAAGAACTAATAAATTAAAACATTTGAAACTTTTCTTCTCGTGCATATGTGAATAATAATGGAGGGGAAATAGAATGATATTTGCAGAAGTAAAGCATTTGTGAAAACTTAAATTGTTAAAAATCAAGAAAGTTACATAGTAGCTTCAAATTTCTCTTATTAGAATGTGGAAATACTGGACTTTACAACAGTATAAAAATTATGGTTATCTTTTGAAAATATATGTAGAAAATTTTTGAAAATAGGCAAAAAATGTCTGAATTTACCACTTAAAATTAAATAAATAAAAATCTAATTCAAATTTTAAAATAATTTTTATGGCATTATCTCCTTCCTGTGCTAATTTTCACTGTGCCAGATTTGGTCCTGGTAAGTAAAACGGTCTGGCGTGCATAGAATAGAAAAAGACGAACATGCATACTAAAAAAATTGCCTTTTTTATATATAGATTTATTTTGAAAAACAAAGTGAAATTCATCCAAGAAACAATTAGCAGTTTTGCTTTAAAATTATGTGTTAAAATTAACTCAGTTACAATAAAATTATTTGCTAAGGAATTCTAATCAAATAAATGAGATGGTACAGGGTTCCCATGGTCCTTGAAAGTCTTTGAAGTAAGTTACTTCATGTAAAAAAAAATAAGTTTATGTGTAATAGGTAATAGTAGTTGTATCATATTATAATTTATTAATGATAAAAATAGTACTTAGTCAAATTTATGCTCTGTCATTTTTGGCAAAAAATACGTTTTTTATGGGATTTTTAAAGTCCTCTAACTTGACTTGTAGATAAATATCAAACATGAAATTTTTACAGCAATATAATACACTATAGAGGGTTTATCTGTAAAAATTTCAGATTTTAAAACTTTGCCCCAACAAAGATATAAGGTGTAAAAATTTGGATTTTTTTGAAATTTTCGGATTTTGAAACCCCTTAGCTCTTAAAAGAAGCAAATCTCAGGGTTGAAATTTTTTGTAAATACAGTACATTAAGGTCCCCAAAAAAGTAATCTGGAGAATAGATTCCTTTTGGGAATTATATGCCTTCGAAAATTGAAAATTTGTCATTTTTAAAGTCAAACTTCTAAGCTGATTTTTGTTATTTGGGATACAATTTTCCTTAAATGTGTGCTAGAGATAATGAAGGCTGTATCTTCCTGAATAAACCAGTTTTTGTTTCATCAACCTCGGGTTCACCAGTTTTGAGTAATATAAGTTAACGCAAACCCCTACAAATGCAAAAATCAGCACATTTTGTAAAACAAAAATGGCTGCCATCGGAATTCAGAAAAAGATAAAAAAATTAAAATTAGTCTTTTTGGACTCTAATTATGTAGGAATCAACATATAAAAAATCATTTGATTATAAAATGGTCAAGCAACCAATTATTTTTTTTCTGGATCACTTGACATGGAATGACCCCAATGAGAATTTTTACTCTATAATTTGAATGAGAAATGAAAATTTTGAATTTCTGTGACCCCCTTCCTTGACCATTCTATCTACTCATATACATATGCCTGCACCCTATTTTGTTTCCAGAAAAATTCAGTATTTATTTCAGACCAAACATTGCATAGTTATAAGCAGTGTTTTTAAAATTTCTGAAGGCTTTTGGTTTTAATATAAACTCATTTACTATAAAATGTGATAAATAATAAGCCAGAATTGTTGATGTTTAAAAACTTTATATGGAACAACTGAAAATTTTCATAGAAATCTTTCTTATTGATTTTTTTTTAAAGTATTATGATACTTTGTTAATGCTTAATATTTGCTTACTTTAGGCACAACCTGCTATTAACCTATGCTACTTATATTCAGTAGTTTGAGGAATTAAAAAAAAATGCAGCTTATATCATTTCAATTATTCAACTCATAATAGATCATTATCATTGAAAATCTGTGATGAATATAATGTTATTTTTAGACATGAAATTGAAAAAGTCAGTGCAACAAAATTTGAAGATCTTGTACTTATAAAAGTGAAGAACAATAATAGTCATTTAATCTGATAGAAGATGATAAATTTGTGTGTTGAAATGTGACAAATGTTCTTTATCTAATCTTATAAAAAACAGTGCTTGTACTTTTTTTATATCTTTTTTTGTTTGTTCTTCTGTTAAGATACTGCATTGTAAAAAGCGTATTTTAAATTGATAAATATCTGCTAGTATTTGAAATGATAAAAGATGTATGATAAAACAAATTTCAAAATCACATATTTTAATTGAATCATTAATTGCAAAAACCACATGAGCAAATAGTATCAAAATGTTAGGAATTAAGAAAAAAAACTAATTAATTTTTAAATCAACGATTAAAATTTTTTTTTCTTTTTACCTGGTAGATTTTATATGCCTATAATGTTGACTTGACTTGACTCTTATCATTTCTTCATGCATTATGTAAATACTTCTTTAGAATGTGAAAATAGCACAAACACAGTTTTGGGAAAAAAATTATACTGCTTTTGGCTTAAATTTTACTGCTTTGTAAATATGCATATGTTGATAACTTTAGGCATAATTGATGAAATGCACACACAAACTTTAGGTTTCTTTCCACAAAAATCATTCAATATATATAATTTATTTATTTAAAATCCTTTATCAAAAAAATTATTTTATCTGAAATTCAAATCTTTCTGGATAATTGACAATTGTTTGATTGATTGATTAAACGGGGTTATTGGATTTTAGCTGCAAAAGCTATCATCCCCATATTCACAAAAAGTTCTAATTAGTTCAGTTTGTTTCAGAGTTGACAAAATTGACAGTTGTGTCAGTTTTTGTTTGTTGTTATTAGAAATGTTAATTTATAGTGGAAAGCACATTTGTTATGTCTGCTACTTTAAATTATTTTTGAAATTTAGAATGATATACAGGTGTTAAGCAAGCTCTAAAAATATTTTCAAATGTACGCAATTTATATCTCAGCTAAACTATGATTGCTTAGTGGAAAATAAACATGAGAAATAAATAGTTAATTAAACAATGTTATATGTGAGCAGGATATCTTATGACATATATTATACGTGGTGACGTGTATTATATTAGTTTGTTTAAAATATGGTAGTGGTGGTACTTTGACCAATAATCAGATTTTATTGCAGCAAAAATTCTTTTTGAGGAAGGTGTATATGAGCAAACTGTTTTCGATCTGTCTGATCAGGTATAAAATTTCAGTAGCAGTAAAAATGATTTTTTTAGGAGTCATAATATTTTTGGTTGCCATTTGTGTAGTAAATTGGGTTAGTGGTTTTGGCATCTGTTGCATTATGCGTTTTGTGGAGACTCGCTAAAAATGTCACAAAATCTCTTCATAACTTGTGTAAATCTATTCATCATCATTTGATTTATTATATTAGTAATTTATTTTTTTTGCATTTAATGATACCTCAATTTATAAATATAAATAGAATACAAATATATCTATGTTATAATTTTTTCATTGTTTTGTTACAATTATAAATATTCTCAGTTTCTCCATAGAATATGCAAAGAAATATAAATTGATTAACTTCTGATTTAAATTATTAGAATGTTTTTCAATTGTTCTATATTTATTCTTCAATATTGATTTCATTATTCTGTATTGATTGAGCGTCATATAAAACAGTTATTTTGAAATGTTATTCATCTTTAAACTGAAATATATGTGAAAGCAAAAATTCATTTTGTAATCGTACAATGAATAATACAGTGAAATTAATTTGTTTTATTCAGTTGTTATGAAGATAAAGACAGATAAATTGTGCCAATTTGCAACACCTCTGGATGGGGACACTCATATGAAACCAGAGGTAAGGAGATATCTTTCAACTAAGTGACATTTCCTTTACTTCACAATTTTTGTTTTGAAATTACCAAAGTAGTACTATAATAACTGTTTTAATAGATTTTTAATTTCAAATATGCCAGATTTCGAGCATGGATAACTTTTTTTAATATCTACTTTTAATATTTTTTTAATATTAAGAATGTCTTTTTATGTTATTTCTTTTTTAAATTTTCATTCTTTATGAGTGTATAACTTCTAAAATGTATTTATTGTTTAGTTTATATTTCATCAATATGAAGCAAACTATTGAATTGCTGTAGAATTAGTTACAGAATTGGATAGTTTACATTTGTATCAACGATTTGTACTTCCTTTTCATAACATTATCAAAAAGGAAGGTGGATTTTAGTTTGTATATCTATAATAATGTATACTTTTGCCATTCTAACCTGTTATTTCAGCAACATAAGGTAAAAAAAAAGTTAATTAAAGAATGTCAAATTAATTCATTGATTTTTTCGGAGAATGAAATCAAGTTATACTAAATGTAAATTGTGTATTTTTCATGGAATTTTGAGTGGTGATGCCATTATAAGGAGTAATGCTCCTTTTAATTTTGTCTCTTATTTTAGTTTTCTGGCATTCATCATAAAAACGTTGATGAAAATAAGGAATAATAGAAGGAAACATTTTTAGATTTGTATCCTGAGATTGAAAGAAATTGTTGAAAAGTATTCATTAGTAAAATCCAGATATGAAATGATTATTTACAAATGAGATGTAAAAATTAACACAAAAGTTTTATATTTTAATTTACAAGTGCTAATTCACAGTATTAATATTACAACATTTATATTAAAGTGATTATAAATTTTATATTATTTATTATGAAGCATTTGCTAATTGTTAGAAGTAGTGGAATAGAATTGTTTCATTGATTTTTTTCTCGATAATTTTTTTATTAGCGATTACAAATATTCAATATAATTCTTCTTAAAAATATTTTTCTCATTCTCATTATATACAAATACATTAAAATATAATGCACTGATTCATACTCTTCATCTTATTAAAAAAGGAGTCTAATAACTTTTATAAGTTTTATTGAATGTCTGAGAAATTTCTTTTTTATTACATTGGGAACATTTCTTTAGAATCTTGATTATAAAATGGAAGATGAATATTAATGAAACTGAGAGGAGAAAAACATGTAACATTCTTGCCCCATAATTGTTAAAAAAAAAAAAAGAAAATACAGTAGAGTTCCGCTAATCCGAGTCCTGTTAATCCAAGCTCCGCTTAATCCGAGGTAGCTAAAAAAAAAAAGGTAAAAAAAAAAAAAAAAAATTGCATTGTAGCACTATCTGTCACTGGAAAAAGAATTAACATTTTTTTCCCGCTCGCAAGTGCTTAAAATTTATCATCTGCCTGTTGAACTGTCGATCAGTTGTTCTTGGAATTTTCGCTTTTCTTCTCCGCTTGCCATTTTAATTCAGGCTAGTCCATTTTGCTGAGGAGTGTCACACCCCCAAAGCGGAGTGTATCATTTCAGTTCGAGAACTCATAGAAGTAAGATGATAAGTTTGTGAGGAGAATGAGCGGGAAAAGGAAACACGTGTCTGTTTCGTTAGATGTTAAAGGACGAACTTTAAAATGGTTAGATGTGGGAGAAAGTATAAAAAAAATTGCAAAGGAATTAGGTGTTGGAGGAGTGACAGTAGGTGACTGGAGAAAGAAATGTGCAAAAATTGAAAAGTGGAGTGCCAGAGATAAAGTGGAGTGCCAGAGATCTAGCACCTGATGATTGTTTAAAAAACAGAACAATGCTCGAAAGTGATTATAAAAAAAAACAAGTTAGGCTCTCTTTATGTGATTTTCTCAACAAAGGTCGAAGGGCATGCCAATATCTGGTCCGATGTTGCAGGAAAAAGCCATATATTTTTGCCATAAAAATGAAAGAAGCCGACAATTTTTTCTACCAGCACCGGATGGTTACACTGCTGGAAAAAAAAAGGTATGGAGTTTGCCAGACGACTATTTGTGGAGAGAAAATTTCGGCGGACTTTGAGGCTGCAAATGAGTTTCGTACTGAATTAAACAATTTAATGGTAAAAGAAAATCTCGCTGAAGAGCAATTGTACAACTGTGATGAAACAGGGTTGAGCTTTAAACGATTACCTACTAAATCCTTAATCTCCAGAAATGAAAAATCTGCTCCTGGCTTTAAACAAAGCAAAGAAAGATTAACTGTGTGTTGCTCCAATGCGTCGGGGACGCACAAACTATGCTTATTGGTGATTGGAAAATTGAAAAAGCCAGGTGCTTTAAAAAACATTGCTATTCAAGCCCTACCAGTTTCTTATACGAACCAAAAAACTCTTGGATGAATACAGATATTTTTAAACAATGGTTCTTCGATGAATTTGGACCAAAAGTAGAAAAGAATGTAGAAGAAACCAATCTTCCTCGTCAAGCACTTCTCTTGATAGATAATGCCCCATCACATCCTGAAGTAGAAGATTTAAAAAGTGGAAATATTAAAGCCATATTTTTACAGGCGAACGTTACTAGCCTTATTTAGTCTATGGATCAGGGGGTTATAAATTATCTTAAATTGAAGTACCAAAAATTTATACTCGCACATGTTTTGGAAGACACTGCTTCTTTGATTCAACAAATCAAAAAATTAATGTCAAAAATGCTATGTATTGGCTTGCTGAATCATGGGAAAAAATTAAACCGGAGACAATCAAGAACAGCTGGCATAATATCCTAACAACTAAAGACCTGAAAGACAATAATAGAAAGAAAAAGAAAGGAAATCAAGAACATTTTCAAATTAAAAATACAGTTTTGAAACTACCCGGCTGTGAAGAGGTAACAGATAATTGTGTCGAAGAATGGCTTTACGGTGATCAGGAAGAGGAAATTACCGATGATGCAATAATTCGCATGATTACTGAAAAAGAAGAAATTGATCAAAATGAAGATTTAAACGATGAAACAGAGAAGATCATTTTGTATGCAGAAGGCATGGCAGCGTTAGATGTTGCCCTTCGCTTTATTGGGCAGCGACCAGATGCTTTAACACATAACGTTTTATTTTTGAAAAACTTGCGAGACAACACAGCAAGCAAGAGACTTTCTGTTCAAAAACAAACAACTTTAGATTCTTTTTTTTAGGCATTAAATCAAATCAGTGTGATGTTATTTAAAATACATTTTTATATTTACAAATTTGTGTGCTCGTTATTTTTCCGCTATTTGATCTTTCTATTTTTCAGTTATACGTACATATATAAAACTGAATTTTTGTCTTCGATTTTATTATGTAGTCTGCGCAATCCAAATTGGTGTCGGTCCCGATCAGCTCATTTATTTCATTTCATTTTTGAAGTGCTATTTCTTAAATATTTTATTTGTATGTGGATATTTTGTTTGTATCAAAATGCTCTAAAACTAGAGGCATTCTTAATAAGCTAAATATTTATAAGCATGCCTTTTAATGAATAATTATTTTTAGCACACAGTTTTTATACTAATTTTGATATTTTCTGATATTTTATTAAACACTATTTTCAGGCTGTTGTTATAGAAGGAACATACTGGAAAAGGAGAATGGCTAACATAACCGCTGAGTACAAAAAATGGAGACTTTTTTATAGAGATCGCTTTAGGTTAAAACCTAATCAAGAAACTGAAAAGGTATGTTATCCTATTCCCTGTTCTTGAGTATTTAAGATGTATTTCTAAAACAATAAAGTTATTTTCCTAGTTTTATCATTTAACCCTTTCGGGACGGGCGATGCATATATGCATCTCTTAGGATCGTCGCCCACGGCGATGCATGTATGCATTGCTAGCAAACTATTCCTGTGGCCGGGTGATGCATTTTGAGCTGAAACAATTCTTAAAGACCACTAGATGGCACCACGTGTTTATTTTGAACTGAACATAATTATCGGAGCCTGACCTTCAGTTCGTTCACATTCTGCCTGAATTTGGTATTTTCTCATCAGCTGTTCCAGGGGAGGAGCTAAAACGTAATATAAACAGAGTTGGGATGTTTCACTCTCCACATGGTTCGCATTTCTGTATTTCTCAGAATGCTTTTATTTATTTCTTTTCACTACTATGTGGGGTTCCTTTTGGGTTTTTCCGTCAGTTACAGATTGTGATGTTTTTGTATATATATATTGCGTACTTTGCCTTTTATTTCGGAACTCCTTGACTCCAGTCTATTATGGTGAGAAAGCATTATTTATGAGAGAAAGAATATAAATGAACCAATTAGTGACATGGATGAGAGTGATGATTCATTTTCTAAAGAGTTAGAAAGTGATATTTCTAGTGATTTCTTTATGTTCCTCAGACATGACACATTTCCGCGGAAACACGGATTTCCGCTTTTTCGGCATCGAATTTAATCATTCTTGGGATCGATGCAAATTTGCATCGATTTTCCAAATTTCTGTTAATGTGTTGAGGGGGTGTCACGTAAACAAAAGTTGTGTGCCATGTGAAAATTTTGCTTATGGCTCTAAGGCGAAAGAGTTTTGAATTCATAAGATATTGCGTAATCCTGCCGAAAGTTATGTTTTGTCCGAGTTGTGTATCGGCATTTTGTCGCTTTGGGGTCATAGTTTAGCATTGGGAGGAATGCCTGAAAAGGTTGTATTCTTTTCTTTCTTGTTTCGTCCAATCATCTTTCATTTCATCCAATCACAATTCATTCCAAATTTTGATTGGATGAAAGAAAATCATCCACGAATTTCTACCGATTCGAATTTCATGAGAAAAAAAGATCGCTGAAGCCAATTTATTTTCGCGTTCTTTTTAACATTCTTTTCTTCGTTTTTGTTACTTATTTCGATTTCATTTTTGTTAGTTTTCGTTCCCTAACATTTGTCTATCAACACAGACATGACACGTTTGTGCGAAAGTGCGGATTGCAGCGTTTTCGGCATTGAATTTTGTCATTCTTGGGATTGATGCAAATCTGCTTTAAAATTTTTGGTAATGCATTGGGAGGGAGGGATTACGCACACAAAAGACGTGAAAAACATGCAAACAAAAACTGCCACGCCATGTGCACATTTAAAATGTCAGATTTGATAGATAAAAGATAAGGAGGAATGTATATTGAAGCATATTCTTCAATTTAGAGTGTTAAATACAAAATGATCAGCAAAGAGCAGTCTGCTGTTGAATATTTTAGAAAAAAGATTTTTTACGTTATGCTATTGATAGTAAGTAAGTAACATGTGCAAAAATTTTAGATCATGAGGCAAATGGTACTAAGAGGAACTTGATAGTAAGAAAATAGCAATGAGAAAAAAATAAAGAAAACCCCCCCATTCAAAGAAAGAGAGCAAAATTTAGAAAAGGAGGAAAATAGCAGACTGAAGCATAAAAGAAAGCTTGAATGTTAGCTCAAAAAATGAGAAACAAAAGTTTTAATAATTATGTATAATCAAAAATAGTTTTTACGTAGCCATATTTTTTAGTAAGATAATTTTTACCATAGTTTTTATTTTAACAAAACTTTTTGCGAATTCCTTTTTCATCCATTAATTTTCTTTTAAATAATAGTTCTACAATAGTTTTAATATCTCAAGCACTTTTTGTTTAAATTTATTCATTTATTGTTCAATTAATAATACTTATTTTACTTCTCGGTATTTACGTTTGACACGCTACCGTATTTATGAAGTTCAGCTTTTTTTGTTCCGAGCCAGTGTCATGTCTGGTTCCTCTCTGCTTCGAGGTTTTTCACACTCAGTTTTGATTTTAAAATTTTGCTACTTCTTCTTCTAAATAGTCTTTGAGGTATTTTTTTTTTTATTAATCTTAAAGTTTATTTATGTATTTTGCGTATTAAAATTTCAGAATTAGAATAGTGCTTTCGAAAATTATTTCTGAAGGTAAGCTAATTTTTTATATATATTTTCATATAAATTAAAGGAAAATGAGTATTTAATGCTAATTTTAACGTATATAACAGTTTAAGTAATAATCTAAAATGGTACCAAAAATTACGTTGTTAGAACTTAAACTTTTTTTGTGATTTTTTTTCTGAATTTAGTCTTAGGCTTACTTTCTTACTTAGGCTCCTCCGTCCCGTAGGTAGGTCTTTGACGAAAGCGCATCGTCCCGAAAGGTTTAAAAGGAAGCACACATCTTCATAAATATTTTTGATTTAAAAATACTAAGTAGTTTCTGTTCACTTTGCTGATACCACAAAACTTCTTTTAAAATGTATGTATATTTAAATTTTGGAAATTCATTTTCATATTAAATTGTGCTATTGTTATAACTAAAAGTAAAATTAATTTTAATATGATAGTGCTGCATTTTAAAAGTTTAATGCATTATGAAATAATATATATATGCTTTTAAATATTTTATAAAATATATCCTTTTAAATTATTTTATAACATAAAATTTCTATTTTATTAGATGGATATGGATTGGGATGCACGATGGCCATCATGGCCTAAAGATGCATATACTAGCCTTCAAAGTGCCATGGATGAAGATTTCATTATGGATTTTACTGATACATTATTTACTAGTTTCAATCCAAGCCAGCCATTTGATTTTCCAAATCCTAAAGAAATAGGTAAAAAGTCTATGTTTAGATAGTATTTGTTCATGATGTATACTATATACAGTGGCAGTTCGTGTTATGAAATCTGGGGGGTGCTGTAACTTCACTGTTCATGATGCATATTTGTACCGCTTACATTTTGTGTCTTTTTTCATTAACTTTGAGTAGTTTTATATTTAATGAATAAACTTATTATATTTTTCCGTTCTAATAGATAAGTATTTTAACAAATTAATTTTAATAAAAAAATGTTAAACTGAAATTTTGAAAACCCTTGCATCATGGAAAATTTCTCATATTTTCTTCACCATTTATAACTAAAAATTATCAAAAAATCCTTTGGATTGCAAGAAATTTCATTCAAATTTAATTACTACAAAAGGAACTTTTTCAATTAAATTTTTGTTTATTATTAATTTTCCTTCATTTTCTTACTTATTTTCAAATTTCGCAAAAATATTTTCCGCTGTGGAAAAATGTTTGAAACTCTGTTTCTAGCTCAACTGGTGCTGCTGAACTTGACAGTTCCCCTTCAGCTTAAAAATATAGTAGGGAAAGGAAGGGAAAGCCTGCGCTGTGTAACTATGCATGCGCGCAGACAGATTCGGTGCTGGAACGATCCTGAGTTCTCTTTTACTTTGTTACTTTCTCCTTCGGATAGTGAAAAATTAAGGTAGGGAACTTCAGTTTTACCTAGTGGCTTATTTGAAAATCGCAATCATTTAATGTAAAACTGTGTCATATTGTTGATAGATTTAAATATTAAATGCAAAATAAAATAAATTTACACAATGGAAAAAGCTGCAGTACCGTAGTCCCTATGCACGAGCCGCCTCTGTATATATATTTGATGAACCATTTTGTATTTAATTTTTGTTATTATATAATGACTATAATTTGCTCATAGAGGGTATTTGAATTGCGTAAGTGATGATTTTAGTTCATGTTTAATTATATTACTTTTGCAAAAGTATTTTTGAAATAATATCATGAATTTTGAAGTGAACATAACAGTAAACCATAATTAATTATGTAATATGGATTATGCAGTAAGTATAGCAGTAAACCAATGCTCCAACAAACATTTGCCAGGCACTAATGCTTATCATAACTTTGATTTTTAAAATGGATCAAGTCTTAAGTACTTAATACTTGGTAAATTACAGTCATGATTGGAATGTCACAAAACTATAGAAAAGAAAATATTTTTACTTAAAGAATGTAAGGCAACTAATCATTTGTTTATAATATTGGTAGATCAAAATATTTGATCTTCCAATTTGAAGCAGAACTTTCAGAACTTCACAGAATACATAGAAGTATATTGCAATCGATTTTATCTTCTAAACCTAAAATCTCAATAATTGCTTTGGGTCAAAATATACAATAACATGCAATTCTAAAGAACTAAAAAATGACCAACGTAGTTTGTTAATTTTGATTTTAAAATTTTCTTTTTGATTTCAAGAGTCTATTAATGTGTTGATTTCATTTTTACAAGCTTTTATCAACTTGACTGTCGTGTCCTCAAATTTTGAGATCGATTTCTTACCCACTTCCAATTGAGCTACAGCTTTGAAATTTAGCACAGTGGTGGGTTTCCGGTGACAATACAATATTTTGCAAAAAAATTTGCAATCTATACTTATTTTAAACCTAACAGAATGAAATTAAAATTTTAGCCCTATATTTGGGCGATAAAGTTTGGAAGGTGGTGTCACGTTATGTAAGGTTGTAACAACACCACGAAGCTAACAGAGAATATGCTATACTTCCAGTGCTGCACCGATGATTGACGTAATAGCTCGTGTTTCTACTCATCTTGGGTTTACTTTTTATTAGAATTTGCAAACAAGCAGATTTTTTTTTACTTTGTGTGCGCCAAACATTTCACACTCAAAGCAAAAAGAGAAAGTTGTGTAGATTGATTCACTTTTTTTTCTATTACATTGATAAAATTTGTAAGTTATCACATAATATATTACTGATTTATACAGTAGATTCTCGATTAACTGGGATGGCCGGGAAATGCTTTGTCCTGGATAATCCAATTTATGCAAATTTTGATGAAAAATTTTGGAAAAATGATAGAAAATTTAAGATTATTATAAATAAGACATTAATAGTTTAATTAATACAAAAGAAAAAGAAATTTTAATGTTATTTAGATTTACAATTCCTACAATTAAAAAGAAAAACAGAGTTGTAGTTTACCGCACTGTTTTGTGAAGAATGAAATGATAGAAGTCTGTTTTTGTTTTTCATTTACTCTGCGACAAATTATACTAAGCAGATTTCTCAATATCATTTTTTCTGCAGGTGTGCTTTCATCTTCTTGCTTCAAGTAATTAAGTAATGCCTCAGTGTGTAATAATTTTTGTGACTCACAGTGACTTAATTTTTGATGAGTTACAAGATTTTCCTCATCACTTTCAGGACATTCTTCAAAATTCCTTGTTTCTTCTGAACCACAAGTTACACAGGACAAAATATCATTGTCACTTAAAACTTCGCAACATTCCAATGTTGAATCTTCGTTAATCCATTGTTCTACTGCTTCTTCATCCACATTTTCAGAACAGTGTAACTGGAGTCTGGCTGGACTCGAGGTCGGCTGTACGAGTCCCATACAATAGGAAGGGTTGAGAAGAATGCGGTCTTCCTGCACATTCCAACGGCAACAATCTGTGCTTCCTTTTTTTGGGGGGGGGTTGTCCCGGATAATCCGATCCTGGTTAATCGAGATTCTACTGTACCTTAATTTTTTTTTATTATTATTAATCCATATTAATATACTGAAGATATGATACCAGGACCGACTCCAGGGGTGTGCAGCCTATGCTGTGGCACAGGGTGCTGAGCGTGTAAGGGGTGCGAATTCCTAATCATAAATTTGAAAGTTGGCGCACATTATACGGCTCCTGAATGGAAAACAATAGAAAGGAAAGCCAATGAAAAGCTAACCAAAATCTTAATTATTATAGTTGATTAGTATAATTGAAGAGCTGAGTGGATGAACATGTTAAGTGACAACTAAGCGAATTTGAGTAAATGAGCTTTAAAGTTTAGAGGTTACATTTTTTGTTTTTTAACTCAACTTTTACTGTTCCAGCACTAAAGCGACGAAAAAGCATTCAAAATTTTTTATGTTTATTGACATGGCTATAGCTCTTTTAATTATAGAGAAATTGAGTAATCTTTTGCACTTAACATGTTTTTCCATTCACACATCCAAAAACATTTTTGTGTAGTCATGGAAGAACTTGTTAAGTGCATGCTTCTTTCTGCATCAACGTAATAGTGGTCGATTAAATACATATGCTTAATAGTGAATTGGCAAAATTGTATAACTATGAAACTATATATTTTCAGCCAAACTGAACAAGAAAAATTAAACAAATTGGATGTTGAAATAGCATACACACACACACACATACAAAAGATCACAAAATAATCTGTAAATTTGGGAAACAATAAAAATATCCATCAAAAAAACTTTGAGGAGTGTTAAAATTTTGCTCTTTCTTTTTGAATTAATGATTCATAATATAAAATTATATTCTTTTTTTGAAAAGGAAGATTTTGTTGTAAGTTTCCAATCTTCTCTGCAAATTACTTCGCTCCAATATCAGTTGTCCATAACAGGCATAATAATGATCAGCAAAATTGTATAAATATAAAACTACATATTTTCAGAGCCTAACAAGAAAAATAAGCAAATTGGATGTTGGAGCAGGATTAAAAGATCACAAAATAATATGCAAGTTTAAGAATCAATAAAAATAAACACCAAACCCTTTGAAGAGTGTTAATGTTTTGCCTTTTGTTTTTGAATTAATGATTCATATAAAAATTTAAATTCATTTTAATAATAGGAAGCTGTTTTAAGTTTTCAAACTTTTCTGTTGTTAACTTCACCCCGATATTGGCTGTCCTTTTCACCTCAAAATCTCCAATTTTGACGAGTTATTTTGCACCCTTTATCTGCTTCCTGAAGTCAACTTTCTTAAAAAGGTGTAAGAGGATCATAAAACCCTTGCTTTATTCTTTTTCTAGCTTTGTGGGACACACTTTCTTTTTCTGATGGTGTTCTCTCCAAGAGAGAAAAAAAAAACAACTTTCGTTTGGGTTTCCTGGGGTCAGTTGAAATTGCTCGATCATTATGTACAGATGATTCAATATGGGTGGCAGCAGGAAATTGAGCAGTATTCTCATCAATGGAAGTATTACGTCTCAAATTATCAGAACTTTCATCATAAGTATTACTGTAGCAAATAAGTCTATTAGGTGTAGTTATAACACTAGAGATTAGATGTGTATCATTGTGGACATATCCGTCTATGTTATGTATTTGATGATTCTCTTCAAATTCAGATAGATGAATCAGAAGGGCTGGATTCGAAGGATGGAAAATAATCAAAATTTGTTTCAGTTTCTTAAGCATAAAAATGTGAAAAGAAGAATAAAATTTAACTTGTTGTGAGGTTATATATTACCTTCTCTTAAAAATATAGCTACGTAATTTGTTATAAAATTTTTTCATAATATTCTTCCATCATCATCATAATATATCCGTTGTCCGAAGACCATCGCTTGAACTCTTTAGTTATCAAAACATTATCATATTTTTACAATTTCATATGACCTGACTTGTTTCTTGTTTGTGAAAATGGAATGTTAATATTCATTTTTTTTACTGATGTGTTTTGAAATTTTACACAATTGTGTGTTCTTGATGACAATAACTATCATAATTAAATTTTTGTCCAGGAATTTGAGAAAAATAATTACAAGATTTCATAATGTTTGTAATAAATTTTAAATAAAAGACTAAAAAGTAGAAAATAATTCAAATAAGGAAATCTACTTTTCAGCTCAGTAATGAGACAATAGTTTTTTAAAAATGATTTTTCAAAAAAATTTATTTACTATTATTATCTCTTAACTTGATTTACTTTCATAAAAATATTTTGCATTCCACGAAGTTCCCTGTTCAATACTTTTTTGCACTGAAGAGTTGAGTGGTATCCGTAAATCTTTCTTCAAAGCGTTCTTACAAATGTCTTGGGAACATGGAAATGAATGTGATATAGGTTTTTTAAGGTTTTAATAAAAAAAAGCATCGCTTTTAATATTTTTATTAACATATATGAAACAAATCAAATTAAATAAAAGTGTGTAACAGGGTGCGTAGCGTCATGAAAGCAAGCTTGTGTGTTTAAATTTGAAAATCTATTTCTAAGCACCTTAAAAGTGCTTAATTTTAAAAACAGGTCCTAAAAAAAGTGCTTATCTAAGAATCAAGAAAACATTCTCCTTTCAAAACCTCAGACGCGAATACTAATGAATCAATTGTATAGTCACAATGTTTATTTACCGGATCGGCCAGAAATAAACTGATTAGAAAGGGAGAGAATTGGGAAGTGAACTGAGAGTGTGTTAGATCGCAGGGGTGTCCCACATGTTATGTAACGTTTAGTCCAGTCATGAAGCTCTACCATGAGGTGGAAAACATTTCAAACATAGTACAGGTTTTAAAAATTGGTCACATATTTCGCGGAGGGGTCCCTGATGACTAAACTAAAAGGCCCGTCCTGAGGAGGAGTCGCTCACTCGCCATCTTGTATTTTCCATCTCTTTAGTTCTTTTCTGATCATCTCAAAACTATTCCTAGTTTTCAATTTAAATGCATAAAACAAATAAAGAGCGGAAATTCGCACTATACATACATTTATTCTCTTCTGTTTTAATTGTTTCAAGATAACTGTCTCTACGCCATCTTGGATTTCATCCCCTTAAGTTTTTTTTGAATTGTCTCAAAACTATTCTATTTCAAATCACATTTCATTTATCAAATTAAAAGAGCTTTACAATTTCCTATAAATGTTATGTTTTATTTTTTCTTCTAGCTTTAATAGTTTTAAAAAATAATTGGTCCAAAACGATGAATTTGTAAAAAATGAATTGATATCCAGCCTAATCAAGGGTTTGAAAACCATTAAATCAGACATTTGAAAAATTAGTCACAGTCTAGAGGCTTCCTGCTGAACATTCTAAAGAGTCTCCAGTCCTGAGGATCAGAGTCACCATGTAAGTGTTGAATTTCATTTCCCCCCCTTTTAATTTTTTTATACTATTGAAAACTATCTAGTTTTCAAATTTTAAATTGATTTAAAAATTAACAGAGTTGGAAATTTCCTGTGAATTCATGTGATTTATTCTTCTAGCTTGTCTTGAGAGATAATGAGTCTCAGTTTGTTCCTCCTGATTCTAACCCTTTTTTGTCTTTGTGAAATATCTCAAAAACTATTCAGTATACATGTATTACAAAAAAATTAAGATTGAAAATTTCTTACAAAAAACATGCTTATTTTTATTTTTCGCCTTTGTTTTATTAGTTTTCTTTAGATATCACGTAAAACTAAAAAAAAAAAAGGGGCAGGGGTAAACTCTGCATGCAAACTTGAGACCATTACATCGTAAACTATTAAAAGATAGAAGTAAGATAAAATGTATTGTAGGAATTTTGTGCTCTTTAATTGCTAAATCATTTCGTAGAGAATTATATAGTTTTGATAGAGGAACAAAAAACTAAAAAGGGGGGTGGTGAAACTAAGATAGAGGGTCCTCTGGACCAGGGACTTTTAGTATGCTATTGAGCCTACAAACATAAGTGTTTATCAATTTTAAAACTATAAGATTTAATGTGTCTTTGAAACCTTTTGTTGACTGAACTACACGACTTTTTTTTCGCTTCCCCTTTCTTCAACAATGGGCACAACCGATATATATACTGGAATGGTTATCCCGAAGAGCAAATTAACTGGTAATTTGTTACTTTAAGAAGTGTTGAAAATGTCAGAGATTTTATTGTTAATCTTATATAAAAGTTATATTTATTAGTAAATGAGAAGTTTGCATTAATATTTCTTTTATATTTTGTCAAACCAAAGAGGATAATTTTATTTTGGCTAAATAGAAGGCTAGAAAATACAGAAATAAACAAAAAAGAAATTAAAAAAATTACATATTTAAAATTAAAAAAAATTACATTTAAATTAAAAATTACATATTTAAAATTAAAAAATTACATTTGTAATAAAAATTATGAGTATTTAAATTAAAAAATATATATAGATGGAAATCTTTCAATTAAAACTATGCAGTAATTATAAAACTGAAAACATCCATGCTTAGAAAATACGCGGTCTATAAGGTAGTAGCAAAATAAAGGTGCTTTTAATTTAGATAGTGTTAAACGCGCTTAATTTTACAGCAATTTCTCATCACGACCCCTGTGTAAAACAGAAAGCAAAAAGCACAAAGAGTTATAATATCTAAAACAAACTAAGTTAAGTGGATCAGGAAAAATTTTTAAAATAAAAAAAGTTGTTCTCCTGGTTCAACTTCATAAGAATACATTACATCAGCGATGCTGAAATACACATTTTTGGGAGGGGAAAAAAAAAAAAAAAAAAAGATTGAAAACGTTCTTGTACTTAGCGTTAATTTCTCATTTCTTTGTCATGCACTGCAGTTAAGCTTTATGTATGACTCGCAATGAAGACCAGACAGGAAAGTTGTAGAAATATACTGTAAAAACTTCTTTTAAAAGAAAACAATTTCTATTTTCCAGTTTTCTTGTCAATATTTTTGTCTGCATTAATACTATTTCTTGCGCTGAAAATGACTTGGCTTCAATGGAAGCAGATGTTATTTTACTCAAGTTTAACAGGTTTTTCATGGAAGAAGATGTTAAGTGCCCTTAGCATGTTCTTCCACAATGAATCTGCAAGAGACCGTTCACTTAACATGCTCATCCATTTAAATCTTCGTTATTTTTTTATTTTACAGATTTAATGAACTTCCTATATTTAAATTATATTTCAGCATATTCTTTTGCCTGTTTATCTCAATTTTTTCAAATATGTCACTTAACATGATCATCCATTCAGCTCTTCAATTAATAATTAAAGTTAAATCTTAGCATATGTACTAATATACGATATATAGCCAGTGGAAGAATACTTTTCAATAGTCTGCAACGGAGGTTGGGTCTCTTAAAAATAGTCTGCAGAATAGTGCGCGACTATAAATATTTTGCTTTCTTTTTTTGAAATATTTATATCAACCTACAACTATTAAAATACGACAAACATAAATTAAAAACCATATAACATCTTTATTATTTGTATAATATAATTGTATAAATTAATAAACAAAAACATATGAAGATCAATCTTTTCTTTGGGCAGATAATTAACAATAATGAAATATCAAGTTGTTTCAGAAGTAATATTAAGCATACTATACAAATACCTATGCAGAAAATTATATTTGGGTACTTTTCCGTTTTAAACACAGCACTTGGTGTCTTTCTGTTTTGGTGAATTTTTCAAAACAATACATCACTAGCTCATATAAATGAAATATTCTTCAATATGTTGGATGTTATTTAAAGACTAGCTGCGTGGCCCGGCGTTGCACGGGCTGTGTCGAATAATGCGTCATTCCCTGGTGGAGAGAAGTGTGGTCATGCGACGCCTCGGGATCCATACTTTTTCGTATGCCCGCCTCCGTTTTTTTTTCAACAAATATTGTCACTTACTTTCCCCAACAAACTCAAATATTCTTTCAAATCTAGTCTTTTTATTACTTTATTTTCATATGCCCGCCTCCGGTTTATTTAATCCAGCCTTTTAATTACCTTATAGCTAATAACCCAACGTTTCTCGGGATCCACATTTTTTCATATGCCCGACTCTGTTTTTTCCCTACAAATATTATCACTAAGCTTCCCCAACAAACGTAAATCTGTTTTGAATCCTCTCTTGTTGGATTAAAACTTTCAATTCTAGCCTTTTTGCTACCTAAACACAATATGGTTTGAATGAAAACGCTAGAATTTCTATGTTCATAAATTAAAACAGATTGGCATACCATTTGTTTTGCAAAAGAAAAATACAACGAAATAAAAAAAACAGAAACGATAAACGATTTAATAGTACACCAAACTGATAAATTAAACACCAGAAACATATAGTTTCGTCTTGCCCGTATTTGAATAATAATGAAAAGAAAAAAACGGATAAAAATTAATAAATATTTTCCCCCAACAAACGTAAATGTTGCGAAACACCGTACGACAAAAAAAAAAAGAAAAAAATGCAGGAAAACATTTTTTTCCGATGTTAATAAATAAAAACTCCAAAATTTGGAAGCTCCCCCCCCAAAAAAGAAAAAAAAACCTTTTATACAAACCCAGATGCAAGAACAACCGATGTGACAGATAGTTATAGGAGCTGCCGATAGATGGCCTCGCAATATTTCATTCATATACACATTGTCACATAGTTATAGGAGCTGTCGATAGATGGCAGCACAAAATTTCAATCATTTACGCGTTTTTAATTAATATCTTTTTAACTAATTGTAATTTCAGAATTTCAATGGTTGAAATGGATTCCTTGGATTATTCCCCATCTTTTGGTACCTTCCGCTCGTTTCTCCTTTCGGCGGTTCGTGAGAAGATAGCCGGACATAGATACATACATACGTTTGTTTACCTTCGGCTTTTAGTATATAAGATTTATGCCTCCTGTTTATTGTAAAAAAAAGTATGCCAATAAATGTCTTTCTTGTATGTTTTTATTTAAAATGCAATAAATAATTGCTTTTTTACGAAACAAAAACTTTGAAACTTTTTAGCACATTTATCCTGATATGCATTTTAATGGTTTGTATGCAAACTGATAAATTGTTCTGCAATTATACGTATATAATATTTCATAGTATCATTGTTTATTATTAAAAACAAGGAAGAACAGAGCTGTCTTCCTCTAAAATTCTTGATACAACTTTTTGATTTTATGGAATTTTGCATTTGAACATATGTAGATACATTTTGAAAGTGTGTATAATAATGAATTCCATATTTCTTAACTTATCCTTAGAAGGCTTAAAATTGGGGCAATCTTGGCTTGAACTCTGTTCCTCGTCTTTATCAATTTCAGAGTTTGTTCTTTTTTCGCTCCCATTTTTAAAAAAATGATTGATATACAGCCGTAGAGATCGATCGAAACTTCGGAGGTTTATTTTCAGGCTGGCGTAAATAATGCTGCTTTAAGTTTTTTCGTAATCGTGTAGAATCGCAATCAAAACAACAAATTTTATCTATATATACAGCAATCTCAAAGTAAAAACCACGTGTTATTTCCAGAAACCAAAGGTTCCGTTCCAGAAATGTATCGGAATAAAACTCATAGAAAACGTTGGCCGTGAACAATACCGATACGAGGCAGTTAGCGTACTTCAAGGTCAAATCGCAGTCACTAGGTCAGCTAGGGAAGCCCATTCAGCATAGGGAAAAAAGAGGGGGGGGGGACGAAGATTGCGAGAGGATCGCATATTTTAGCAATGTGAGTTTTATAATAATTGCTAAGTTCTTTAGAAAGTGTGATTAATAACTTTTATATTTTTCATGATGGGATTTATTTTATGAGCACATGATAAACATTATAACACAATAGTCTGCAGACACTGTCCAAAATCTGCGACGTACGACGCAGCGTCGCGGTGTTTCTGCCACTGGGGATATATACAAGGGGAGGTGTCACAATAATTTTGCTCAGGGCCCTGTATGATACCATTTGCTTTTTCCAGTAGGTTTGATTTCTTTTTATTAAAATTATTTATCTTTTTCAGTGATATTAGTTGTACCAAATTGGTTTTATTAGATATGTTAATTGACTGTATCAGATCGGTGTCTGATAGTTATTAGCTATACTAAATCGGTATCTGATTGTATGATTGTCTGTCTTCATTTTTAATTGCAGATAATTATTTTTACGAATCCATTATTTGACTGTAGTATCAAAATACTTTTGTATCAAGTCATTGCTTTAGCTGATACTTAGTTATTTCTTTACATGTGTGTAGCTGCTAAAGCTGGAATAGCAGATTTTATACAGCCGGGTCTTGTGCAATTACAGCCAGCTGTAGATGATTTCATGGACACTTTTGAGCCTCTTTCAGGTAATAAATCTACCATAATTTCTATTAAAAGCAAGTCAGAATTGTATATGTAGTATAAATGAACTTTTGATCTTGATATAGTATGCTGATATCTATCTGGCAGATCTTTTTTCAGATTTCTTGAATTCCAAGCTGCCACCTTTGCCAGAAGAAGGTACATACAACTGTAATAGCTTTCAAGATTTAATATCGCCTGGTGCTGAACAACAGGTAATTTTATTTATTTGTAGAATCAAACCGTCATGTTTTAATTCAATACATATCAATTTGCTTGCTATTCTGGAAGTTGAGGGGGAGGTCAACCCTTTTTTTTTATCCCTGTAAATATACACTTGTATCCGACCTGTTACTATATTACAATTACTTTTCTGGAAAGTCAAGATTAGAAAAGTTATAAAAAGCATAGCATTCTGGACAGTCTATGATTTAAGACCCGATGGGGGGAGGGGTGGCTTGAGTCCCCCTTGGATCGGCCCTTGTTATTGATGTCTTCAACTGACCATTTAAAATGTATGTGATAGTGAATGCAGGGGATGTAATGTAGCTTTGTTGCTATTGTGTAACGAGATGGAAGAAACACAGTTTTCTTAATGGCCCATTTGCTTTGGTTTGATCAAATTATTTAAGTCTGTTGCCGTCCAAATAAAGTACAGGAAATGACAGAACAAACATAAATTCCAGAGTTTTACTGATTTTTTAAAATAGGATTGTATGGTAAAAAAAGAAAAAAAAAAGTCATTCAATATTCAATAAACAACTACATTATCATTTTTAAGTTATTGATAACTTTTTTTGCATGTGGACAGCAATGTCTGTATAATTATGTCTTTCTTTCTTTTCTTTTTACTTTTAGATAATTTAAGTAGACATATGACTAGCAAGTAGTTTTGGATTTATATTATCACTTTTATTTCACCTAGTCCTTAACTGATCATTATTGCTATAAATAAAATGTTATTCTATTTATATATTTTTTGCAATTGCAGATTGAATTATTTGATTGCAATCAAGGATTAAATTACAAAAATAAAGACTGAATTTGACTAGAATTCTACTTTTACCCTGTGATTCCTAAGGCCATTGAAATAAAGGGACGTCAAAATAAGGGAACGTCCGAGATCCTCTATCAAAGATAAGGGAAATTCACTTACCCCTCAAACACCACAATGACATCTGGCATTGTCCGAATTGTAAGAAAACTCCCCTCTTCCCCAAACACATCTGGGTGAGCTACTCTAACAAAAAAAGCACGCACTGTGGGTGAGAAATCATTCACACTTTACGAAAGGGTGTGGAAATTTCAGTGACATTCGGATATTTCGGACGGCTATCGTCTTTTGCTTGAAGGGACATATGGGACGGTCCCGTATCGATAGAGTTAATAACCATGAATACAAGTGTAAGGTGTTAAAATGATTTTTACTCATATTAAAATAAATTTATTATAGCTGCTTCAAATTCATACCTTTTAAAATTACTCATGAGTATCAAATAATAGTTTTTTTTGTTAATACGAAATTCTTATTCTTTTATAGGTAGGTAGATTTAACTTTTATTTTGTGAGAAATGCACATTGTTTGTGGTATTATATGCTTTTTCATCTGCAATTTCTTTTTATTTGCTTTTAGGATTCGTTCAGTGGCCCAGGCTCTAAAATGTTTGGAAGACACACTCCAAATTTCTTCAGCCGTTTCAGTGCTCAAGTTTCAGGAGGTTCTTCATTGAAACGGAGTAAAAAGCCTTTATCATCTTCACATTCAAAACAAATTCAGCAGCCATCCTATATGCCTTCTTCCCCATATTCTGGCAAAGCAATGCTGGACAACATGAACTTCACTCCTGAAAATAGTGCCCTTCTTTCTGAAAATGTGCCTTTACTCCCTTCAGAGCAGCTTCCTTCTCAGTCTGATTCTATACAGCCTTTTTTATGCAATACGGTTTCCAACCAACCATCCCAAGAATCCACTATCGAGTCCCTTCTACAAGGAAATTTGCAGAGTAAAGTGAGGAATTTGCAACCAACACCTGAGAGCTTATCAACCATGCAAGTTCCAGCAGCTCCTCAAATGGTGAAAAGAGAACAGACTAATCAGTTCTTCCAACATCCAGCATTTAAGCCATATTCTGAAACAGACTTATCTCGGCAGCATATGACACAAAATTCTATACAAGTGCCTTTACAAACAATTCCACAAGTTCATATTGCTGAAAATATAATTTCAAATTCAAATGCCAATGACAATAAGACGACAAAACATCCTCTCTTTTTTTCTGTCAGTTTAGGTCAAGCAAATCATACGCAATCTAATTCAAATAGTTTTAAAGTACCAGCACAACTGCAACAAGTTGCTAATATTAGTGCTTCTGTTGGAAATGTGTATCAGCCAAATCTTGTTAAACAGAATCCTGTATCGCATGCAGACTCTCCAGCTTTCAGAAGACACTCATATACCACAGGCCAACCTCTACAGTCTGTTCCTCAGAATTCTGGTGATTTCATGGGATCTCGAAGAAGTAGGCCTATAGCTCCTGCAACTACATCAGTTGCAAATTTTGCTGTACCTGAGGTCCCTGTAAGTTTGTCTTACTGTAAATTTTTAATGAATGATATGTAATGCGCATATAAAATTTCTACAAAATGCAGTTGTAGCTTTTGATCTAATATAGCAATTGTTAACGGTGTACATTGTTAACCACTTAACTGTTTTGCTCGTACATCATATGTACATGGAATTATTGTATATTTAAACTTATAAGGTAAAGTTAAGACATTCATAAACTTATAATTTGGAAAACAAAAAAGAAAAGGAATCCATAAACATACCTATTGTTCTATGACAACGCATTCTCAAAACAAAATCTAATATCTAATTAGATAGAAGGAAACCTAAACAGATAAATGATTTTTATTTTATATCAAACAAATTTATAGGATTCTATATGTGTTTGACAATTCAAATGCGTTTTTTAAATACAAATAAAAATTTTTTTGCAAACATTTGAGATAATGATTACTTTTATTATCCTTCTAATAAAATGTGATATATTCTGTTAATATAATAAATAAAATGTTAAGAATATTAATTAAAAAAAAATTTCATTAACTTTGGAACCTGTCTGCTAAAAACTTAATACTTTTCATGCCATGAAAAATGTACAAAACAGTACGAGTTAACTTATCTTGAGTACTATGAATTGTTTTTTATAGGAAATGTTAACTTCTTATTTCGGTTTATAGGTTATAATTTATTACTAAAGAGAATATTTCTTTTATACTTTGTAAATGTGTTTTTAAAATTGAACCATGCAATTTAAAAATATGATTTCGTAATATTTTTGATCTTATAAGAAGCAGTGGTTACAGTATAAATAGATTTTAGGTATTTTATGTGGGATGATCAAATTGTAATTAAGGATTACGATGGTTGTTGTGAAATAATTTATGTATAAAATCATGAATTAAATGTAATTCTTTTTTTTTTTTTTTGTAGCCAAATCGCAGAACACGTTCTCGAAGTGTTTCATCTCCACAGTCAAGTAGTCCAAAACCTGTTATGCATCAACCAGTGCAGGCTGTGTCTCTCACAGATATAAGTTCATCATTACCAGCTGTTGTTTCATCAGCAGATCCATCTAGACAGAGAACTACCCTCTCAAGTTCCCTTGGGCAAACTGTTAATGTCTCAAACTCCAATGTTTTGCAACAAAATGCTATTCTTGCTCAACTTCTTGCTCCAGGTAATAATGATTATTGTAGGAATTATGAAAAGAAAATTTTTCATTAATGTTTGAATTTTTGTGTACAGTGAATTTTTAAAAGGAAACTGACTTGTAATATAACTTTTAACAGTATTATATTTCTTGCTGTCAGTAATATAATTCTTTATTATATTTTTTTAGGCTGCACACAACAAGATATTGGTCAGACTGTGATCAAAGTAACAAATGCAGCAACTGCAAATGTTACTTCCCCCGTTACTATAATTAGGCCACTTCTTAGCTCTACTGCTCACACATTTGTTTTTTCTCCACTTTCAATGGGAGCAGTAAGTTGGCATTTTTATGGTGTTTATTTTTTTCCTCAATATCTTTGTTAAAGTTTAACCAGGTTAATTAATTTGGAATAAACTGTATTATTGTTTTTATAAAATATAAATTAAACTCTCTTTTTGTTTTTAATGTTTTATTATCATCAGCATGTGTTTTTAGAGCAGGATCTTTTATCAGTGTCATAAATAATTACTTGCATGAACTTTTTGAAAGTATTTTATATTATTTATTCTATACTTAAAGCTAAAAGATAAGAGCTATCTTAATAATAAAATAGAACATATTTTGGGTAAGTTGAATTGATCTTACATGAATTACTTTCTTTTTCATTGTAAACTATGAATCATTTCAGTTTAAAATTCAATTCTAGATTGTTAATTTTATCCATAATATCTTTATAAACTAAACCAAGACAAGATATTGCAAAACATTCTTTTTAGCACTGCTGTTTAAATTAGAAAATTATAATTTGATGAAAAATTGTGGAGAAAAAAAATTAAAATTTGTTTCATTGTACCATGATTTTTATTAAATGTGAATCAGTTAGTGCTTTTATTGTTTATTAAAAAAATGTGCATTTTATATTTTTGGAAGTGGATGAATTATTCATTGATTAAGGCAATTTGTGTTTTAAAGACTTCAAAATTATTTTTGTCTGGATTCGAACTCGCTTTGTATATCATTTTATGAGTTTTATGACTACTTAAGACAAATGAGTATGTTTTTAGTTTTTAGTCAAACTTACATTGTTGACTTAAGATAATGATGTTACTTAATATGTGATTATAGACTTCTGGTGTTGGTGATCTCCAGCAAAGCCTATTTGTTAGTTCTGCAAATTCTTCGCTAGCCAAACAGGATTCACCACCTACATGTGTTCTTCCTACTCCAGATAGTCCTGGTAATTTTTAGTTCCTTTGTTTAAAATCAAAAATAAATTACTAGAATGCTGCATGTTTTTATTAATAATATATTTATTAAACTTTATTCTAGAGAATGAAATTATTTAGAATACTTTGTCTTAAATTTGATCCTAAATTTGTCTTAAATTTGTTCCTCCTGTAGGTTCTTCCACTTGTAGTTCTTCTCCTGCAATATCAGGCGTTCCATTTGAGTCTCCAGTAAGATTTGTCTTTTGTTTGTTAGTGCTTTCATCTGAAGTTATGTAAATTTTCTGCACCAATTGGTATTAATGTGTGTCTTAATGTTTAATCTAAAATTAGTGACTTCTTATAAATCAGAATCTTTAATTTCAGTTAAATAAAAGGATTTTTTTTATTTATTTCTTATTGTGGATTGAAATGAGTTATGTAGTATCCATGCGATTTGTGTAGAAATTATAATAATTGCATAGTGTATTATTGTAACTGATGATAATGTACATTTTAGGGTACAGCTTTGATGTACATCATCACTGGCGATATTTCGTTATTTGGCGACTTTTTTATTGCGTAAACCATGATGCGATGTTTGTGGCCGATAAAAAAAAGTCACCATGTTTGTTTAAACAACACAACCAACACAATGTTTGTTTACACAATAAATAAGTCGCCAAATAACAAAATATCGCCAGTGATGCTGTATATCAAAGCTGTTCACATTTTAGTTTATTTAGTAGAGAAAAATTATTTGGAATAATTTATGTAGCTGGATTATTTAAAGCACAGCAAATAAATTATTTTTATTAACATCTAGATTAAGTAATCAGCTTGTGTTACTCAATATCAAATGTCTTCTGAAGGTAAATAAAAGTATAAAATTACTTCTGTTGATACAAAATTTGACTGTTTAAATTTGGTAGTATTTTTCAGGTGTCAAACTTTAAGAAGTCTTAAAATTGAAAATGTTGTTTGTTTACAAATGGCTTTTAAAAACCTTTACATGAATTATTGTTACTGATCAGTTTAGTAGTTTTTGTGATGCATTTTAAATTTGTAGAATTACAAACATCCTTATCTTGATATTGAAGTTAAGAAAGTAAGCTTTTGACTTGACCATAGTTTTTTGGCCCATTATATCTGTTCTTAATAGCCTTACTGCAGCTTCAAAGCAGAGTATTAATGTGTAGATTCAGATCTGTCTACCATATTATTTTGGCATTCTATATAGATTAATGCTTGAGAATCAGTAGTGCCAGTAATAACATAGTTCTATGATGAAAATATTGTCGTCCAAAATGAAAACAAATGAGAGAAAAGCCTGGAAATCTTTGAAACTAGTAGTGATTAACTTTCTCGGAAACCAAAGAGACATAAACAAGAGACCTGTTCTAGAAGAAATGTTAGCAAATTTCAAGAAATTAGGGTGTAATGTGAGCTCAGAAGTTCAATTTCTTCTTTTGCTCCTCGGGTATTTCCCGGGAATTTAGATGTATACAAGAAAAATTTCATTGAGACATGAAGGAAATAGAAAGATGATATCAAAAGGAAGGTGAACTATCTACATAATAAGCAACTATTGCTGGGCATTGAAAGGAAGCAATTCCTGCCAAATTCACTAGAAGAAAAGCAGGAAATGAAGTTTTGAGAAAAAGAGAAAACTCTACTATAAAGATTTGTAACTTTTTTTATAAACTCATTTATCATTTAAATCATAACTGAGCTAGAATATATATGTAAAATATGTATTTATGAGGTGATAAAATAAAAAAATCTCGCAATATTTTGATTTTAGCTATTTCCCCTAAAATATGAAATCGTTTTGTGAAAGAATCTTACATGATGGGGGGGGGGGGAAATTCAGTTTTGAAATCAGACCTGAAAATAATATGAAAATCAGTTATGAAAACTAAAACAATTTTCAAAAAGTATTTTTTTGAAGGCCTGTGTAATTTGTAAGTACATTTTGGTGCTTCATTACATTATGCTTACTAATCACTTTTCAAGTTCATTTTCAATAGTTTGTAGTATGATTTATTATTCTATGTGTCCCCCCCCCCAAGAGAATCTACTTACAATTGAAGAAAATTATTTTCCTCTGTGTGTCGTTCTTTAATTGTCACACTTTGCTTTTCCTATTTTATTCATATGCTTTGGCCATTTTGACTATAACATGAAATTAAAAGTATATGTGAAACAAAATTTCAAGTTCCTGGAAATATTTATCAAAAGCACTTTTTCCTCATTTGATCCCGTGTTATTTTTGCATATTTTTTATTATTTAAGTATCTTTTAGAAAAGTTTTACTTGCTATACTTGTTTTCATGAGTAATGGATTTTTAAAATAATTAATTCACATTAAGTTATATATAAGATATGAAAGTTCATTTTTATGTTTAGTATTATCATTCAAATGTTTATAAATGCTTTTAGTAGTTGTTTGCCATAACAGGAGACCAAATTTTTTATTTTTCTTATAGTCTACATCTAAGTCGGTAAGACTAAAGTCCGATGAAGAAAAAGTTCAGTACAAAGAGCATCGCAGAGTATGTCATATTAATGCCGAGCAGAAGCGGCGTTGCAATATCAAAGTAAATATTACAAAATTAGTATTGCTGTAATTTTTAGACTGTGTTCTTACTCATATTTGAGTCTATTATATTTCATGTATCGCTTTAATATATATCTTTTCTGTCACTTGTAATTGTATGGTTTTTTTCCTAACAGAATGGTTTTGAGTCATTGCACAATTTACTGCCACCAATGGGACAGACTCCAAGTTCCAAAATAAGCAAAGCAGCTATGTTACAGCGGGGTATATTCTTTACTTATGTTCATTTGTTTATGCGTTATATTCCTGTTTCATGAATAGAATTTTCATTCTTTTTTTTTTATGGTTCATTTTACTTCAAATAAGTAAAGAAGTAAGAAAAAAGTGAAATCAGCCATAAGACATGGAATGGTTTTTGTCATCAGGCTAATACTTTTGCAAAGTGGTTGTAGTAGAGGCTTATTATATGTTTAATGTTAAATACTGTTACAAAGATATAATTAAATGTTCATGAATTTTTACTATGAAATATGGTAGTTTAAATGTATGTAGGAGTCTTAAGTTTTAAGAAGTGATCGATTTTTAGTGCTCAAACCTATTCATGAGTTCTACCATAGAGTTGCTTTTAATTTTAATAACTTGCTTTATTTATTTCAAATAATTTTTGGGTACTTGTTTGTTAAAGTGACCACCGAGCTTACTTGGTGACCAGATTTCGCCAAGCTCACTAGTTCGGTGTTCTGCAGTTCTCATAATTTCCGAATGGATTTGTTTTGGACTGCCGTACTTCTGTACGCTTCTGTTGACTTTTTGACAAAGGAACGTTTTGAGGTGAGAGCTCAATTTGGAACTTTAAAAAACATGGATTACTAACATTCAATGAATAAACGTTGCTACTAGGATCCCGGGATGCTGAAAGCGAAGCCACTGATGTTTTTTTAAGTTAAGAAATTTGCCCTGTACCCAATTCAGATGCCGCAGGCATCGCATGCACTTTTAGGTGCTGCAGGCATTGCATGCTCTAGTGACCAATAAAAAGCTCACTGCGCACATAAAACAAATGTCCTTGCATCACCAAACCATCTTCCACCTTACCGATATATCTCCGTTGCTTGCCGATTCAATCTTGGTGGTCGCTATAATGTGCAGGTACCAATTTTTTTTTTAAGTGAACTGTAAAATGAAATTTATTGTACATATTTTACTAAGCTTTCAATTGTGTGATTTTAAATGTACAAAAATATAGAGTGTTCTTCCAGTTTCGTTTCAGATTAATGTATTACAATATATAATTCTGGGCAAAACATAATTCTGTAAAATACATAAGTGCTTAATTATTTTTATGCTGAATGCAGCTGTAAATTCGCTGACCATTACACCAAAATAATGACCACTTAAGGGGATGAAATGTATGTTCTGGCTCCCTATTCTTACATTAAATTCAAAATTAAAAGAAGTATAAAAGAATGGGGAAAAGATTGGCTTACTGGTGACTCCGAATCAGGGAGACATATTAGAGGGTTTGTTGAGCATGTGGATACAAAAATTTTAATTCAAAATAAATTTTTAATATATTTCCCAACTGGGCATGGGCCATTTCCTTACTATCTTAATCGTTACAAAATTCTTAATTCACTACTTTGTATCTGCAGGAAAATAGGGGATGCAGATCACTATGTTTTTGACTGGATCCACACAGAAAGGTATCATCTTAAAAAAACATCAAATAATTTTAAAAGAGAGTGGTTTAAATCTTGACTCTTGGACAAAAATGCAACTTTTAAAATTTGGGAGATATTCCATATTAGTGAAAACATGTAATAGACTTTCCCAAGTGTATTATGGTCCGCTCTGAGCCACCACGTAAGACCTTGTTGTTGTGCGGTCATGGGGCGGTGCCCCTGCTATTTATGTATTATGGCCGTACCTGACTTGCTTTCTTTTCCTCTTATAAATTATGTTACAGAATTCAGTTTTTTTGTATCATTTTTTTAAATCCTAAATTGTGTTATAGAAATTGTTTTGCTGTTGTTTCTTTTCTTTTTCAAAATCGTTTTTTTTATAGATTTTTTTTCCTATCTCTCTTTTCTAACTCGTATCTTGGACTTCCGTTGTTTTTTTTTAACATTTTATTTACTATTTATTAGATTTTATTAATTTTTTCATTTTTTGTTTATTTTATGTATGTTTCTTGATTTATTATGTTTATTTGTATTTATTTATTATTTATGTTTGTAATTACTTATTATGTTTGCTGTTTGTATTTTATTATATTTTTATTCACATTTGTATTTTGTATTGTATTACTTTTATTGTATTATTTTACTTACATTGTTTTGTATCGTATTACCTAATTTTTTGTATTATATTATATACTTCTATTATATTGTGTTGTATTACTTTAATATTTGTAATGGAATTTTGCTTCCCTCCGACTTGTGACATGCTTTACACCCTTTTGGTTAGTAGGGCTGGCGTGGGCAATAAAATTTTTTTAATCATTTCTGTTTTAAGATAATCTCATCTTAGAGCATAATTTAAGAGTCTCTTCTTTAGGGTTCGTACGCGTCCTTACAAGTCCTTAAAAGTCCTTACTTTTACATTTAGTCCTTAAAAGTACTTACAAATCTTTATTTTTATGCCCCATTTTTAAAAAGTCCTTGAAAGTCCTTACTTTTTACTCTACCATTATTAAAAAATTTAAAATTTCCCAATTATCGTTTTTCTAATTCCTCCTTCTCGGCGGCTCTAATCTCAGTCGATGTGGCTCTCGCGGAATGCGGTGGTGGTGGGGGGACGACACTGCTCGCGTTCTACGAATCCATATCCATCGCATACACTTTGGGAAATAAGGGAGGAGTTACAGATGGCCTTTATTGGTCCATGGTTCCATAGGAATTATTCTCAAAAGTGCTGTTACCATTTTTAGAACAGTATCAAAGTGATAAACCTTACTTCCATTTTTTGCCAGTGATGCTTTGAAAACTTGTTAATGATTGCATTCAACGTTTCAAAATTTTGAAACCAGAGAATGAAAGAATTGAGAAACCTGAGACTTTATGCAAATTCAACTTCAGTAACCCAAACTTGTATAATGATAAAATTTAAGTGTATTTTGGATTTGCTGCAGAGCAACTAATAAAAGAAAAGATAAAAAATAAGGAATTAGCAGACAAGGATGTTTTCACACTCAGACAGGATAGTCGGAAAAACATCAGAACAATGATAAAACATTTCATGCAGAAATGTCCTGTGAATTACGCACTAGTAAGACCTGCAATTAGCATTGATCCGTAAGTAATGGCTGGATATCCCGAAAAAGCACAGGAAAAAATGAAAAAGGTATTGATTGTATTGTTGCAAAATAAACGTATTTTGGGAAAAGATTGCGACGAAATTTTGTTACTCTATGCAGATTTTCTGTTAAATATTGTAAAGCCAAATTCATTTGAATTTACTTCTTTCAATCCAAAGAGCGATTCCCTTGATAATTTTTTAGAAACTTATTTTGGCAATAATCATTATGAAAAAGTTTGGAAGATTATCAAAATGGTATTAATACTGTCACGCGGACAATGAGGTTTTTCGGTGAACAAGGCCCTGGAAATAGAAAATTTAAAAGATGCTTCATATATTTTTCAGCGTGTAAATCATGAATTTATTAAGCTGTCTGGCTATTTATGACTTAAAAATTACTGAAGAAATGAGGACGCCTGCCACTTCAGCTAGAGCAAAATACATGCAGTATTTTAGAAAGTGAAAGATCCAAGAAAAGACTGAAACAAAACAACTGAAACGAAAAGCTTTAGAGGAGGAAATAGATTTTTTAAAACAAAAGAAAATGTTCCTCCAAACGGACCTACACCAAACAAATGAGAAAACAAATGATTTAGCTAAGGAGGCTGAAAAGTCAAAGGACATAAATTTATTTATTCAATCACATGAACTAAGGAAAACAATTTCTGAAAAAGAAATTAAAATAAATACCTTGGATGTAAAATTGAAAGAAAAAAGTTTGGAATTAAAAGATATTTAATTTGATTACCAGTTTCATCAATTTATTAACTCATATTTTTAGGAGTTTTGTTGTGTTAAATTTGTAATGTATCTTCTATGTTTTATATTATAATTTATCATCTAATAGGTTGAATTTGCAAAAATGAGATTTTATTTAAAAATGCGTGCGACAATTCGTTAAGTTTATTCAATTTAGAGGTCCTTATTTTTTGGGTTTTTTAGTCCGTAAAAGTCCTTGATTGTCCTTGATTTTCTTTTAAGGAAATGTGTACGAACCCTGTTCTTATTTTGGAAAATCAAAAAATCTGTCTGTCAAAATTATCCTTGTGATTTCAGTCTTCATTATTCATTGATTTCATTCTTCATTATTTTTTTGGTTTTGGTTGGAAAAGGATGTTAAGCGTGTGCTTGGGGTTAAAATTTCTGTTTTAAATAAGTTTAACTTTTGTTATTTGTTAAGAAATGACAGTATAAAGATGACTAATATACCTTTGGGGGGGGGGGTATGAATCCTTCATATGTAAGCATACATTCTGTAAGCTAAATTTGATTGAGGGGGAAAAATATTCACTATTTAAAGAAGAGGAATTATATTATTTTACCATTTCATATTTTTTGTGATTTTTCCTTTGGCATTTTCATTAATTAAATGAAATATTTGTATTTCTAAAAGGAGCTGAATATATTCGCACATTGAAATCAGAGAGGCAGCAACAAATGGAAGAAGTTGAAATGCTGAAGAAACAAATAGACGAATTGAATCAGGCAATAAAGTAAGATATTATGTTTAGAATTTTGTTTTGATTATTTAGAATATTAGGTGACAATTGTTTAACCCTCTGATTCTTAAGGCCATTGATATAAAGGGATCTCAAAATACGGGAACGTCCGAGCTCCTGTATCAAAGATGAGGAAAATTCACTTTCCCCCTCAAAAACCACAATGACGGTTGGCATTGTCCGAATTGTAAGAAAACTCCCCTCTTTCCCAAACACATCTGAGCGAGCCAGTCTAAAGAAGAAAGCATGCGCTTTTTAAATGATTTTTGCTGTATGTTTAAATGATAATTGTTACCCAGTTTTTTCTTTAATAATTAGTACCTAAGTATATGCACTTATACTTTTTGAATGCTGTATAATGTCCTAAAGCTAATCTTGTTGCTAAAAAAAAGACTTAGTTCAAATTTCACAGTTTTGCTACCAAAACAGTTTGATCATCACTTCATTTTTAAATTATTGTTTTCATTTTGAATCTACTTTTATTTGTTGTTTTTCTCATAATATTTCCTTTTTAAGCTTTGCAGATTAACAATTCATAATTTTGATCAACTTAAATTATAGTTATTTGTGTTCAGTTTAATGTTTATTTAATAGAATGTACAATGTTTTATTCATTAGTTATTTTTTTCACGTGTTAATGTTTATTCTTTTCATGTGCTCTTCTGCATTGTTTATGCTTTTCCAAGATATGGGGTTTGAATAAATTTCACTTAGGTTTTTCTTTTCTTTTTTGATTTTCCCATGAATCATGCTGTTTTATTTTCCTCTCCTGACACAAAAATATCTATATTTGGATAGTTATCTATGCATCCCCCTAGTTTGGTGTATTTTTTTTATTTTCTAAGTCTGAATTTCTGTTTTAATTTTGTCTGGATATGCGTGCATAAATATTAAGTAAAAGTTTTACTTATGTGTATATTTACCACCATGTGAGGATATTACAGTTCAAATGATTTGCATTTGTCTTATTTCACTGATTTATGTATTAAAAAAAATATATATATTTTATTTAGTACATTTTTACTAGTCAACTGTATTTTTATAAAATAATTTGTATTCATTATATAGTATGTATTTTATTAGATTCTTCTAAAATATTCCATATTTTTTGTAGTGTGTTTCAGAGTCAGTTACCAGCTTCTGGTGCTCCTATTCCTTGCCAGAGGACAAATAAAATGAAAGAGATGTTTTCAGAGTATGTTCGGCAGCAGACTCTGCAAAACTGGAAATTTTATATTGTATCCTTTTTCTTTTAAAGATGTCTATGGACATTTCTATTGCATTGACTTAAGAAAATGTTTGTTATAAATATTGAGTCTTTTTTAAAATTTATTAATACAAGGCAAAAATGTTCATGTGTTATTATTTTTTTCAGAACTGTAATGTAGCAAAAGTTTATTAGTGTTTATTTTCCTTTCTAAGTTAAAATAAGCCTTTAGACACAGAATCAATATGCATTTATATATTTTATTTACCTTAACATTTCTGTTCAGTTCAGTTTAATAATTGAGCCTTTAGTAGAGTCTTTCAACAATAATGTATCTACTGCAAGTGTTGATGAAATGTGCAAATCGATTTTGACATGGCTTGAGCAGCATTGTTCTCTTGTAACTTTAAGGCCTAGTAAGTATAGGTTTCTATTGCTAATTTTGTATTTTCTATTAATTGATATTAATAAAATTCTTTCTTAGTCCAGAAATTGATGTCCACCTGCTGAAAATAATTATTAAACTTTATTAGCTCTGTTCTGTTTTGGGCTTATTATCAGAGTCCTGTTTGTAGCTTTTAGCTGGAATTTTTGAGTGATTTCGTATTATGTGAAAGGAACAGATTTAAAAAAAAACAACAACAAAAAAAAAACCTTATTTGGAAAAAAATTAGGTTCACAATATATATTTAACTAGCAGTATGCACACGGCGTTGCCCGTGGAATCAGGACTTTAAAAAAACAAACAAACAAAAAAACCCATAATGACATGAAAAAGTTCTGAAATCAAAACAAAAGATAAACATTATTGATTTTCCCGCTTATTTTTTTTCGTGCTACAGTACAGAGTACATTAATCCAAAACAATATTAAAAAATTGGAATGTGAAAATGATTATTATACAGCAAGTACAATATAAAATCGAATCCAAAAATAATAATCGAAGTCATTCAATTGAAGGTTATGACGTCACCTGCGCTCTGCCCCAGCAGCCAATGAAATTGTCAGCAACGTTCATGGTGTTGTCCGTAGAATCAGGTCTTCAAAAAAAAAAAAAAAATCGCCCACAATGACACAAAAAAGTTTTGAAAACAAAATCTAAACGAAAGATATAAATTATTGATTTTCCCACTTATTTTTCTTCACAATAATGACATTTGAATTATAGAAAACAGTACAGAGTACCATAAACTTTGAAGCCACATTATGTAAATAGCTCCGTGAAGTCATATTTCATTTTATAATAATCGAAGTCATTCAGTTGAAGGTTATGATGTATACTGTGCTCTGCACCATCAGCCAATCAAAATTGCCAGCAACGTTCTGAAGAAATATTGCGAGAGGAAGCTCGCTTGAGGGAAAATACCTTTCAACTGATCAGGAAAAAATTAATTAAAAAAAAACAGGAAAAGATATTTTAACCGTTCTTGTTTTAAATCCGACAGAACCACTGCAGTTATAAGCTGAAAAAAAATTGAAAATAATAGTGTTATTAGAACATTGCATGCAGCAAATTTAAAAACAAAAATAAAATTTTGATGGCAAAACTGACTATTTTTTAAAAAAATTCTCAAAATTCAGTATATTATGTTTAAAGCTGAAAACAAACTTCATTAGAACGAAAATTGTTTGTTCTATCCGATGGTGCATTGATTGTGTTTTAGCAATTATTAGAAAAGATACTACAATCATAAACATGCCGAAAATGACCCAAAACAACAAAAAACATTAAATTAAAAATTTTCTAGATTGAATTTTAAAATTCCGGCTTCGAGGTGCATTGAGTCACCTTTACAACTGCCTGTGTGCCAAATTTCATGGCTGTAAGTGGAATGGAATTCGTCTGGGCATTGCACACACACACACGCACGCACGCACGCACGCAGGCACGCACGCACGCACAAAAAAAAACTTTTATAAGTATATACTTAAAATTTTCAAAGAATTTAAGATTTTAATAATTCCTATTTTTTCTATGCAAGTAATTTAAGACAATGATTTGGCAATTTTTTTTTCTCTCTGTCTGGCAGCTGCATAGTTGTAGCTTTACTGGCTAGCTCCAGAACTATGATCAAGATTGTATTCTTAATTCTTAAGAATATGTACAACACTTTTGCTTAATTGTACGGTTGTCTTTGACCATGCTTATGATTAGCTCAAACCATAACAGTAACAAATACTCCAACATAAAGGAAGCTCATTACTAATATAATAGCCCAGATCCTCTGGTAACGCTCTGATGTCACCAACAATAAAACTCGCGCCATAGCACTGCGAGACGTTAAACAGCATTATTTCATTGTTAGAGAACCTAAATTTCAGTAATTTTAAATTTAAAACAGTAATTGTCATTCTAATTTCAAATTTAATATCTATAAAATAGTGAAATAAAATTTTCTATCAATTGATGTAAAATTTATCTTGCTATGATGAATGGTTCCCGAGAAATTTTAAATTATATTAATCCTATATTTCAAATTAATTTCCATTTTTTAATAGAAAGTAGTAAATTAAGTCAGTGGTATATCGTGCGCATGATATAGTTTGGACGCCAAATTGTATCTGAATGCAATTGTGGCGATGTTGTTTTCTTGCCAAGAATTTAATTAGCCACCAGTGACGTGAATCTACCATTCGTTCTCAACTGCCGCCAGTTCCCGTTAATTCCAGCTTACACGATGACTATCAACAAATCTCAGGGGCAAACTTTCGATCACGTTGGAATTTACCTTGATGAGCCTGTCTTTTCACATGGACAGCTTTGTGTTGCACTTTCAAGGTTTAGGATTCCCAATCGCGTTAAAATTTACACAAAGGCATCTGAAGTACAAGGAAAATTATTAAATAACGAAAAATACTTCACATGGAATGTTGTTTACCAAGAGGTTTTTTGAATAAAGAAATATTTAAATAATATGTAAGTAAAAAAAATTTCCTGTCATAAAACATATATTTATTTTATTTGTTTTCAATCAATGTTAAACATTTCTCTCGCATATATATCTATTTAAACATGTCAAATTTGAGGGGAAATCTCTCGAATGAAGAGGCAATTTGCACCCGTAAAACCATGACGGGTGATTTTCTAGTTTTTGAATAACAGTACAGCAAAAATAAAATTGTTGTTCTCTATTATTATGTTGAAACTTTCAGTCTTTTGTGATCAAGATCTGATTGTGGTTCATTATTAATTAAGTACTTATATTAGTCAATAATATTAAATGATAGTTTTGCAAATTTTAATGAATAAACTCGTGATTTTTTGCTTAGTAATATTGTTACTCAGCCTGTGCTATGAATGAAAATATCTATCATAATATTTTACTTGCCAAACTCACTCAAAATATTTATTAACTTTATTCTGTGTTGTAATTTATCTTTGCATCTCATTTTTTGCCCTGTTAAAAGTAATTTTGAATAATTTAGCAATTGATTTATAAAATAATTTTCTTATTACATTTTTGGCTTGAAGTAGGAAAGTTTTCTGAAGAAATTTTAACTAAACAATTATAGTTTTTTTTTACAATTTTAATTATTTTTAAGTATATATATATATATATGTAATAATCTCGCTTAATTTTATTTCAAATTCTAATATTATATATTTTAAAATCTTAATGTATTCCAAAATCACTTTTCTAAAACTTCAGTTTCGTTCTTTTTCCGTGCTGGAGGTATATTAAATCTCTCGTTTTGGCATATTTATTACTAAAAGAATATTTTAATCGCTTGCACTTGCCCACAGAAAATAATGACGCGTCTCCTTGGCGCTAGACTTTTCCCCCTAAAACACTTATGTAATTTAGTTAAAATAGCTATTATTCCCTTCACTTTGATCACGTGTTATATTGTTATTCCCTTATCTGAGAGAATCGGTGGATTTTTCTGTACACTTTTACTGAAAACTTCAACTAAGATGTTGGTATGCCCGTCACTCTCCAAAATATTTTTATAATAAAGGAAAATTAGAATTCAACTCGGCCTGTTTAATCATTTCACGTCTACAACAACAAATATGTTATATATATATATATATATAAATGTGCAGTTTCCGAGTTAATGTTTTGATGCTGATCTTAGATTGTATGTACCATACTGCTTAAGATATGTGGCATGGTTTTCAGGAATATGCTATTATGACAGAATTTTTGCTGGATGACTCATTAGATTTCATGAATTTTCATTTCACTCTTTAATATTTTTTATGCATATGCTTTTTGAAAACATTTATGTGTATTAACATTCCTTTTTTTTGTTAAAATTGCTGTTTTTCTCTGTGAAATTGCAATCTTTTATGAGACTGACAATCACTTGTTTAGGGCAAAATAATTTAATGCATGAATTTGATTTAAATGTATTCATTAAAAATTACATGGTTTGTGAGATGCTTATTTTAATATGAAACTGTCTTTTGGATAAATTTTTGGCTTTACATCATAAAAGAAGTTAATAGAAAGTCTTTATTACCGATTTATAATGTTTCGTTTCAGATTTATAATAAATTTAAGGTTTATTATAAACTTATAATTCATTATAATTAATAGAATTGCATTTTATTAGTTTTACTTTATTCATATTGTTCTAACTTGGAAAAAAAAATTATAGGGGTGTTGAATTCTCTTCGTCATCTGAGCACAACCACAAGCATACTATCAGACCCATCACGTGTACCTGAAGAAGCAATTCAAGCTGTGACAAAAAAGGAAAATAATAGGCAATAACATTTATATTGTCATTTAAATGTGTAATTATCTCAGGGGTAATACTGATGAAAGAATTGTCAGACTAGATGTTATGTTTTGTTGTATTTGATTTTTTTTTGAAGCTATCTTTTCTTTTTATGAGTATTTTAGAATGTCTATCTCAAGAACTGGTGCAGACATGAAATTTGTGAGTCATTGGAACTGTTTATTGATAACTGTCTAAAGCTAGTTTTTATGGCAAAAAATATGTATAGAGTATGTCTATGCCAATTCTCATGATGGACAGATTATAGATGGACATTCTGTATATTGAATTTTATTTGCAAAATGTAATTTTAAAAAAAAGTAAACTTGAGGCTAAGCATTTTAGATTGAAAAAAATCTACAATTTGTTATTCTTTCATGCAGATTTATTTCATATTTGGAAAAAGCCTTTTCATCAATTTATGAAGTTATTTTAATAATAGATCTTCAAGTAATGTGGAATTTTAGACTGCTTATTTGTTTTGTGGTTAATGTATAATCCCAAGTGTGTGGTTTGATTTCTATTGTAAGATATAGTTTTAACAAATATAGTTTTATTGTTTAAGATTCAAGAAATAATATTGTTCCGGGAGTCATGATGTTTTTCTCTAACACTGTTGAAGATGTTTTGGATACGTCAAATTTTTTATCTTTGCTTCTTCCAAGATTATTTTTTGTCAACACTTGATAGTCATTTTGTACATAAACTTGTGTGCCAACAGTTTAAAAATTTGGCTAAATATTATAGATATTTTATAATTTATATGTTATATATAGATTTTATTCTGCTCAAATTGTCAAACAAAAATGTTTGTTTTATAATTTGTGAATATGTGTCAGAAGTACAATGGTATGTCATAATTGTTCATGGGATTGTGTTCTTGTGTCTCATTGTCATAAAGTGTATGTAAGCTTTTATCTCTATTCATATCATCTTAACTCATTTTTAGGATATTCAGTAACCATTTGGATTGTGCTATTTTTCTTTTGAAGACTGTTGAAAAAATATTTTTCATTCATTGTTATTTGTTGTGTTTAAAGTTTACGTATTGTTATTCAACTTCGTTTTATGATGAGTTTCAATTTTTGATGTTCATAAAATGTTAAATGTTTTAATTGCATCCAAGTAACACACATTTAAGTAGTTTTCGCATATTATGTTAAGGTTTAAAGTGTAATTAGTTAAAATTTTTAAAAGCACTGCATATTTTGTAAATTTTTATTCATGAATTTAATACTTCATAAAACAAAACCAAAACACCACTGAAATGTAAATTAATGAAATTAGTGATACAGAATTTGAATTTTTTTATGAAAAGTCTCTTAACTCAGAGAAATTTCATATTATGATAAATTTTACTAGATTATTTTTTATTTGCTGCTTTTTAACAGGACTTTAAAAGTGACATATAATTACATACATTTTTACATTATGAAAATTTGAAAAGTTTTTGAAATCGTAATTTACTATTAAGAAGTATGTTGCGCTAATTTTATTTTGTTATGTGTATTTTATATTACTGTGTAATTGTACTATTTTTTGAATGATAATTTCACATATTATGCACTTCATTTCTAAAGAACTGTAGATTTAAAACTGCTTATTTTTATTCTGTTAATTAAATTTAATATTTTAGTGTTACAAATATTTAGTTGGATTGATACAGTTTCCTGGTTGGCAAAGAATATCTGGAATTATTGGATTAGTAAAAGAATGTTTCTTGTTGTATGCTGTGAAAAGTGAAGTGATTGGCATTTTAATTAAAACTTTTTCTCAACAAAGAAAAAAGGCTTAGTAATATCACGACAAATATGGGATACTATATTATTTTTCGTAAAGTATTTTCAAGTATTATTAGTTGTTTCTCTTGGTCCCTGTCTTACCCTTTCATGATTTTTTTACAAAATTTTAAAATATAGTATGAATGAAATATAACGGCTTGTGTTTCTGTAGAAAAATTTAAGAATATAATTTCTGAAATTCAATTGAACTCATGCAAATTAAAATTATAAAAATGTCTCCTTGTTAAAAAGAAATTTCACATTTCTATTGCTATTAGAGTTTTAGGAGGAGTGTTAGTGTTTTTTTTAATATATTATACATAATCGGATGATTAGTTTCTTAAAAAGAAAATTTTGAGGTGCAGCATATAAGAATTAATCTGAAAGTTATTTATGTTACATCAATTGAAAATTATAAGTAGTGTATAAGCTGTAGCTATGTTTTATATTGAGAAAAGTAATAGTATGAAAATGTATTTTTTCGGCAATTTGATTTTAAAGTTCAGCGAATGAAATTTTTTTTCTGCATTAAGAAACAATGAATTTTTTGTTTTTTTAATCACTGCCATTTCTACAGTTTTTAATTATGAAATTTCAAAAAATATCTCTAGTGCATTACAGTAAAGTATATTGTTTATAAAGATATTTATGTTTATTTTTGAAGAGCGAATCAATAAAATTGTCATAACTAATAATGGATATGGTATAGTTATAAAGATTTAATGCACAAAACTCTGACTGATGCATACATTTTTTTAAAGCATTTGAAATGTAGTTAAATGAAGGTAAATGTAATTTGTGAATTAAAATAATATATTTGCTTTTTCTTGCTGAGATATGTTCTTTTAATATTTGATTTTTAAAAAAGTTTGCAAAAAAATGAAGAAAAAAGTATTTTTAGCTATTAATACTTTATTGTAAGTTTGAGTAATGGTCTGAAAATGACTCACTGCATTTTTATTGCTGATTTGGAACTGACACATTATGAGATCAATGTACTGAAAGTTAAACTTTGGAGTGCTTTTGGGAAATAATTATTTATAATTCTATGTTGATGATTAGAATTAAAATTGTAATTCATAAAGACCATGTTCAATCTTCTCATAAATGTTAATAAAATAATTTATCAACTTGTTGTCTAAAGAAAACTTTTCTGGTTGAGAAAAATATTGTAAATCTGTGAAATATTCATTTCAGTGAAACAATAAACTAAAATCAAGAATTGTGATGTTTCTGCTTAATTTTATTTTTTAAAAGTATTTGTATAAAACAAAAGTTTTCAGTCAACACTTTTAAGCTTGTGAAAATTTCAAGCATTGCTAATTTTAAATTGATTTTAATTCCAAAGATGTGATGGATTCTTTTTTCACAGGACTAAATATTTTCTCTTCTGAGATGCCAAGATTTCTGCTGAGGTTCCAATACAAAATATAAACCAAGTTCAAACTTCGCATAAAAATTCAAATAGGTTAGGACATTAGAAATGCAAAATAAAACTTTTGTACCTCATAGTTCAAAATTCTAATTAGCTACACACTATTACCAGATTAATTTAGAAGGAAACCTTTTTGGTTGGAATACGCATTCGTTATAATTACTTTGAAAATATAATTTGTTCTTCCTTCATATAATTATTAATAGACTACTTTAATATTTCTGGAAATTGAATTCAATATGTTTAATTATTACATTGAAGCAATTGAATAGACTGAAACTGCATTTATAATTGACTGATTCAGAAGTTACAAGTATTTCATTGACATTAATTATCACAATTAATATTCGTTTTGAGTGCGTTTATCAATGTACTCAAAAGTAATAATTAGTAATTTATTAATAAGTCTAGCATTGAAATAGATTTTTGAGTTAAAATTTATATATTTTTCCATTTTATGCCAGAAAAAATAATCTATTATTGAAAATAAAGTGTAATTCCTGTTGTGTGCTTTTATTATGCTGTAATTTTTATCTAAGTAATTCCTAGATGCATATTGAATTTCTCTACTGTTTTATCTAGAAGGTAAATTGTTATATTATTAAAATATTCATATAGCATATAGCAGCATTAAGTTTATGTAGACTGCTTAAATATTGTATTTTTTAAATTATATGTGGTTAATCGCTATTTGTTTTGTTTAATGTAATTCATAGTCTTAGTATTGAACATCGTAAGTAAAATTTATGATAAATTGTGTTTAATAATTGAGTAAAAGCCTTTCTGTTCCTCTTTTTTCTTAATTTATGCTAATTTCAGTCAAGAAATACTAATAAACATTATTAAAAGACTGAGAGAAAAAAAAAACCCTTTTTTTGTAATAGTTATTCAGATTTTCAGTAAGTCTTGTTTTGTAAGAACTCATGTTTATGGATAAGTTATGCTTTGAACTTGAATTCTGACTTTTCCAATTCTAAGTAAAATAGCTATATTTATCTTGGAATTTTTTAAAACTTAATCTAGGGATCTTTAATGTTCCAGAGACAGAAGAGTTTTATTTTGTGTTTTTTTGAAAAATTAAAATTGAACTTTTAAATAATTTTCTGTGCAAAGGACAGCTGTTTCAAATATATAGTAGAGATTAAAATCAAATTTCTGTTTATTAATTTTGAAATGTTTAAATATTTATTTTGATAATGATTAAACCATTTAAAATAGATGCCTATAAAGAAGAAAATATATTGCAGTGCATAAATAAGTACATTAATAACAAACTCAACATAAATAACTTGATGGTAAGATGGTTTTGGTAAGCATCCCTTGGTCACGAGGATACTTTTATGTGGCCCCTTTAGAGCTACTGGTCAAATACAACATTCAAACTTTGGCATGCAGCATTTTTCAAATTGTTTATAAGTATAAACAATGTTGTTTTAACTTTTAATTTTAATCATAAGTATATACAATGTTTTAATTTTTAATCTGTGTTAAGTAATAAAAATTATAGAATGTGTATGTAATATTGAATTTCCATTTTCCTTTTGAATTATTCATATTTATACAATAATTATTGAAAAATACGGAAATCGGTTTACAGCAGTCTTCTAGATTTTAATTTGGTTTCTTTTGTTAAACCATCAAACAAGTTGTAAATTCTTTGATAGTGAGTTTTATTGATATTTAATATAATTTGATATTGTAAGCCTAAATGTTTGCTTTTCTTTCATATTTATTTTTCTGATTGTTTTTTTTTTCCGTCCCTCACATAGTTTGTCAGTTGAAAAGTTTAATTGTTAAGCAATTGAATTATAGCTGCTAATAAATCAATATAGTTAAAAAATTGTTAATTTAAGATTCTGATATAGAAATTAGAAGATTTTTATATCATGCTTTGATTCTAAATTATTTGTTAAGTGAATTAATTATGAAATTATGTTTTAGATAGCATATTTTTGAAACTCTTTTCATAATCTAGTATTATAGAAAGAAGCATTGCATGGTATGAATGCAAACTACAGATTTTTTAAAAAAATTATGTAAATCATGAATTTTATTTTTATTAGTAACATTTAACAAGTCATAAGTCATAGTTGAGGTTACCTACATTATTTGTGACTATTTTAAAAGATATAGATGTTCTAGTGTTTACTATCTTAAGTGTCTTTTCTGATGCTTACCTTGTAAAATATTTTTTAAATGTTGATGTTTCAATGTTTTATATCCTTTTTCCGTAGAATAGCTGGATACTTTCTTCTTAAATGAATGTGGGTGTCCTTTTCTTACAAAATTAGTAATTTTGGTAATATGAAAACATTTTGGCATATTTCAATCTACACCATAATATTGTAGCAGATATACAAATATAGTATAGAAAAGTGGTACCAAGAGATGAAAATATGTATTGTAGGTGAAACATGCATTTATTAATACTTGTAGTACTACAATAATTTTTATAGAAACATACAGAGTAAAAATTAAATGATGTATAGTTTTTGTAAATTATTTTTTTCTAAAATGGAATATTTCTAATTTCTTATACGATATCTTTTCTCTTTAAAATAGATTTGAATTTATTGGAATATTAGATAATTTATATATTTATAATTTTATGAAGTCTATTTATCTTATTAGAGTTAAATAATGAATATAATTATTTTTAGCGTATTTAAGCAATGTATACATAAAACTAGTTCATGGCTTTGTTATTTATATACCAAAATAAAAACTAATCTATATTGTTGAATCTTTAACATAAATAATACTATCCTTGACGATGCATTAAAACATCTGATTTTGAAAAATTACTGAATTGTTCCAAAATTCTTTGGCCCTTTTCCTCTTCTTTTCTTCTCTACTTTTTTATTAATGCAATTATAATTTCTTTCAAAGAATTTTCGTTTTAGTGGATATACTTCCCTGAACCAGTGTTAAGACTTTTCAAATCTTACCCAAATAATTGTAAAATCTGAATATATTGTTGAATGTCACATTATGTATTACACTGTGCATAGTTTTTCTGTTTTCCAATTTTAAATTTAAGAAGAGGTAGAATTGGAAGCTAATATTTATCTGAAATAAATAAGGCTTTTTGAAGTTAGGAAACACTTAATTTGAAGGAAAAATTGTGAATTTAATGTAGAAGCTATTTTTATTTGAACTTTTACGATTTTATGAGTCACTTATCCCTATTGTCATTTAGTTTTAAAATAGTATTTACTAAAACACAAAGCAAATAATAAGGGAGTAAATTGTAGATGTTAAACTGCCAGCTGAATATGAATTTTCTTTTCAAGGTTGCAAGAATTAAGTAGGTTTGAGCCCCCCCCCCCCGGTTTAAAAGTATCTAATGTTTCATGGAACGTTTAGAAATATTTTTAATGATTTGTTTGTGTTTTGAATGAAATAATCTGCTGTAAAAAAACTACACTAGAAAATTTCAGCCATCAGAACAACATCAGTGATGTAAGGTTCTGAGGCTTGCTTTAGAGAATTTCTAAATTTGATTTTGATCCAGCAGTAACTACTGTAAGAAGTGGATTTGAAAATTATTTTGATCAGTTGATGTGTGAATAATCTATTCTGGAAAACTACAGTGGTTATCTATGGAAATGCTGTTTGGCATTGCAACTGCTAATGTTGCCCTGTGATGTTGCCATTTGTATGCATGCAACCAAAGATTTATAGAAAGTATTGATAGTCAATTTTCCTAACTATGGTACAAAAACGCATACAATTGGTTTTCAAGAAGGATATCATTTGTTGTTTAAATTTGTGATTTTTATCATTTTGTTGTTGCTGTTATCAAGTATGGAAATCGGAGATTTATTTAGTTTAGAATGATCTGATATTTTTCCAGCAGAATATCTCCATGGTTCCCATTTTTTTTAAACGCCGGAAATTTTTTTTTGTATCCCTTCAGTTTTATATTATTATTTTAAATTTGTAGGTTTTGGTTAGGCAGAAAAAAAATGTTTTGAGAAGTATTTAAAATCTTTGCAATGAATTTCCATTACACGATTTTTTCCAATTCAGTGAACAGTAAATACTGCAGACCTCTTTAAGCTGTCACTCTTTGCGACTTTGTAAATCGACTGATGTTTTACTTAAGGCTTATTCTTTTTATGTGATCGAAACTGTCAAGTACTGACTAGGTAATTAGAACAAACACAGAAGTTCGACGCAGTTACTTCAGTTGATTAATTTAATTGCAATCTTTTTATCAACTGTAAATAATGTTGAATTCGTTTTGGTTATAACGATGCAGTCATGTCCTCTTGGGTAGTTAATCATATTGTTATGGAATTTTAAAAGAATTTAGATATACCAACCATAAATTCTACTTTATTATAGTCATCACTTAAACTAGTCTTCTGATTATTTTTCAATTCTTGATTTACCGTAGTGTTTGCATTGTTTTGTTTTTATCAGTCCTTTGACTTTTTTCAGTTTTATCAGACAAAATCGGGAATAATTATTACGACCAATTTTTATTGTGGTGTTATTTGATAGAAGAAATCGCTTTTTTTTGTTTATTTTTCATCTAATTCATACATGGAATAATACATTTAAGACTCATAATAATTTTTCCCTTAAAGAAATACAGAGAAAGCGTAGCTCCAAGATTGGTGGAATATCAAACTGTTTCTATGGTGCTTGTAAATAATTAGATACAGTTTTACGATTGCTAACCAACCGGCATTTTATTTATTTGGGGGATCACTTACGTAAACTTTACATAATTCGTAGTTTAACCAACTCCAATCCGTTTTGCAACAAACGTCTTATATAACAATAATTAATTTCAGAAAAATGCAGCGTTAAAATCATTATGTTTCGTAAAAACAACTGTATTACAAAGCGTGTATTGTGCCGATGGTTCGACATTGCATAATCATACCTATTTGTTTATGTTTTTAGATTTTTCTAGGTAACTTCTATAGAAATATGGCAGTTTTTTTTTTTGTATGTGACCTCGGTTTTGATTTGTACCTTTTGAATGACGCGATAACCATTACCAATACTTTTTTATTCAATCATTATTTAAATTATCATTTCATTATCATTGTGTAAAAATGATACAAAAAATTGATATTTTACAGATTGAACCCCCCCCCCCCCAAAAAAAAAAAAAAAAACACCTGTTGAATTGCTATAACATATTGCAAAAGATTAAGAGCAAATTACGTAATATGTATTAGGTTGGCATAGAGACGATCAAGATTTTCTTCACGTGCATATTTAATTACATTTATGTAGATTATATCATTTTGTTATGTAATTGTCTATTTTTACTTTAGGATTGCATAATTTTCAATTGATATATTGAATTATATTTTAGAGCTTATATCGCGTATGAGTTTGTGTGTCGGGGACTCTTAATGTTTTCATTGAGACTTAATGCAAGTTGTATTGTGGGTTACGAAAACCTCGAAATTGGTTAGGTTCTTGATAAAAAAAAAAAGAAAAAAAAACATTCGAATTTCGTTTCAGCACATAGTTAACGTCTGCAAATTTTTCTTATGCTGTTCACCTGTTTGTTTTAGGCCCGTTATTTCATACTAATAAATCTTTGCATGTATGCTTTTATCACACATACATTCATGTTAATCAAATAAATGTAATTTTGATATCTCTTCATGTGTGAAGGTGGAATTGAAGAATTATGCGTTAATGAGAGAGTTAAAATGATTATGTTTAAAATCTCTTCTGGAGTTAAAAATCTTTATCTTCAAATTAATCAGAATTATTATAATTAAGTAAATTTATTTTATTTTTAAAGCCAAGATTATTTCGTAAGTGTCCATTTTAAAAATACTGAATTAGATATTTCATTTTAAAATATTTTTTACCAATTACATTATTGAGTTTTACACCTTCTTCGAATCTAACAGATACTGTGTTCAGGTCCTCCTAATTATTTTTTTAAAACTAAAATGCGCTTTAAAAAATTTGAATATGGGAACCATGGTGTACTAGGTAAACTATTATTGAACACCAGATATAGTCCGCTCAAAGATTGTTAGGTTATTTTCTTGTTAAAAATTTTGGTAAAATTATGATATGTATGATTTTCATATTGGTGCTTTTTTTTACTGAAACTCCAATTTTTTTCGTGGTGATTAATTTTATTTAGCAAGATGATATTATTGTGTAGCAGGGGTGATCGCGTTCAGGATTTATCCGGAATTTCGGATTTTTTACCTTCTGAAATTCGGAATTTCATGGTATTTTAAATTCACTGTCTATCTCAACTTTTGATTTAGAACAAATATATTATTAAGGTATTGTAATAAATATAAAATCAATGTCAAATTTCTAAACTCGAAACAATAAAAGTTAAACTTCTTCTCGAAGTAAATTAGTGAAAATCAAGTCATTTTGTTAAAACATGTATGTTTTTGTATGAAAATAACGCTCTACAATTATTCGAAATTATGTCGGATTTTTACAGGACACTAGTTCTCAGGATTTTTGGAATGGAATCGCAATCACTCCTGTGTATAGTTTTGCAATTATAGTCAATTGAAATTTGATTTTGAATTTATTTTAATCCATATTGTACAAAGTTTTATAAATAATTCATCTGTAATGTTCCCCAAAAGATGTTCTGTACTTAAGAGCTGCTATTTTGGCAAATGTTTAGGTAGTTTTTGTATTGCATAGTACAAAGAAGATTTGTGTTATATTTACATGCCAGTAAATGAAAAATTATTTGACTGGTTAATTATCAAATTGTATATGAAAATTTATATGTATTTTGTGCTGAAGAATAAAACCATATCTTTTAAAATACTTTCTTTCTTTATTTGATGCTCCATTTGTGGTAATTCTTATGTCCGTTTTCTAATTTTGATACGCGATTTTTTTTAACATGATAATATTTATAAGCTGGGTACTATGTGTTAATTGCGTGCTGCGACATGTGCGGTGCAAAAATTGTTCAAACGCTTTACAGGACAGACCGATGGACCTAGAACTACCAAATCTGGCAGATATAATCTACTTCTTTGGTAATAAGTTCCCCGACTTTCCGCCACTGACTATAAAGAGTTGTTATGAGACAGACAGACGGACGGACAGAACAAAGCCACGGTGCGTGGCTTAGTTTTGTCCTTCTGTTTTATAGCAACTCAAGCCCGGCCTTAGCAAGTGCGGGGCCCAATTGGAAACAATTTTTGATAGCCCCGATTCCCAGCCAACTTGCATCAAAGCCGGTCGGTCATTAAGCATTTAAAATAAATTTAATTATTTTTTAATTCACATTAATTGAAGTTTAATTAATTAAATTAAAATTAATTTTTAATTTAATTATGTTTATTATATATTAATAACTAATTATTAATTATGCAATTAATTATTAGTTATTAATATATAATTAATTAGGGAGTCAAATACAGCATAAAGATTATATTAACTGACTTTCAACGACCCTTTTTCATAACACTAGCAACTTCAGAATGCAAAGAATATACAATTTTTATTTAACTTTGGTCATGGAGCAAACTTAAATCGTACACAATATTTAGTTTGTGAACGATTTAGAAATAATTACATCATATTAATAATATTTACCCATTATTTATTATTACACCATATTAATATAGTTTAAAAAATTAAGATTATATTTAGTTCAACATTTAGGTGTATATAGTGTTTACGACTTTAAAAATCACAATACGCGTTTTTTTCAAGATAGCTAATTAAGTTTATGCTTTTATTCTAGAAAAATTAAGCTGGTTTATTCAGATTATCAAATAAAAAAATTAAAAAGAAGGGCCGAATTTTTGCAGTAGCTAAAAAATTTAGTTATTATTTTAAAGAAGCTCAGCAGAGATAGTATTAAAGCAATTACATTAAGATATGAATCAATGGAAGAAAAACAATGAAATTAGTACTAATTTGTATACTCACCCAAAAAAAGTGGCTATGCCGTTCTTTATGATTTCAAGGGGCCTTCATGCCATCTTCGAAGAAAGTCGAACAACGTGTTTGGTCGTGACAACGTGTTTGGTTGATAACAAACGAATTCACAGAAAAACGCAATGTTGAAAGGATAAATTAAAACAGAGAGTTCGCTTAGTTCAGTCAATAAAAGAGCATGTATGAGTATGTAACTGTCTTTTTGCGTTCCACAAGACAGCCCTCTGAGCCTAGACTTACCAAATTTGGTACAAATATATTATGAAGGATGGGAATGTGCGCCTCGGAGAGCCTTTTAAAAATTTTAATTAATTAAAAATTAAGCAAGAATATGGTATGTTTCAACGATAAAGGCAAAAAATATTATGACACGAAAAACTTTTATACATTTTCTTGCGTTTCAAAAATATATCTTTCAAATCTAATGTACCAGTTTATTTGTCGGACAATTTCTCCTTAAATTTGAAAATCCTTTTTTAAAAAGTTATGCTTAATTTTTAACAATAGTTTGCAATGTTATAATGAAAGTCGATTCAATTTCATAGATTCGTCAAATCTTTAAATCTAATGTTTCTCTTACGTTCAAAAAGGAGATAAAAAAATTATTTTGTTTTGATTATATTAATGTAAAACCTTCTTCTGTTATAATAAAATAATGTCAATTTTCCTTGCTCTGCTAGTTTTTTTAAATTTAATTTTTTGTTACTTCAGCCAAATTTACTTTTTTGGATAAATTTACTTTATTATTTTGATTTTTAACTACGAATTTAAATCTATTTTTTCACTTAAGGCGGGATAATCCTCTCTGGAAGTTATGACATTTGTTTATTTCTTATAATTAGATTAAACACTCACGTTATAATTAGTTAACTGATGTGTAATAATTGCAATTTCAATCTGAATAAACCATCTGTTGCATGATCAAAACGAAAATTAATCGTTATTCTGTTTCATGATTTCAAAGAGCCAGCTTAATACTTTTTTAACAATTGAATGTAAAGATATAAACATTAATTTGATAAAATTCAAAACATATTGCCTCAAAATTTAGTTTCAAGTATTGATACATTTTCTGTTCACTGTTTTTCTTTTCCTTGTAAAACTAATTCATTCTTTTGAAACAATTAATGCTTTCAGCTTACCAAAAATTAAATAATTTGACGTATTTAAAGTAAGTTGGAATAATTAATATACAGTTAATAAAATAAACGAATCATTCGGTCATTAAATACAGTCAGTATTTTACGAATCCTCCTGGCGTCGAGCAAACAAGAAGAAAGGCGGGACCACCCCTCGTTGTAATTTGACCACTGTCCCCCTAAACACACAACACCATTTTTCTTTCCTGCCTTTAGCCGCCAAATTGCATGATGTCTTTACCTCCCTTGTAAGTAAAATGTGTAGTAATGTAAGTCCTTGTGTAGTAAAATGAGCTGGAAAAAAAGAAGAAATATGTCATTGTACCCTCTCTAGTAAGAATCCCGTATTGCTGGCAAAGAGAGATTCTTTGGACATGCTGAGAGCCTGAGGGAACAATAAAATGTCAGCGGCATCAGTTTGTAATATAAGAGTAATATTAGCTATTTCCTCCAAAAGTTTTCACTTTCCAGCCCCCCGTTAGTGTATTGTCTCATTCTTACTTACAGGAAACGAAATACGCAGACTTCTAGTCCACCCCCTTCAGGGCCATAAAATGTATTTCCCTGGTCCTGAACCCCTTGCTATAAATCAGTGCTTGCTTGTGAATCAGTACTGTGCTACACTAAAAATGCTTGGAAAAAAATCCATGGACCCCCAAAAGTTAGGGGTCCATAGGCAGTTGCCTACAATGTCTATTTGATAAATCGGCCCTGTATATAAGGAGTTTTTGGGTAACAAATGTTATGATAAACTGAAACAACAAAACATTATTACGAAACTGAGATAACGGATCATTCAAGAATATGTAATGGTTTCAGTAGTTTGATTATAAAAAAATATAAAACTATAATTGACAATTGATTTCAGACAAAACGGTTAATAGTTTACAAAACTTTTTCTATCAATCAATTTGAATATTCTTTATTTATAGGATCGGATATTTTTTAAATTATAAAACAACAGGACATAAAACTATAAAAAGGTTATAAGAAAAAATCACTAAGAGAGCTTTAGAAACTGCCTTCCCTTTTTTTTTCCTACTAATTCTTTCAAAATATCGCTGGCTATATTTATATTTGCCGTATAAAGCATACAGTTCAAGACTACAAATTTAAGATAAGCTAATTAAGCTTTCACTTGCAAAATTTTAATAAACACAATTAAAAACATTTATTTCCGTTTAAGGTTATAATTAGAATAGTAATAATTTATTCTACTAAAATGAGCGTTTCTTCAGAAGCACATTACTCATAATTTCTATAAAACACTCATCTTAAAAGACTTACTGGTAAAGTAGAAAGAAACATGCAATGGTATCAAATGGCATGTTTAATAAAAAATAATAACCGGATTTAAATCAACATTTTCATCATTATTTTAATGATTGTGTAGAAAAGAATTAAATTGTTTTATTTCAGACAATCAAAATTACTTACTATAAGTAGTCTTCTCGATGATTAAAAAAAAAACTGCTTAGAAATTCAACTCAAACTGAATTCCCATAAATTATTATTATGTCCACGACATTCAAACGGAAGAATATACTCTTATTTCGCATTTGAACATTTAAAAAATCTTATTTTATTTTATCGTGAACATTCACAAGTAATTTATATTTGCAAAACATTCTTGGATTTATTAAAACAAATCATGTTTTTGTAATGCAACAAAAACATGTTTTTAAATATAATTTGTTAAAAACAATAATTAATTGATTTTAATTTGAATAAATTCGATTACATTCTTTGTAGCACGCTAGGGCGGGGCCCCTTAAGCGCGGGGCCCCATTTGGAGGAATCGGTCCAATCGGCTTAAGGCCGGCCCTGTAGCAACTCTTATAAAACTAGTTTCTTTCATTTGTTTTTCAGTGAGCGATTTTTACACGGATAGACAGTCAGGCAGACATTCTATCTGTAAATTGAATGACGTTAAAATCGTTACGCGTAGAATGTAATCAAGTCAGACGGAGATAAGGAAGATGAATCAAGCCCAAAATATTATTATCCTACAATGTTTCAGACTAGAGTAGCGGTTCCCAACCTTTATTCTCTCACGTACCCCTTGATTAACCTTTATATTTTCGCGTACCCCCTACTGTCATATCCTCCCCAACACCATCCCCAACCATCCTTCTATGCAAAGAAGTTTTTATCAATAAATAATGTTAAGGGTAAGTTAGTGTAAGAGTCAGATGACTCGAATTAATAACATTTGTTGGACTTATTTTGTATTTTACATTTTATTGCATTTTTGCAATAGTATTAGTTCAACGCCAAAACAAATGAAATCAGTATTGTAATAATTTCGTATTCGCTTAAATAAGGATGGCGGCTAAAAATAAGACTCCGTAACAATCAACTATTCAAGTGGTAAAGTTATTAAATAGCAAGTATTAATTTGGGGAAATACAATTCTGGAACTTTTTTAATTCCTTATGTTGTCTTGTTTCCGTCATTGCCAACTTTGATTTCATGTACCCCAGGGGTACGCGTACTACAGGTTGGGAATCTCTGGACTAGAGGCTCGAAACTGGTTTTTTTTTCTGCGTTTTCAGATGTTGTTACTTAAATGTTTGGAGTTGATTTTTTATATGAAAGAAATACTATAACTACTATTTTTGTGCAGAAATTCATAAAAACTGCATGTTTGCCTTCAATATGGGCCTATTTTTTTTTTTTTTTATCATTATTAATTTTTTTCGAACAAAAATTTTTAAAATTCAGATTTGATATTTTCATTATGGACATAGGAATATTTACTGCTAAAAGCATTAACTTAAATTTGCAAAGATTTTATTGAAATCACGGTATTGAAATCAAGTAGGGGAGAGTGGGGTAAAAACCGGGTACCCTAGATTCTGGTGCTATTATTTTTCCTATCTATTAGACATATACTCATTTACACTCTACTAGTCAAGAAAAAGGAACCGTCATAGTGGCGTGTTGTAGCTGTTGAATGCTCTGCGTCTATGAAGGTGTTTTGTTTTAAGTCTTCAACTCGTCGTGTGATTTTAAACTGTCCTTACTTAAAAATCATTACAGTTATGAAAGTTGTATTTATTCCAGCTTATTATAAATTTACTAAGGATTCATACCCTATCAAACAGGAAGGATTTATTCCAATAATTGCGCAGTTCTATATCGATTTTCATAGCATTTACACTCGGGGTAAAACTGGGTAGTGGCGTAAGACCGGGACAGTCAGTATTGATGATTCCTCCGATTAAGACGATAAAAACATTTCACACGTTGATTGTTTATATTTTAATGAGATATTTTCTAATTTAAATAAAGACGGGTTAATCCAATATATAAACCGTCTTAGCAGTGCCCACGAAAGCTGCAATGGCGCGGGGAAAGAAGACAACTGCTTTACTTTTGAATTTTGTATTCTTAAATTGTTATATAAAGTAAAAATTATTTCAACTTTTCCGCTGAAAATCGATTCTTCCTAATTTCCCATAACGTTAACATGTGTACCCGGTTTTACCTATGAGTGGGGAAACCTGGTAATTGGATTTTTTTAATAAAAAAAATCATTGATAAAAAAAGTAATGAAACTATGACTTTTTTGGAAAGATGTATTGTACTCCGATAAACAATGGGTATTTTAATAAAATTTGACAAGCTCTATGTCGAATATTTTAATTCCAACATGCCTTCGAATCTTAGCTACCCGGTTTTACCCCACTTTCCCCTAAACGTAAAATAAAGTATTCTGCATGATACATTAAATGTTTCTATAATGACCAATGTTAGTTGATTTTTTTTTTGGTTTCGCATAAAATGTATGAAGTTTTTTTTTATAATACGATAATCATTTACAATTTTCTATTTCTTCACATGATTTTTACTTTCTCATATACGAATTATACAAAAAGAATGCATTGTAATCGTCCAATAATTTGACGGCGAGATTCTGATGAATCTACGTTTTTGACTTCCGTTGAGTGCGAAAAACACGTTTTTGGAAGTATATCTGCCTGTCCGTCTGTATTTCCACGTCCATTAAACTGTCGTGGCAACTGTAATGGTTGCAGGAACAGGGATATGGGGCGGCGTTCTGTCCGTCTGAGTTACGAGAACATTTATAACTCAATAACGAATTAGCTATACTGATTACTCTAATATGTGGTTACACTAAAATTGTAGATCGATTTCAAACTTTGGATCCATTCTGTCAATAGAAGCTACCAATCTGTCAATAGAAGATAGTCCGAAAAACACGCTTTCCTCACTATCCTTGAGTGCGAAAAACACGTTTTTGGAAGTATGTCTGTCTGTCCGCGTATAAATATGATAACTCAAAAACGTAGCGAACTAGATAAATGACATTTAACACGTGTTCTTAACATTAAAATTGTAGATCTGTATCAAATTCTGGACCGAACCTGTCAACGAGAAGATACTATATTGTTCCAAAATCCACCATCAATTCTTTTCACTTTAAGACGAGGCTAAACGTAAAATTAGCCATATTGTGGAGATACACAGGAAAATCTAGGGAAGATCACTACTGCTTTTTTTCCAAACACTAATGATGTTCGTATTGAAGTACCCTCCATTTTTGTTAGTACTTAATTTTCTTTTACTAAGATGCAGATTTGTTTAAAGAGTGCTTATAAATTATATTTGAGTTTCAGTGTTTACCAGTCGTTTATCATCAATCTTGCTTCCAGATCCATATTTTTTAATTAAATGGATTATTGATCTTCCCAAATTGAAATTTTCAGGTGAAAAAAGCAATATTATTTTAATTTATAAATATTGTTAATTATCGTCTTAAGTAAATAAAAAAAATAGACAAATAATTCTCAAACTATACTTTTTCCTCTTAAGGGCTGGAAAAATATAACGTATAAAAAATTTCTGCGTCTTTTAATAAAGGATCTTTAGTCAAGTATATTGCATGTTATCTGAAAATATCTGTTAGTTTTGCATTAGATTGTATATATTTACGAATAGATCACCTAATAAGAGATTTAAGAGTTTTTTTTAAAATAAAAAAGTGATGCAAAGAAGCTGGCCAATGGAAATAAGTTCCTTGGTCTATTGGAACATGATCTGTTTGCAGTTTTGTACGAAGCCATTATTAAATTTCATCAGATATTTCCGAATTTTTTCCAATGTACGAGTAGAAAGTGCCCGTTAAAGTTTGATAAAAAGAGCAAAAAATCGAGCTCTTTTGATATCATATCGATATTCAAATAGTCCGAGATCTTTTGAAAATTAGTGATATACATATATTTATAAATTTCTGAAAAATTGTTACATTTATAAAAGCGTAACCATGTCTCTTAATCAGTTGGTGCTTTGCTATTCATCAAATGTTAAAAAAGTGACAAGTTTCCTTTCTAAAGTCTTACTTCTTTTTACGAATTTTGAATTAAACAAAGTTTCTAATCTTTTTCACTTCGAAGTGAAACTGCATAGGACCATCCTTCATTTCTTACTTCACAGTATACTTATTTTTAAACTACAAAAGTAATGTTTTTTCTTGTTTGAATTTCAGAATAATGGTTGGAAGATTGCTTTTCTTCTTCATTTTACCATCTTACTATCTCTTGATAGTGACCATAATTTTAGTCCTCAGTTTTGAAGAAATATTACAATTTCAAATGATGAGAAAAACAAGTGGAATTGCATTCCACGATATAATGTTTCTCTCATGGAGCACTAATGACCCTACAAATTTCTGGGAAGTGGGAATTCCGTAAAAATACAATGACTCTTATATACCTAAAAGAGCTAGCTTGGAACGTGGGATAATGCAGACGATTTTAAATTAGGCTTCCCCATAATGTTTCCTCTCGAGATGAATGGAAATTTTAATAGCTACTTCTTTCTCGTCTTCATAAAATAATGTCTGCAGAGGGCCCGTTATTGTCTTTTTAATGGTATGCCTCATCTAGAGTTTTTGAAGTACATTCCAAATATATGGTAAAAGCTATTTTTAGAAGAAGTTTTTCTGATGAAATATCGTTGCCGGAACGTAGTTGAAAAGTTAAAATGTTCCAGAATTTCACTGTACTTGCTTCCACCAAAGTGTAAAAGCAACTTTCATAAAATTAATTAGGCAGATAGAAACTGGTGTACTATTTATTTCGTCATTATGCTGAAATGATGCTTTTATAGTGTGAATTTTAGAAACTTAACAACTTTTGGAACATGTTCTTAATATAATCGTTTGGCTGTTTCCCTTTGTAGGTATTCATGTATTTGAAGTTAAATAACAATGAATTTCCGTTAGATATAAAAGCTTCATTTTTTTGTGTATTTTGTGTAAGCACAAGGAAAAAAACTACATGAGCTAAAACTTCCTTTATGTATGCAAATTAATTCATAAAAATATTAATATAATTTAAAATTCCTTGTTCAGCCTGGCCAAGAATTTTGAGATAATCATTATTTCCTTCTATTTATAAGACTAAATTTTCTTAAAGTAAGCAAAATATAGTGTAATATCATGCATAATACTTACATTTTATTCTTTTTTTATCTGAGTAACCGAAAATAAATTATGTGTGAAAAAGATATTTTAAATAAATAATTTTTAAGTTATAATGCGCAATTTAATCGGTTTATTTAGTGGAACTACAGTCTGTTGCCAATATAATGTAGACACTTTAAAGTTTGCATATTTTTTCGAATATCTCCCGAAAATCTGCAAGGATTTTCTTAGAATTTCGAACATGTAAAGATTAGGCTTGAAATCACATTTTACAGTCAAGATTCGATCACGAGAGTTTTTATAGGACCGACCAAAAAGTGATGAAGACAAGAAAAAAAAATGCCTCTTACCGTTTCAAAGAAAGCTGATAACGAGTTGAAACTTTCATCAATGGTTATGTTTGATGTGCATAACATTTACATGCATTTTCATGAACATAGTACAAATATTCGGGAAGATATAAAGGTTTCTTCAAAAAATCCCAAATTTTTCCGCATATTTTTTGTTTATAACTTGCTGAGTTTTAAAACAAATTGCATGAAACTTACAGGATAAATGTGAATATTTATAGTAAATGATTTTTTACTGCGCATGTGCGAAATGTAGCGTTATTTTACTTTCATGACTCAGAGTCAAATATATAGGCCAACTTATATAAATATTCCAGTTCAATACCATTAGTAGAAAGAAATATATCGGCATTGCAACTTGGTGAATTTCGGTACACTCTAAGAGAAGCTAAATGATGAGGGTTTTTGCACAAACTGATATTTTTTTAAACTTGAATTCTTAGAATAGTAATCGTCGAACTGTAATTTAAATTATATATTTAACTTATAAGTATACACGAGTATTCAGGATATTCAACTTTCATAAAATTCACTATTACTGTCTAACTGCAATCTGACTGAAGCCTAACTGCAATTTTTTTTGCGCTGTGCTGTGACGTAATTTCCATTTCCCTTCTGTAAGAGACGCAATGGTTTCCAAAATTAAATTGGAGCTGCGCATTTGACTTGTATTCACGTGAGCATGAATTGACTCTATTACGACTATCTCTTTGTTGTCACTTACTGTATTCTCTTGAATTTCTCTACATCAAAATTTGTCTTTCACTGCAAGATCCAAAAAATAAAAGTTTTCGAGGGTAATAAAAATTATTAACATTGGACAGAAAATACGTAATTTACTACTTTCTATTAAAAAACGGAAATTAATTTGAAATATATAATTAATATAATTTAAAATTTCTTGGGAACTATTGATCATAGCGAGATAAATTTTATATCAATCGATAGAAATTTTATTTCACTATTTTAGAACTATTAAATTTGGAATTAGAACGATACTTACTCTTTTAAATTTAAAATTACTTAAATTTAGGTTCTCTAACAACGAAATAATGCTGTTTAACGTCTCGCAGTGCTATAGCGCGATTTTTATTGTTGCTGACGTCACAGCGTTACCGAGAGACAGATCTGGGCTATTATATTAGTAATGAAAATAAAAATACCTAATTGAAACTTAAAGAGAAAATAACGATTACATGCGTAGAATTCTTATGCGATTGTTGGAAGTTTCATATTATACCGTCGCTTAACAAGCAACAGCATCTATTTCAGTTTCCCAAGTTTTATAAGAGGAAGAAAAAACTGGATTTTTCGCAGCCAATTGAGAAAAAATTCTGATTTTTTTTTTTACATCTAATATGAATATGCGGTTTCATATTCATACCAGTAATGAACGAAATCAGAAATTTTCGCTATTTGCTGCAAAAAAATCCAGTTTTTTCTTCCTCTTTAAAATTTGGAAAATTGAGATAGGTGGTGTTACTTGTTAAGCGACGGTATTCTTGGATATAAAAAAACCATCTATACCGAAACTTTTATGTTATTGATACTGAATAAATAACCCTTTTTATTTCTTAAATAAAATTGAAAAAAAATCCAACTATTTTGTTGCGATAAACCTTAAAATATGTTACGTAAATAAGATAAATTAAGTAGAGTGATGTAGGCATGCAAAATCTATTTTTTCTGAGCAAATGCACATTATGCATATTATTGAATCACAATTTCTTAATTATTTCCCCCTAGCATATGATAACCATTTACTGAATTCTTTTTTATCTAAACAGTGCAACATATTAACACTTATAGGGTTGGCCTAGCCTTATATACCTTTTAGTGCTGAATTATTTCAATGAATTGAATTCATTCACTCATGATACTCAACAAATGCGCCGCGCCAATTTAATTTTGGAATTCACTGTTCATTTTCAGGAGAAAAAAGGAACATGACATAACAGGAAAGCGTGAGATAACATGGAATAAGATAGATGACATGTGCAGTTACGTTTGGTACGTGACTGTAATGTCATTTGAATTGACTTCATTCGCAATAAATGACATGGAATTCCAAAGCTTATCTGCTTTAGATTCGTTCTGGTTTGATTCAGTTAAGTTTAGTTATATTAAAGATTGAAGTAAAGCGAATGCTACTCCGGGCGTGCCTCGTAATTTTGAACTTTCATCAGGCGACGAGAATGATAAATGAGCGGGCACTCCCTCCCTCGAAACTTCCACACCACACTAGCTAGAAGATGTGGGTCTTTCGATGTCGGATTTAAAGTGCAAGAGGCCAACATACATGCGAATCTTTGGAGGAGTCGGGTTTAGGAACTAAAATCCCCAGGTCCGAGACCTTACTACCAGGCCATCGCGCTACCCTGGATTGATTTAAATGATCTTCTATGAGAATACATCGGTGGTACGATGCTCAACGTGTATGGTGTATACTTTAAGGGAGCTCTAAATTTTATGAGAAGGTTTGGATAAAAGAAAAAAGAAATCGACGGGAGGCTGTCTCTGCGAAAAGGCCGCTGGGATTGAGGGGCGTAGACCTACTTACCTTACTGAACTGTGACTAAAGTAGCTGTATGTGACTATTAACTTTATAGTATATAGTGACTATTAGTCTAGTGTGACTATGTGACTCTATCTATGTAAAATTCTTCGTGATTTTCGCCAACTTTGCAACTCGACTGTGACTAAATTGTACTTACAAATTCTAAAATTATTTTTGCAATCTTCAATGTCCACCTTTCTCTGTTAAATGAAACAACTCAAATCAACTCTGTATGTTATTTGGTCGCGGAGCTATAAGCGTTTAACTTTAGCGCGAAAAGTGTCCTAGTTTTTTCCTTTCCCGACACACCATTAGACCACTATGGAGAGACGCAAGTCTACGTCAAAACTAATATATATATATATAATTTTTAGAATTATATTAATTAAGAAAACTTTTTTTAATGCGAAGATGAAATGCCACTCTTTAAATAATTTAATATAGGTAATGCTCCTAAAAATAGGTAAATACTTATAAGTAACACAAAAGTATCTATAATAATGTTAATCATAAAAATTAAAATTCACAAGGAAGTAAGAAAATTCACCAAAAATCGTTAGGAATCGGGTGCGATTAAATATTATATGATAAGTTGGATACTTAATATTTAATCGTTATATTAATTTGATTTTAAACGCCAATAACGAGTAAAAATTCTAATTAAACCGTACTATTTTATGAAAATAATTATCGGCACTCACAGATTGACTAATTTTCAAAGATTTATAGCCCTAATATTGCCCATCCCTTTAAATCATCACATTTTATTATTAATGAACAAATGATTAATATTTAAACTACATCAATCCGTTCATGGCAATTATGAGAAGGAATATTTTACTAATATCGCGAGCTCGATGATCCAGGTTGCCTAATTTCACAGTTGAACACATATTTAGTCGCTTCATTAGGAAATGTATAACGTTGAAGGAATCTGAAATATATATGAAATGTTAATATTGAGATCTACAATGGTTTCAATATGACCGTGTAATTAGTGTAATTGCAAAACTAGAGCTACGGCTAATATTAGCGTTGTAATTCTGCTAGGTGTTCAGTTACACTGTGTGTTTGATTACATTTTGGGAACGGTTTCGCATCAACCTATGCGGTCTCGGGTATCGCACAGAAATTCTGTTACATCAAATGATAATTTGGTGTAACAGAATTAGCCATTAAATGTCAACAGTGCCATTAAAATTTTAACGATAAAAAATTCTTATTTTATAACTGACCGTTATTTTTAAACTCTAATTTTTCTTTAGTTTTCTGTTATCATAAAATCTGGGCTTAATTAAATAAATAATTGCCAGACTCATTTTGGTGCTAATGAAATAAGGACGAATTTCAATTACGGTACAACCCCGGTTAACCGAACTAAAGTGGGGAGGGAGCCGTTTCGGATAACGATTTTTTCGTTTCATCCATTAACATTTATTACTATGTTGTATCTAATTATAGTATGTAATTCTGAAATGTTTTTAGTGTAAAACGAATTCAAAACTCTCTTTATAGGCTACATTTAAGTTCTTTATTAAAGTTAACCCTCCGTCGGGAGGGAATATTCGCACCGGCGATTTCTGGCGCAATGCGCCTTTAGTTTTAGCATTCTAAAATTAATCACTGACCCTCTTGGGGAGGCTTAAAAGAAAAAAAAGTTAACCCGAGTTCGGTTAACCGAGGTTTTACTGTTTTCCATCCATTTGGAAGTACAGCAGAAATATCTTTTACCAACAGCTAAGTTGCCATACCTTATAAACTAAGTCTGAAGGATAGTGCTATGTATCATCATATATGTACATTATTTCAGCAGACCTGATTCTTTTATCCCACTTCTATAAAACTAATCACAGTGAAAGTTCCTTTTTTAATTTCGTGTATCCGAAGCACCGTAAGGAAAAATACTGTAATCTCCAAAAAATATTTTGATGAATTTTCACGTTTTAAGCCTTCTTGAGTGCGAAAGAAATAATTTTTAGAATTATATTTGTTTTTAGTCCATCCATATCCATATGACCTCTACAACACGAAAACGGAACGAGGTAGACGAATGAAATTTGGTAAGTGATATTAACACCATAATTGTAGATTTATATCAAATTTGGACGAAATTAGTCAATGGGGAATTTTATTGTCTGTTTGTTCGTCCGCATGCAAGTGAACAGGATAACTCAAAAACGCAATGAGTTTGATGGATAAATTTGGCATATGGATTTTTTTTTTATCAAATTGTAGATCTGTAATAAATTTTGGACCGAATCCGACAAAGGGTTGACTATCTGTACGTCTGTCTATTCGTGTGTATGCGAAGAGGATAACTCAGAAACGTAGAGCTAGACGGATAGACCGTAGGTCTGGTTTTCAATGCGTATGTCTACAATATAACTCCATAACCCATTGAGTTAAATAAATGAAATTTGGTACATGGTTTTAACACCTATTGTTGAATATCAGATGTATATAGTTTCTCCCTGATATCCAGCATATACTACAAAACAAAGGGAAGAATTTGTTTATAGCAAATAGGATTTATTTACAAATATGTATTTAGATCTCAACTGTCTGTTAACAACGTTGGATTCCGTCTATATCAAAGTTCCTTCTGCCGTTGCCAGGCAACGCTCATAAAAATAGGATCATGTCGTCGCCATTACTTCCTATGGAAGTTCAGCGGATATTATTTTTCCACACCTATACTGCACCAGATATCACATATGCCAGATCTATGTCTAATTTTGATCTGAATCGGTCAAAAAGAAGAGGTACAAAATCGATACTCGATTCTCTTCATTATGCTTCAAAGCTCAACACGAAATGCACTGTATTGTGTGGGTATACGACGGAGATGAGGGGAGAAGATTCCCGCTGCTTTAATCATGCAAGAGATAAATTACTTTTAGCTAAAACAATAGTCATACTGAGATGATAATCCTATTATTGCCTCTCGTTGCTGTGGTGAGAAAATTAAAAAAAAAAAATAGGACGCAGACTTCTATTGTTTTTGCCATCTGATAATTGTTCAGAATTACGGAAGGTATGACTTCGACTAACTCCTTGCAATTGAGAACGAGATCATGTTATATTACATAGAATCACACAAGTCAAGTTTATGTATAGAAAATTAGCCAAATTATATCGAATTTTAAAATTTTTTTTAATTATCATAAACGGATTAAGAATAATATCAAAACTGAGAAATATAAAAGGAATTCTGATTAAATTACTGAATGCTTAATTGTTCTGAATAACTCGATATTTTTTAGTTCTTTTTATAACTATTGAAACATAATTATTCTGAATAAACTGATATTTGTGTTCTTTTAATGCACGAAATTTCTCTCTACCTTTTCAACATAAGAAGAGTTAAAACTTTTTTCCTTTTAGACATGAAGTGAAATTAAGTAAATGTTTCTTTCCTAAACGCTTGTTCATAAAGTTCGTCACTGGAACTGTTATGCAGAGTCACTATTTAATGCAAATCTCCTTAAAATTTCCTGACACTATTTTTATTCCGCAAGCATACAATTTCATTTATAGACAATTTTTATTAAGATTTATCCAGTAATTTCAATGGAGTCAATTCATGCTCAAATGATAAAAATTGCACCGCACCTATTTCATTTTTAGAAAGAAAAAGGATGTGACACTACAACACAGCGTAAAAGAAGCAGAACGTGCTGTTAAATACTAGATGCCAAGCACAGTTCTCTTTGTCATGTAAATCTGACTTCACGTGAGTAAATCCATTACCATCAATAATTTGAAATTCATTTCATTAGATTGTAATGAAACTTTTCATAATATTGCAGGTTTCGAAAAAAATAAATTGAAAAACCCTGTTTGAATACTTTTATTCAGATTTATGCAACATACAATTTATTTTAGAATACTATATGATTTGAACACTTTCAATTTGAAATACTTGCATAAATTCAGCAGCTGAAGAAACATATTATTAATTATTCTGTATGACAACATTTATATAATTTAAAAACTCACTGATTTTAACATATTTTGAAAAGAAGGTCATCAGAATAAATAAAACCTCTTTCTGAAAGAATGTTTAGATCTCTTGAATTATTTATTAATGCAACTTTGGCAGACCTTCTTATATTTGGTAATTTTTTCGACTCGCACTTTATTAAGCATCAAACAAGAACGATAATGTGCCATGCTTTTTTTCATTATTCGGGAGTCAAAATTGAAGTAGAATGAATTCATTTGGGAAAAATTCTAAAATTAATTAATTTTTGGAAATGAATTCTAACATTTTCCTCTCCTAATCTTTTTCACTTTTTTTTCTCCAATTTTATATTTGTCGGCTTGTAAAATGGCGTTTAATTTTCTGACATAAATTCTTTTTCTTTCATTGTTGCCTTCTTCTCACTTGATTATTTTGGACGGGAAAAAAATCGAACATAAAACATAGAATTAATTATGAAGAACTCCAAACGATAACTTCGTTGTACGAATATTTATTTCGGAAAACGCGTTTCTCCTTTTTCTTTTCTTTTGCTCTTTTTTTGCCAAGATAAAGCAGACGATACAAAAAAACGGGACTTTTATATTCATTTTTCATTATTCATATGCATCGTACAAATTCGGTAATAGGATTAACAGGTAAAAAAGAATGCCGTCCGCTTTGCGAAGATTGCAGCCTTACTGGATGTAGGCGGGAACACAGTTTAAAAATTCGATCTCCCTTTCATCTCGAAATTTCGTGCGTGTTGTACGGATTAGGAGAGCTCTTACCACGAAGGTGGTTTTAAGTCACGAAACCACCATGATGAAATTGTCGCTACGCAGTATACGAACGCGGGACAGAGCAACGTGCCTTCTTGAGAAGGGGGAAGAGAATCGTAGTAAAAAAAATTAAAAGAAAAAAAGGGAGAGAAAAGCGGCATTTTAATGAAGTTAAAGTAGCTCCTAAAAAATCGATGGCAGCTCCCTCTCATCCGTAAATCCTGCAATTTCCTAAAAACTGTACGGCAGTTTTAGATCATTTCGTAAAATTTTATGAAACTTTAAAAGATATTTACTCTTTTTTTTCAGAATCATCTTGCCAGCCCACGCCTAAAGGAAATTTCTCTTCGTTATGACTACGAATTTTTCCTATAATTCTTATTGAAATTGAACACATCAGTTTTATACGAAGGATAACTTTAAGAAACTATACAAATAGAAATTTCAAAATAATTTTTGCAGTTTAGTTATTTTCTGTTCTCTAATACATATCTCGCTAAAAAAAAGCAACTTTTAATACCTCTTCATATGCGAAAGGAAGTGATTGAATATACAAATAAGTGAAGTATGTTCAAGCAATGAAAAGTGAGGCAATCAGTCAGTCAAGTATTTTCTGTTCCTTTTTTTTTCTTTTTCGACATCGTGCCCCAGGAAATCTTACTAGTTTTCCGAGTTATTTGAAACTAGATGATTTATCTGGCGTTGTTCGTCTTTTATTAATAAAAAATTATCTATTTAATTAATATCACGAAGCCTTCACTAAAACCCTCCTTATGTTTTAGTATTTATGAGCAAAACTTCAAGTAATTATAGCATAGCAAAACTTCAAGTCATCACATATCAAATGAGCTGTCAGTGTTTACGTGTTGTAAACGTCTTATGTGAGAAATTAAAAATATATTAAAACTAGCTGATATACCCGGCATTACTCGGGTAAAAATATTTTCGCATCTAATATTTTTAATGTAAAAAATACTTTTGTATAAAATATTATAATACACAAAAAATAATTTTATCATCAGAAACATTTTAAAATTAAATTGAGAATATCAATGGAACCAAACGATCTTTAAAAACCGATTAAAGGTAATTTTCTTCATAAGCCATTAATAATGTTTAGTCTTCTAGGTTCGTCATCAGAAGAGCTTGAACTGTGCATGAACAGCGGAACGATATATTTTAATTAATAAAAAATAACTACTAATCTAATTGGTACGAAAACTTCACTAAAACCTTCCTTACGCCTTTTAGTATTTGTAAACAAAATGTGAAGAAAATTTATTCAGTACTGTTCAGCAACGGATTCCGAGACTACCACTTATGGAGATTTTACACCGGAAAGGGGTGTCAGGCAATGAGTCATATGAGCGCATTTCCGGAGTTCTTTGTTAGATCACGCTCAGTAAAATGTAGATATCACCCTTCCATTGCATTCTTCACTTTCCTCCTATTTTGATGAAAATAAATCCGCCCGGCTCATGCACAAAAGCGTGGAGGGTTTCCGAATCCGTTGCTATATAATAGTTTGACTTTCTATAGCGTACAAAAAAATTGGCGTTTCATTTTTATTTATATAGATTAAAACTGAACAAAATGTCAACGTGTACTTGAATAAACACATTTGATAAAAAATATACATAATATTTTTAAAAAGAAAAATACAGTTGTATGGACGGGTTTTCTGGTTTGTTTACTTACAGTAATAACCTTGTCTTTCTCTGCTTGTATGCTGGACTTCCGCTCTGAAGATGCATTGACTTAGCATTACACCGGAAAAACGTATTATAGGCATGTAAACAAACCAGAAAACAAACTCGTCCATAAAATATTACAATCCACGTTTATCGTTTGCAACTTAAAAAAAAATTAAAATGAAAATATCTGTCGCACCAAACGATTTTTAAATCTAGTTGATTCTCGAAAAATCAGACTGTAGACAACGATTTTTAAAAACTGCGTAAAACTAATTTTTTCTATTATTAATAATTTTTAAAGAATGGTACAAAATTTAATTAAACAGTGAGAGTGGAAACCTAGAGCAAATAAATAAAATGAATTATCTGTAATATTTTCATTGGAAAGGAATAACAGCACTACAGATAAAGTAATCTTTTCTATATATGGAAACTTTTTGATCAATAAAAAATAAACTATTTAATTAATTTTCACGAAACATTCACTAAAATCATACAGTTTGTGAGCAAAATTTGAAGGGAATTTATTCAGTAGTTTGGTTTTCTATAGAATACAAATTATTTATGAATTTTCACTTTTATCTGTATAGATTATTTGATACGAAATTTATAAGATTATGTTTTCAAAATATTTCAGTCCAGCCTCACGTCGAATAAGAATTTTTATCCAGGCTAGAAGGCCCTGGACGTGAGCCCCAATACGCCGGCAAATAAATGCAATAATTAAGAAAGTATACAATATTTTCATCCGTATTGAATGGAACTTTCTTTCTAAAATAATTTTTATAAATACGCCACTATTTAGTTTATTTTCATACATGCACATATAAAAATGTACATAATCTATTAATTCGATGTGAATGATAATGCGCAGTCTAAAATAATCTTTATAAATACGGCTCTGTTTAGTTTATATTCATAGTTCAGCGAAAATTGCAAAAAGTAGGGCAGACCGGGGCAGGTTTACACACTTTTTAAATTTTTCTTTCTCTTTTTTAAGGCTTTAAAGTATTTCTCTCATTTTCATTACCAATTAATTAGTTAGATTTTAAGGCATCTAATTTATATTTTTTAGTACTTTAAATTATTATATTTTTATAATTATACCATTTTCTTTACCATGATGTCATGGGGCAAGTTTACACAATGCCTGGGGCACGATTACACACCACCAAAAATGATTAAATAGAAGGCTTACAGTGATTAAAATGCAACAAATTAAATACAAAGAAACCTAGTTTATTTCAAAAAGTACATAATAGATTATAAACAATTACGCTGAATCCCTAGTAGTTTTCAAAATCACTCTCACAATTTATACAAACAAAATATTTTGAATTGCCATTCATAATACAGTCCTCATGAGCCCACCTCTTTCACTCGGTGCATTCTACCCACTGTTCGCCAAAACTTGATCTTCGTATGGATTTAAACAGTAAATACACCGACAACTTTCATCGTCATGCTCTTCATCAGAATCGAAAGTATTTTTGGTTGTTTGTGTCTTTTTACGCTCAACATTTCCCAAATTTTCTTTCAGAACAAGGTTTTCTTATTTTTAAATTTTTTATCCACACTGTTTTTTCATTATTATAACGTTTTCTAGTGGAGTTTACTGACTGAAACATAGTCTGATGGGTTGATGCTAATTTCCTCTTTATTGATTTCTCCTTCTCTATTTGTAAATCATTTTTTACAGGCTTATATGTAAGAATTGATGTTTGCTTTTTTTCCCCTACCTCTGTTACTTCTTTTATTTGACCCTGCTTTTTAAAATGGCCTCACATCTTCAGGTGTTGGGAATGACTTCGTAATGCAAGTGCCACTTGTGCCATTCGAACAAAAAAATGGCGATGGGGAACGTTTACACACTGTGAAAACCTTCCCCATGCGTTGTGTGTAAACTTGCCCCATAGCTATTTTTTTTGTTGTAACTCAGCATATAAGCTTTATGCATAATAAAAATAATCAGCTAAATAGCTTAAAATAATCACAAAAGAACAACCTAAGAGGATAATCCATAAGAAGTTTTAATATTCTTACAGTACGAGCTCTATTAAAGCCAGTAAGTAAGGGTAAAAATTTACTCGACTGGTGAAAAATCAGAAAAAGTTGTCCACTTCACGGTCCACTTTCAAGACTGACTCCAAACTGGCGTGAGTATTAATGGAGGCCGAGATACTTCTTCTGAAATGACGTGTAGCGCCCCCAGACCAATGGTATGTGAAATATAAGCCTTGTACAAACTTGCCCCTGTACCAAACTTGTCCCTGTACCAAACTTGCCCCGGTCTCCTCTACTGCTTCCCGCTGATGGAATTTATCCAAAATTTGATACAGATATACAATTATGGTGTAAAGACCAGATTAATGATTTTATTTATCTACTAAATCTAGTGGCACATTGTTTCTTTGAGATATCGAGTTCATATACACACGGGTAAACGGAAAAAACAGTTTTCTTTGGACGGATTTTTTCTTATATTTGTCACATATCTACAATTTTAGCGCTAATATTATGTACCAAATTTCATCTATCTAGCTCATTGCATTTTTGAGATATCGTGTCCGCATGCATACAGACATATTCTCGAAAATGAATTCTTTTGGACACAAGATGTTCTAAAGCGTGAAAATTTACCAAAATCTTGAGGTTAAATTTTTTGACAATTGTAATACTTTTTCAGTGCATTTGTTACGGTTAATGTAATTAATCTGTTATTATGGATAATAACCGGTCAATGTCATAAATCTATTTATCACTTTCACCGGTTATTACCCATAGTAACCGTTTAATCACATTAACCGTAACGCATATATTTCGCATGCGAAAAAAGAAAAAATATAAAAAAAATAAAATAAATTACGAACAACTTCAAACATAGTTTATGTTCCGATCACGATACTTTTAAAGTTGTACAAAATGTTAAGAACATTATTTAAGAATTGTTTAAAATTGATTTAAGCTTCAGCATAGAAGGAGAGAACAGCTTTTGATTAAATAAACTATCCAATATTTAATCAAAAGCTATATGTGAAAGTTTTGTTTAGTTTCGCTGAAATAAATTGTATGTTACAATATCTTTTTTTAGTAAAATTTGTATCTTGATAATCCTTCAAAAATACATCCAAAGTCGCATAATTTTTGTTGAAGAAATATTATGGTTTGCTATTTTCTGCAAACTAATATTTCACTCATATGATATGTGAGAACTGCATTATCTGATAAAACAATTTTTTGGAAGTAATAGATAGAAGTCGTCTGCTGCAAATATATTTGTCAGAAGTTAAACTGGATTTCGGAATTTATTTTAGACGTCAGCAAAAACTTTATGTTAGTTTTTTTTGTGAAACCTATCTCAGCTTAGATCATTACTGGGCCGCCAGCCATTTGAGTTGGGATAAAAAAACCCCTAACCAGCCACAAATCATGTTAATAATAACGATATACTATCTCTCTGAACCATCTACGAAATTCCTTTTTGTGAAGAAATATAACTTTTCTTATCTGGCCTTTTATTGACATTTTCTTTCGTTTTAGAACCCTTCACGAAATCTCCATTAACGTTGAATTTCTTGTCAGTTTTCTAATGTACCTTAATTCTATTAAATGAAATGGGAAGTAGAAATAATATTCAACATTTAATTAAGCTTTTCTTTAGAATTAATGAACTAGTATTGGCATCCGTCATAACTTGGCTTATTTTGTAATTAGTAAAATGTTATTTATGTTTTGTGGTTGTTTTCTATTTATAAAATCAAATAATTTTTATACCATTTCTATTAAAGTAAAATGTCTGATAATGAAATATAATTAACGTTATGTTTTTTTAAAATAAAATGTGATTAGCTTAAAAATATGCTATTTATTTTGTCTTTCCAGTACATACAGAAACGGATTGGGACGGACTTCGTAATTTTGAACCGTGGTCAGATGATAAGGACGACATGAGCCGGAATATCTTCTCAAAACTTTTACACCGCATCATACCATCGGGTGGACTTAATCCCGCACTGTTGAAAAATTTTGGAGTTTTCTTTTACTGTACTGAAAATTACATTTTAGCCCTCGATTTTTATAAGACTAGTCTCCTCAAAACCGTGTTAATTAAAACCATGCAATTTAAATCTATATTTCACTTGGAAATCATATTTGTAATAGTACTATGTGCTTTTTTATAAAGCAAATATTCGCCAATTCAAGCAAAATTCTATAAATAACCTACTTTACAAAAATAAATAAATAAGTAAGAACTTTTATTTTACTTCATCTTCGTCATAGCTGTTTTTTTCATTTCTTTGTAAGATATCTACATTACTGCTATTGTTACTGTTTGTTCAAAGTAAGCTAATTCATTTTTTAGAGGTATGGCAGGAATTGTTTTAATAAAATCCGTCATCAAAAATAATTTCATATGACTACGATCTTAAACATTGAAATCGTATTAGAAATCGTGAAACATTAAAATAAGGAGAAATTTTTATAGTTTTTCTGCGGTTTCACGTTTGCATTAGTTTAATAGTGTTGAAATAAATTCAATTTTTCTGTATATCTAATTTCTTTCGCATTCGTTTCAACAGAAATGGTGGCATTCGAATATAAAGTAAGTAAAGGGTTAAATGCACATCTAATTATTTTTGATCATTGAATAATTGAGCCTTGGGTTTTATGGATTTGGGTTATATTCTAATTTATCTCTTTTGCTACATCCCTGAGCGACACTTTTTTTACAAGAAACTATGACATCAGATGGCTCTTTTCAAATAATTTAATTTATTATATTAACATTAGGCATTCAGATACAAATACAGAACAATTAAAAGAGTTAACATTCAGAATATCAATAAATCATTAAAAAAGTTTTAGTTTCAGGGGTTTAGGTGCATGGTCACTGCCTCGTCTGTCAGTTCAGACTGACAGGTCACAGTTCATACCACATTAGCCTTTTTCTTATTGACCATGTGCATCTGCCAACCATTGGTTTGTCACAAAACTAATTTAACACATTCATCTCTATGGGAGAATTAGATGCAAGCTCCAAGAAAGATAAAAAGTAACCGTGCTCGCTCTAGACAATTTATAAATCAAAAAAAGAAAGAGGTGAATGTATTCTGCGGACATCTATTGATATGTTTAACTTAATAAATTTGTTATGCAAGTCAAATTCTAGTGCGCAGCGAAGATTCCTGAAGGACGAGATATCTCGTCCGTAGCGATGAATGTGTTAAATGCTACGCGATTCGAATAATCTTTCCTACGGATACAATTCCATTTCAATGAAGAATAAAAAAATTGTAAAAGTTCGCTTTAGTTCGTTACAAAAGTGAATTTTGCATCCGATTAACTGACTTTCCATGTCATTTTTTTTTTTTTATAGTTTTACATTTTTTGAAGGAGAATAAAATATATAGGTCTACAAATTGATAGTCACATTTGGGTAACGGACTTTTGTCCTAGAAAATTCAATGGATATAATAACTATATGTTATGATTCTTTTATTGCACAGATAATGAATTCTAAATTCAAGGATTTTTGAAAACTTAGCAGGTGGGTAGATCTTTTAAAAAAGATTTTTCTGTCAAATGTTTTCTACCGTTTAGATCAATATCGTCGATGTATGGCAAAAAAAGAACATTTTCCTTCATCAGTCATTGTAATGGGAGAGTCAGTATGCCGGGGATAGAATCTTTTAAAATCTATTACATTTATTTCCTCATTGCCTTTTCTATTGTTGAGGAATATTATGACAAATAGATTTTACTTTTCTTGAACTCATTCCAATTCTTTCGTAGTCATCTCTTGTATAAAAAATGTCACAAAATATGATTTCATATAACTTCATACTCAGGTATTCCATTAATTTTGTTTCAGAAGAACTGAAAATGGAATCTGCTGCCTGTTTTAAAAATCTTTCTTGAGAAATGAAATATATTTCTTTAAAAGTATTGTATCTTCTTCATTCTGTTGGAGTCGAATTTTCTTCTAAGATTCGTCATGTTCATTTGGTTTATTGAAATTAGATTATCAGAAAACGATACATTAGTTCTGTTAGAAGATATACTATATCCTGATTTTTCACGTTCAGAATTTAAAATTTCTTCGAAATCTTATACTGCGTACGTAAACCTAAATGACTTTTAAAAAGTAATAAGAAATAAATAATTTAGCATTTATACTAATAAATCGATTTACACAAAATTCACATTTTCAGAGAAGTTTACAGCAATGAATCTCAACTTGTGAGACACGTTCCTTAGAAGGGTATCCTTAATCCTTAATCCTTAATCCTTAATAATATAATAAATGCGAAAGTGTGTCTGTCTGTCTGTCTGTCTGTTTGTTAAGCTTTCACGACCAAACCACAAAACCGATTTGGATGAAAATTGGCAGAGTTGTAGCTTCAAACCCAAGAACGGACATAGGCTAGGTGAAATCACGTTAAATTAATTATTTTTGACTACAGATTAAAATTAGTTAACAAAGAAAGCCCATTGACTCCGCGATACGCGATGAAAATTTTTATTTTTCAATCAGCTGTCACGTGATCCTTTAGGAATGCGAAAACATGTGGAATAAATTATTTTTAAAATCAATTATCACGTAATCCTTTTTTCCGCTGTAACTTCCGAACAAATTGTCCGATACAAATTATTTTTATACCATCTTAAAGATAAAAATTGTACCTTTTCAATGATACCACTTTTATTTCTGTGACATTTATCCTTCAATTTTTATTTATTTTTTAAAGTTTACGTGCAGTCGATTTTGAAATAACGCAAATTTATACCTAATTCGCTGCTAGAAAACGGTTAGACTTTGAACTAATTTATCTTCATTTCTGAAAATTTTGCTTATGTTTATAAATATCTATAAATCAAGGCAGAAATTACATGTATTTTTCTGTCTGTTGGTCGGTCGGTCACAAGAACTCCTCCTAAACGGTGAATGGTAGCGACATGAAATTTACACACGACATTCTAGAGCATATTTCTAGGTCAAAGGTGCTATTTTCAACTTTCAGAGTTAATTAGTTCTTAAGATATTTAATTAAATAACGAAAATTAGCTGCTTTTAAGCTTAAAGCTTAGACGTTTTTTGCCAATAACTTCTGAAATATTTATTAGAAAACAATTATTTTTATGCCATTTTAAAGACCAGAAACTGATCTTTTTAATGCTATTAATTACATCGAGATGAAATGTTTTCTCTGATTGTTATTAAGGTTTAAAAATATTTTTGTAACGTAATTTCTAACAAGTCTTTGTATTCTTATAGAAATAAATTCAAGCCAAATTACTGTTTCGCGCGCGGGCTTTTGCCAGTGTTAAAGTTAATATAAGAAAATATTGCCTTCTTTGACCATTAACAACAAAGGAGACTTTACACTTCCGGTTTCCTGTTGTCGTAGCATTTGCAGCTTTTAATGCGGTTACACGGTGATCCAATGACGTTAGTGAATTATTCTCTCTATGTTTTGTTTAACTTTCACAGTGAGGTATTACAGAATATCCATCTGTAGATACGGTAATGGGCATTAACAAGGAACATCATATACTGTAGAGCTCTTCAACATCTTAGAATTGTCAGGGCACCTTCCAACAAGCCGAGATTGAATCCGGGTGCCAGTACTACTAATACGCAACCTCGATATACCGAGACTGTCCAATGGCACACGGTCGCAAATTACACACCAAGGTCCAAACGTCATGAAAGCTACTGTTATGACTGATACAGGGAGAAGAGAGAGTATTTTAATTCGACGCCTTCCGATAATGCCGAAGGATTTTTCATCTCAGTTCACAAGGCAACAAATCCCTTTAAAAATGGCATTTGCCAGGCTCAGGGCCAGATACTGAAAGTGGCAGATGTACATTTGGAGAAACCATATTTTTCGCATGTGCAACTATACATGGCGTGTTCACGTGTGTCCAGCCCACGCAACCTCTACATCCGTGCAAATAATGTGGTATACAAAAGTATATTAGAATAGATAAACAATTTACATAACTATGTCAGCATACATGTACAGTACACTCCTGTCAGTCGTCCAATTAAGTATTATCTCCGTCAGAACTTTTACTTTCCCCTTTCAAAATGCAACAAAACATTTACATTCGTGAATTAAAAAAAAGAATAATTCAAATTCTTCGCGCACGAAGTCGCGGGTAACAGCTAGTAATATAATAAATGTGAAAGTGTGTCTGTCTGTCTGTTTGTTAAGCTTTCACGGCAAAACTACCAAACCGATTTGAATGAAAATTGGCAGAGTTGTAGCTTGAAACCCAGGAACGGACATAGGGTAGGTGAAATCACGTTAAATTAATTATTTTTGACTACAGATTAAAATTAATTAACAAAGAAAGTCCATTGACTCCGCGATTCGCGATGAAGATTATTTTATTTTTCTATCAACTGTCACGTGATCCTTCAGGAATGCGAAAACATGTGGAATAAATTATTTTTAAAATCAACTATCACGTGATCATTTTTCCGCCGTAACTTCGGGACAAATTGTCCGATAAAAGTTATTTTTATACCATCTTAAAGTTCAAAATTTTACCTTTTCAATGATACCAATTTATTTTCTGTGACATTTTTGTTTCAATTTTTATTAATTTTTTAAAGTTTAATAAATTGAATTACGTGCAGACGATTTGGAAATAACGCAAATTTATAGCTACTTTGTTGCTAGGAAACGGTTAGACTTTGAACTAATTTACCTTTATTTCTGAAAATTTTGCTTATCTTTATAAATATCTGTAAAATAAGGCAGAAATTACATGTATCCGTCTGTCTGTCGGTCACAGGAACTCCTCCTAAATGGTGAACGGTAGCGACATGAAATTTACACACGACATTCTAGAGCATATTTCTAGGTCAAAGGTGCTATTTTCAACTTTCAGTGTCAATTAGTTCTTAAGATATTTAATTAAATAACGAAAATTAGCTGCTTTTAAGCCTAATGCTTAGATGTTTTTTGCCAATAACTTCTGAAATATTTATTAGACAACAATTATTTTTATGCCATTTTAAAGACCAGAAAATGATCTTTTAAATTCTATTAATTCCATTGCGATGAAATGTTTTCTCTGATTGTTATTAATTTTTAAAAATATTTTTGTAACGTAATTTCTAACAATACTTTTTATTCTTATAGAAATAAATTCAAGCCAAATTACTATTTCGTGCGCTGGCTTTTGCCAGTGTTAAAGTTAATATAAGAAAAAATTGCTTTGTTTGACCATAAACAAGAAAGGAGACTTTGCACTTCCGGTTTCCTGTTGTAGTAGCACTTACAGTTTTTAATACGGTTACACAGTGGTCCAATGACGTTAGTGAATTATTTTCTCGATGTTTTGTTTAATTTTCACAGTGAGATATTACAGAATATCCATCTGGAGATACGGTAATGGGCATTAACAAGGAACATCATATTCTGTAGAGCTCTTCAACATCTTAGAATTGTCAGGGGCATCTTCCGACAAGCCGAGATTGAGTGTCGGTGTGCCAGTACTACTAATACGTAACCTCGATATACCGAGACTGCGCAATGGCACATGGTTACAAATTACACACCTAGGTCCAAACGTCGTGAAAGCTACTGTTATGATTGATATAGGGAGAAGAGAGAGTGTTTTAATTCCACGCCTTCCGATAATACCGAAGGATTTATCATCTCAGTTGAAAAGATAACAAATCCCTTTAAAAATATCATTTGCCAGGCTCAGGGCCAGACACTGAATGTGGCAGGCGTACATTTGGAAAAACCATATTTTTCGCATGGGCAACTATATGTGGCGTTTTCACGTGTGTCCAGCCCACATAACCTCTACATCCGTGCAAATAACGTGGTATATAAAAGTATATTAGCATAGATAAACAATTTACATAACTATGTCAGCATACATGTACAGTACACTCCTGTCAGTCGTCCAATTAAGTATTATCAACCGTCAGAACTTTTGCTTTCCCCTTTCAAAATGCAACAAAACATTTACATTCGTGAATTGAAAAAAAGAATAATTCAAATTCTAAGCGTACGAAGTCGCGCGTAACAGCTAGTATGATAATAAACGAAGAGTGCGAAGGCTTGAAAACAATACACAACAATCGAAAAAAACTAGTCATTTTAACCAAAATAAGAAATGATACATTCTGCTGATACTAAAAATCAGGCATGTAAATCGACAGTGATTTCTAATTCCAAAATTTATTGGATGGAAGGAAAATTATAGGTGTTATGTAAAGTTAAGATCCAAATATTAAAAGGCTGAAAACCGCTACATTACAGCATTATACATTTTCATTGAAACTATTTCCAGAAAATCTGTATTATTTTCTCGTGTTTTCAACAAAAATTTAGAAGACAGAACTTCAAGAAAAATACTAGAATTTGGGAAACTAACATTTATGTTCGCATATTTATTTCCCAATATGCATAAATATAAAATAGATTGTAACTTTTATAGCAATATTGCAGGAATACATTTGTATTCCACTTTTTAAAAAAAATATACATGTGTGGTTAATGAAAATGGTAAAAGCAGTTAATTTTTCAGAATGATTTTCAGCTTAATCACATGGAACTTTACAAGCAAAATCCAATTTTTATTTTGTTTCCTGGTGTAACAAGTTTTGATCTTACTTCGTAAAGAATTTATTGAAAGGTATCTTTGGTTTTCTTATGCAATTCCGTACTGTAATTCCAACAATTTTAGTCATAGCTATTTAGTCTATAATAAATATTATTCCCATCATTTTTTTTAAAAAAAGGACTTGATGCTTTAAAGAATTTTTTTTAAGTAAGAATTTCATGGCACGAAATCTATGTTGCATTTTTATGGTCCCTTATGACTTGCTACCTGGAAATACCGAGGCGGCATTTTTAGCCTTTTTTTTCAAACTTCGTGCTTTATTACTGCAAAAACTCCCCATACTACAGAAGCGATTTCATGCATATATTTAAACGCCTCGGCCCCGCTCTGCCACTACGATAGCATCCCCGTAGATAAGAATATTCTGAAGTTGTTTTATGGCAATGCGCGTAATCATGTGGAACACTGCATTGCGTGCGAGTAAACAAAGTTCTACTGAACACAGACGGAATGTTTTTTTATACTTTTATTATCTACTTTTTAGTGTCTGCTTTTATCTAAGAAGAGTAAACTTTAGGAAGATCCATCTTGAAGCTCAGAATAAACATATGGAAGCCGGAAAATTAAATCGAATGCCCTGCAAATAGCTTTGGCAATGTGCTTTCGGATAGCGCACGAAGACCCGGAAAGAAGCAAAGTGATAATGAATCATTCTATCTGTGGTTTTTACTGTTCTTTTTCATGCCATTCGGTTGGCGGTCTTTTTAAACGATGCAATTTCGAGAACTCTTCGTGCGGAGTGTTCTCTTTCTTGTTTCGTGAAACGCAACACCTGTCCAGATAATGCTCATAACAGCAACTGCTACTTGAATGAACTTTTCTCTTCTTCTTTCTTCTGTTCTTTCTTCACTTCACTTGTTCTCAGTTTCTGGCTTTGTTTCAAAAATTATTTGGAAAAGTTTTGGTGATCTTTTGCGCTTGAGAAGATACTGTGAAAGAACTTTCAAAGTTTTAAAGAACTCTTTTATTAAATATCACCTTCATAAAAGCATTATCTTGGCAGATATAGTTTAGAAAACTTTTGTTTAATTTAGTTTGTTCAGTAATATTTTAGAAACATTTTGAAAATTTAATAATGCACCATGGACGAGTTTCCTGTTTTGTTTATTTGGGGTAATGTAGAACTTCCGCTACACCAACCGACTTCCGGTGTAATACTTTGTCAATGGGAATATTCAAAATTTCAACACTCTGTTTGAAGATGCTAATTAATGTTTAAAATAGGGTTTTTTAATATAATGGCTTAAAGATACTTTGAAAATATTAAATATGATGTTCCTATTGCTATAGCTCTCAATGTTTACTTAAAATAAGTAAATAGTTATTATTTTGTGAAAAGGTTGCCGTAATCGCTCTTTTTGGCAACTTCTAAGACTTGTTTGGCTGTTAAATGTTTAACCAAACGTTATAAATAATCACTGGCGATTAAATTCCTCTAATCCTCTGATTCGAATTTGGCGCTTGATACAGTATCCAAAAAGATTTGGCGATTGCTTGAATCGTAGGATTACCGGAAAACGGCCTGTGTATCCAAAATAAACAAAACAGGGCCGATGATATTGTGCATGAGTATTCTGATAATAAAAATGTAAACAAAACAGAAAATTCGTCCATAGAAACTTTTCAGCATAAGTGTTTTGTGAAAGTGCTTTGTAAAATATACTAAATTTCTTGAAGTTTAGTCGAATATACACACTCCGATAAACACACTTGAGAACAGCTCTTTATGTTAACATTTCTTATTTAAAATTAGAATAATATTAGAAAAAAGTATTTCAACTCCTGATTAAGGTTTATTTCTTTTCTTATTATTTAATAAAGAGAGCTGTAGTATAAAATCTTGCAAGGTAAAAAAATGAATGTTAAAATTAATTTATTTAGATAATTATAAAGTTTTGAAGCATAAAAATATTTTCAGCTCAAATGATAAATGATTCACATCATATTAAAAATGAATTAACAGGGAAATAGTTTATTATAGTTAGAAGATTGTTTACTCTAACATTTTTAAAATACTAGTTTTCACATTTTCGTATTATCCCAAATTTTATCAGTTTAGTGCCATCATATTCCATATGCCACCAGTTTAGTTCCTCAGAATTAGAACATTATGTGTGCTCTAAATTTAAAAATGCTATAAAGTTACCACACCAATTAAGGTAAACAAAAAATTATTTCTCATTATCTTCTTTTCCTTAAATTTCAAAACGTCATTCCGAGCATACTGTTTTCATAGAAAACTATTGGGTGTATAGAAACGAAAATTTTCTGAAACTTCTAAAGCATTTACCAGTAATAAGTGGAACACATTTTGTGTTTGAAAAAGCGCCTTTAAAAGAAAAACAGACATCTGCACTCGTAATTAAGAAACTGTAATGCAAATTTACATGTAAAATGGAAAATGTAAATTTTGTGTTGTAAATTTCTTTTTTCATACAATAAGAACGATTTGTAAATATGCAGAGAAAAAAAAAGATATGTCCTGCTTCGAAAGCAGAAAAGCTATGACCGCGTTTCTAATTTCCACCATCTGTTTTGGAGACTTTTCCGTGATCCGCCTAAGATTTCAACAATGGCCATTAGGGTGGATCGAAAATTCGAAATGTAGATAAAATAATTGGCATAGGGTGCAAAAGTTGTCTTTCAAGTGTACTAGCATACATGCAAAATTTTTTCAACTTTGTTTAATATCTTCCGGTGCCCCAAGACACTTAAATATTTGTAAAAAACCCGATTTTTATGCAAATTTCGAATAAAAAATAAAAAATAAAAAATGTGTTAAAGAAACGATTTTATAGGGATAAACGTAGAGGAGAGGGTGAAGGAATGATAAACATTCCAACAAAAATTGGAAAATTATCATAATGAAAAGATATCGTGTTTGTTCGATATCACATTTTGTAAGTGTACAAATTTCGATACATGTAAATGCCAAAAAGACATGAAAATTCCACTTGCTGAGCGATTGTTTATAAAAGATTAGAAAGGAAAATGGTTATTGGAGGATTGGACGTAATTGCGACTAAAAGAAAAGGGAAAAAGAAAACAGATGGAAGAGAAAAGATTAAAACGTAAAATGGTTAAAACTGATGCTGATGCTGCTCATGCTCAATCAATGGAGCTACTTGAGCTCAACACTATGTCTTCGTCCTCGTCGTATAGAGATACGGATGTAATTACCTTGGAATATCAATAAAAAATAGTTTAGATCTCCCTACTTTAGCAAGGGAATGTGATCGATACTGAATTTCAGATAGAGAAGCTGCTTCATTTGCCAGTGCTGTTTTACAAGACATTGGAATTGTACACGAAGGAGAGACTTCGCATGTGGTAGATCGTAATAAAATTCGTATACAGCGTAAAAAGCTTTAAAATGCAGTTGGAGAGTCTACTAAGTTAACAGTGTCTTGGTCTCTTTAAACCGGATTATATTTCGATGGGAGAAAAGACAACTCAAAGGTGCTAATTAAGAAGGACACAAACTATTACCCAAAGACCACGAAGGAGGAGTATTATACTCCTGTAAACGAACCTAACTCTCTGTATATCGGATATGTTAATGCTGCAACAGGAGGAGCTAAAGCCATAAAAGAAGCAATACTCATTTTTTTGTATCAAATAATATGCAATTAAATGGTCTAACAGTAATTGGATACGATGGAACAAATGTTAATACGTAGCACAAGGGAGGTATTATTCTCTTGATGGAACTGGCCTCAATAGACCATTACAGTGGTGCATTTGTTTGCTTCAAACAAATGAGTTGCCTCTCCGTCATCTACTAAATTCTTTGGATGGTGCAACAACTTGTCCTAAAGAATTTTGCCGACCAATCTGTAAAAGAAAATCAAATCCTGCGAGGAGCTGCCTGTAGCTCCTTTTTCTTCAATAAGTGTGGAGAATATATCAGATAATATAGATAGAATGGTTCTCAGCAATGATCAGCAACATCTATATGATATTTGCCTAGCGATATCACGTGGTGAATATTATTCTGACCTGGTATTAAGAAAGCCTGGTCCAGTTGCTCACTCAAGGTGGATAACATTTGCAGGTAGAATTTTAAGGTTGTATGTGGTCACAGAAAAACCATCTGACAATCTTATTATTCTTTCAAGGTGTATTATGAAGGTATATGCAACCTGTTTGGTTCCATGTCAAGACAAAGCCCTCCATAACAGAAGGAGCGCGGCATATTTGAAGACTTATCTCAGTTTCTAGATATTTGGAACTCAATTTAAGAAATATGGCACTTTTACTCAACGAAATAGCTTCTTTTGTTATCCTGAAAATTTGCTATTGTCAATGCTCACAGATAACAGAGAGAATATAAGGTCTTTAGCACTACGAAAACTAATTTGTGCTAGAAATGAAAACAGAAGATTATCAGAATAAGAATTTTTCATGTACCAAAAAATAGACTTTAAAGCAAAGGATTATTTTGAACTTATTAACTGGCAACGAGTTGGACCTTCTGAACAACCTCTTTTGATGAATGTGCCATTTAAAGAAATTGAGCCCATGGTAAAAGTTAGAAAAACGGAGGAATGATCAAAATATCTATACCATACCCAAGCTGTAGAAAGATATTTTCGCTTAGTGTATGAAGCGTCGGAAAGTGTATATAGAGAAGAGAAGAGACATGGCTTCATATTGAATAGGATACAATCAAGAAGTCTTATCAAGCATTATAATACCAAAAAAGGATTACATCCTTTAGAAATATGTTAATCTTCAAACTAATAGAATTAAAAAAATCTATGATGTAAGTTCACTTTTTGTAAGTTTTGTGATTTATTGCTTTGACTATTAAATTTATTCTTCATGTGTTATTATAAAATTATAATTATTTATAAGTTTATACTTGAATACTTGAATAATCTGCCAATTTTTCAATATTTCACCCTCCCACCTCATAATTTTTAATAGATATTTGTAAAATGTCAATTTTTAACTTTTTGGAGGGCGTTTGAGCCACCAGAAGATATGAATGAATTTTAATAATAATAAAAAAACGTAAACTAATATACCCCCCAAAAACTTTCTTACTCGGAGCTAAAGGACATTTTGAAAATATTTTTTTATAAATTTCAAAAAAAAAATGTCCTTTTTAACTATTTTTGGGGCACTGGAAGATGTGAATGGATTTCAATAAAAAAATATATGTATACTAATATACCTAAGACACAACTTTCCCACCCCATGCCAAAAATAATTTCAAAGCAAAACAAAAAAAAATTGTAAATTTTCATAAAAAATTCAATTTTTAACTATATTTGGGGCGCTTGGGGCACCGGAAGATATAAATGAATTTCAATAAAAAAAATTATATAAACTAATATACTTAAGACACAACTTTCCCGCCCCATGCCAAAAATAATTTCCAAAATTTTTTTTTCCTATACTTTTCGATCCACCCTAATGGCCATGGTTTCGACCTACCTAAAATACCTTCTGAAGATTTTAAATGTATTCTTTCATCAATAATAAGAATAAAGTGCAGATTTCGAATAAAAGATTATTGGATTTAAATGACTGTAGCTCATTTAAAAGATCTCACTTCCAACCAACTTATATCTTATACGCATCTTGTATCTTATATGTATATTAATGTTATTAAAACTTGCACTTCTGAATTATTGTAAAAGCAAATAGAAACGTTAAATAGCCGTTTTCTGAGTTCATAAATGCACTTAAAATGATTTATGAACATCTAAAATGAGTTAAATTAGAGAATTGCAACTTATGTAAAACATTCAGCTTTCTGAAACATGACAATGATTAAAATTACAACGATACAAGATATAGGTTGTAAACTCTCCTCTACAATGAATGAGCGAATTCGATTTCCTGTTTGGAATCAAATAAATTAATTTGGAATGTTAGGTGAGAGCAATGGACTGTATTAATATGTGTTACCTTAAAGGTAATATTGATGTGACTTTCTGCATTTAACTCTGTTGAAACGAGACTATGAAATAGAACTTCGAGAGAATAAATGTTCCTGTCAGAATTTTTTCTTAAGAAAATTATAATTGATCTTTATAACTTTAAGTTGTTGCATTATAAGTTGTTCAGTTGTTGTATCTTTATAACTTCCAGTTGTTGCATCAAAGATTCCTGAGAGTATTGATAAAAAAATACAGTCTTCCGGGTAGGCAGAACCGCCTCTAGAAATTTTCACGCCTGAAGAAAACTTCTGTTTCGGCGCTTCCGTCTGTCTCATTAACTAAGTGTAGTCCTCCTTCTAAGATAGAAAGTCACTGGTGTGGTGCAGAAGTTTGGAGAGAGGGATGCCTGCTCAGGTTTCGTCCTCGTCAGCTGTCTGCTCTGATCTCAAATTTATGACGTCCGTTCCAAAAGAGTCCTTGTGTTGCTTGAAAATGAAGATGGGACGTTAATATAATTAAATTAAACTAATCTAACCTCAAGAAATAAAAACAAATTTTTCTAATAATCACAGATTTTTTTCTTGCTCAGGATTTGGCGTCTCTATGGTAACGGTGCCTGAAGCTGCCACATACTTGCTTGTCGCCCAAAGAAGTCTCTGTGGATATGTTTTGTCACAATAAAGAAAAAGACTGAAGTATTTGTTAGAAGTTAGTAGCGAATCAGAGAGCTTCTACAGCGGAAATTAGAATTCCTGTGATAAGAGGCGTCTAAATATTTTAAAATCATATTATGAAGAAAAATCTCAATTTCGATTGTTGTGTGAAGTTTTTGCCTCTGATTTTTCGTCGTAGACAATGAATCTTCAATGGCGTCTCATATAAATTCTTTACAGAACAGTTTGGGGCTCTGTAATGTTTGAGCGACGTTGGATATTCAGGAGTAAGAGGAAGTTAAGTGAACGTCGTTTGTGGAGGAGAGTACAAATATATACAAACTAATATCGTCTTCGTTCAGACAGAAGTCATTAAGTCCAAAACTGTAATTTCGAGATGTGGTCAGTTTAAACTTAATTAATTTCGAGTTGCTATAATAAATAATAAAAATTATTTTACAGATCTCTAGCTCCAACGTTTGTTTTACTGATGTTTAAATGACAGGTTTCTATCACGAAATAATTAATTGCAAATTCTAATTGGTTTCAGTAGTCCGTCAGAAGATTTTTGTGGACTTAGTGACTTCTGTCTGAAGGACGACGATATATATTCTATACATTTTTAATTCTTTATACTGGCAACAAAATCGCTGAATTATTACTTGAAGTGGGATGTTACTGAGCGTCATCTCTGAGCTGATATGATGTGGAGTAGCAAGGTCTGGTGGCACCTGGTGCGGAGTTTAAGCTTGTCACCCCCATGTCCGCCAAAATATAAAATAAAATTTATTGAGAAAGCAATTTTTTTATTCAATTGGTTAAGTAAAAAGGGAATAATGTTAATTATTTTGTAAGCAATTTTTTATGAATACAAAAAAGTTAAAATGCCTTTTTATTAATAAGCCAGTTTAATGTACAATGTAATAAATCTTTTTTCATAGTGATCGCACCTAGTGCATAACTTTTTTATTATTATAATACAATTTGATGAAAACTCAATTGTTTACAAGCTTCATTCCCTAGGCTCTAATCCAACAAACTGCACTTTAACATGATACTTAGAATCTATTATTTCTAAATTTTTGTTCTGCAAATTTTGAAATTGCGTCATCAAAATCGATACCTTCAGCTACACTATTTTCAACTCACAAAATGGCTAAACTTTAGAGTCGTGCTTGATCATAGTGGATCTTAGATAATTCTCAATTAGTTTAAGTTTCGAAAAACTCCTCTCACATGATGCAACAGAAACACATCAAGTTAAGGAGTCAAGTTACATCATTGGGAACAGAGTCAAAAAGTTCAAATTCAACCACTAACTTTAAGAATCTTAAGGAAATCCAACCAAGAGGCTCTGCTTTTGGAACTTTGGTGGCTTTTAGAAATTTTCTTAGGCGTAGAATTTCTGTAAGGATACCATCTACAGAAAGCTCATTATAATTTTCAACCAAACTTTGTACAAACTTGGGAAGTTCAGTTTCCGAGGCTTCGATCATATTGCTGGGCTCTAAGACTGCAAATTGATTCGATATACATTCCATGCCTTCGCAACGTGCATAGATTTCTTGTTGAAACCTGTCAATGCAATCTAACATTGACTTTTCAGTTCTTGGTCCAAAGTCAGTGGCTCGTCTGCAGCCTTCTCTCCGGGCATGATTTTCTTCCCTCTGACAGTTCTTTTTTTTACTTCAGGTAGGTCCATCTCTTCACATGTGTCTTTTGCAAATTGCAGTGCTTCCTTAACAAGGTAATTTCTTTTGTCTTTTAAAAAAGACCTTTAGACTTCTCATCTTGATAACAGACTTCTCGAAGCTTATTCCAAGAATCTACAAATACTTTTGAACGTGGTTGACTTCATTTAAGACATTATTCCATGAACACAAAAAGCACACAAAAACGAGAAATCGTACGTTGCAGGCAGCAGAGTTTAAACTGCTCCTCTGGTTGCGATCGTTTCCGAAGAATCAAGCAGTTCCTCAATGGCATCGCCAATTTTCTTAAAGCACTTACACACAGGCTTCATAGCTTCGTAGTCAGTACTCCATCTTGTTTCTGAAAGTGGCGTAACTGTAACTTCAACTTTTGTCAGAAGGATCGTCCATCTGTGCGTAGAACCTGGGAAGAACACGTAAAAACTTTCTTAGGTCCCAAAAAAAAGTCACACATACTCGAACTGTTGCAAAAGAGTGTACTCCGCACAGATTGAGAGAGTGGTTTGTATAGGGTACAAAAAATGCTTTAGGATTTAGTTGACAAATCCTTGCTTGAACTCCAGAATGAATGCACTCCAGTCATTGTAGAAGCATTGTCGTATCCTTGCCCTCGGCACATTGTTATATCTAGACCATCCCGGTCAATAACCTTTAAAAAAATCTTCCGTCGTGTCAACGGCATTCTTCCCAGTTAGCTGACAACAACAACAACAGCAACTAGAAATCTTTTTTTCAGCTTTTTTGTAACAAAAAGGCACATTAATACAAAACCGGCAATTTTTTGTCACTCCCTCAGAGCTGGTACCCGGTGTTGTCTCACCCGCCTTCCTACGCCACTGCTGATATGGTAAGAAAAATTTCAAATCTGGTCTGACTAAATTCAACTTTATAGAATAACATAAAAAAACGGCGTTTGTTGAGACAGTATGCATGTACATAATTTTTCCTGCATAAAAAAATGGAAATGGTATTAGAATTAATTAATGTCAAAGGTTTTCAACTGAAATAAAGCAGTTGCAGTTTGTAATTATGCTAATAATCTTGAAATTTGAATCTATACAATTCATGGTGTATATGAGCGTACTGTTTCATTATCATTCACCTGATCTAATTTCACAATGGCTTTGAGTTCTTAAGGGTTTCTTTTTGCAACAGAAATTTTTTAAAAACCAGAATTATTTGTTTAATATTGCTCCATATATTTTTTCCAAAGCTCCTGACACACCGAAAAATAAAATTTTCCAGCAATACATAATTTACCAGACTTTACATTAGCTTCTTCAAGTGACTTAAATTTATTAAATATATCCGTGCATGAATAAATGCTTAAAACAACATCCTGTTAAATTCTTGCTGTAAACTATATCAGTTAACTCGACTGAAATTTGTAAAGCATATTCAAACAGTGCTTGAGAATCATATTTTAAAATTCTGAAAAAAACGAATAATGGATTGCATAATTATATCAAAAACTAGTTATTAATTCCAGCTGACTGGATGAATTATGCACTTATTGATTTAAAAGAGAGAACATTCTTAACCTTACGAGAAAAATATAAAGATAGCAATTTATTTATGCCCCATTAAAATCTTATTTATCTTCACATTTTCTTATAACATTCTCCAAGTTTTCTTGATACGTTGACAGTTTATTTTATCCAGGATTAATATCACGCAGTAATTAAATTTTTATTGTCTATTATGATAGTAAAATCGATTAAGCTTAATGTATACTAGAGAGATGATGTCCAAGTTTATAAGCATGCATTGTTTGGGAAAAAATAAGACTACGCTGCTTTTAGTTATTTATTAATATTTCCTTAATTAAAGCAACGATGGATTTTATCTTTACAAAGGTCCTTTTTAAATTTCAGAATAGATTGTGATGAATATTACTCTCTTTGACTGAAAATGTGGTAAGAATTTATTTTTATTTGAATTTATTGCATGCACTTGCTTATTCAATTAAGTGATGTAATTTCATTTATGTTATAAACTAGCCGCCTTCGGCGACCAGCTGGTTCGCCCACTTAAATTAGTTTCTATTTTTGTATTTTACATTAATTATAGCATTTTCTGCTGCAGTTTCACCCGCTATAACTCAGGAAATATGAGCATAAAAGTGAATATTTTATTGTATTTGGCTGATAGCAAAATATATAAAGACGTCAATTTTTAAATGCCAGCGATACAATTTTGTATGATGCATCACAGTTAACGAAACTGAAAAACTGTATTTCAAATAACTCTCACTCAATTCATCTCATAGGTAGAATGATTAACCCTGAATATGGTCGCGAAAGCCGAACATGCTGCATGCCCCGTGTAAACCAGTGGATGCCAAATTGTGTGGAAAAAGTGAGGCGGCAAAAAATTTAGAAACATCTAAAAGACCCGGGAGTATAGGGGGTACACAATACAATTTAAAAAATTAATTAAAAAATTAGTTAGTTTTCGGAACACTATTGCTTTTTTGTAATTCCTACTACCCAAAAAGCAACCACCTGCCAAATTTCAAATTTCTAGGCCTAATGGTTTGGGAGATTTCGTGATGAGTGAGTGAGTCATGGTATTTGCCTTATATATATATATATATATATATAGACGATAATGTCCTGTCACCAACTTCACGGCTCTTTCCTCTACCTTTAAGCTGGCTTTCTACCATAAGTTCTGAACTGAGCTAAATCTAATATCAAATTTTATGAGTTATCACTTCAGGAAATTCAAGTTTGACGGCAGTATTGTACTCTTTAGCCTGACCAAAATTTGAATTAAAAAAATATCTATAATGCAATATACAAAAATTTGAAAGCGTTCCCATGCCTCATAATTTTAAAATTGCAGGAAAGCTTGAGATTAAATGCTTGAAGAAAGGATGAAAATCATTTCAGTCTACCTCACACACAATAAAAACAAACCTGAAAACAAATATCTGTTGCCACGCTTTATAAAAATATTATTTTGAAGCAGGTGCGATAAAATATTTTAACAATGCAATAAATACTAAGGTGAAAATTCTGCTTCTGAGTTAATTTCTCAAGAAAACAATTTATACTATCATAACGTTAACAATTGCATAAGCGCGTGAATAAAAGATTTGCTGAAATAGTGAGATGGTTTGAATTTTATTTAAAACAATAAAAACATTGTTACAATTCATGTTTTAAAACATTTTGAAACATTAATTAAAATTGAACAAAATGTTGCATGGATGTCATTGAAAAGCTAATTTTTTATTTTTGAGATGATGTAAAAATGTTTTTTTTTTGCGATATTAGGATCCGAAGTTATTCCGGAAAAACGTTAAAATTTAAAGTAATTTTTTAAATAATTTAAATTCTAAGTAAAATTTCGAAAAATCCTTCCTTAGTGAGCACCTACTACCCAAGAAGTTTCCGCCTGCCAAATTTCAAGTTTCTAGTCCCAGTGTTTTGGGATATTTCGTGATGAGTGAGTCATGGTATTTGCCTTTTATATGTAAAGATGATATAATTCTTTATCTCTATTTCATTAAATAATCAGGACAAAACCGTTTTGATTGATGGTTTAGTTATTTACCAATAATTCCGTAATTAAAGCATTGATGAACTTTATCTTCGCAAGGATGAAGTAAATCAATGTGGGATTGGAGCAAGTTACCGCAGTGGTACTTCAGGGTATCTTTCTTGTCGTATGACAACGGTTAAAGATTACAATTTCAGTCCCAAAGTTACCCTTGTGTAATTTTAAGACGGGATGTTAATATAATTAAACTAAACTGATCCCGTTGAAAAAATGCTTTAGGCGTTAAATTTGTGGTCATAGGAAAGAGATAAAATGAATTGATTCGGCGTTAAAAAATATTACATAAAAGTTAATATGGAAATAAGATTAAACCCAACGTGTAGCTATATTTATCTCTAACATGTTTTTTTTTTCAGAAGACAAGTCATTACTGAAAAAAAAAACATTTTAGAGATAAATATGATTGGTTTCAACCATCAGCAAATAATTTAAATTTTTTTTGTTCTAACCCTTTCTATGTCCTTTGTAAAATTGAAATATCATATACATTTCTTATCCTTGTTTGAAAAAAAAATAAGCTTAGTTTGAAATCGGTTATTGTACTTGATTAGGAAAACGAATTTTCCTATAATAAATAAAACAACCTCATTGGCCATCTAATTTTTAAATTTGTGATTTTTTTGAATTAGTCTGCGATATAAGACAGCAGGAGAAAAAAACTGCTAATGATTCATTTTACGCTAACAGTAATAAATGTTCTCAGCAGATTTTTGAAATCAAGAATTCAATACATAATTGATACATTAAAATGTGTAGTGGTCGATTCTAATTTTTTATTAATTCAGGTTGCTGCACAACTAAATCAGTTAGCTTTCTTAGGACAGCTTTACTTCGTTGTATTGCATTATATGAATATTTTAAAAGAAGCCCCAAAAACCCGTAACACTAAGCCTACCCTACTTTTATTTCCGAATGAACAAAACAAAGCCTTTTTGATCTCGCGATAGCCCTTCGCGTGGGTTCTAAAATATTAAATTTCCCCTACACTTTTCACTCCACCTGTCAATCAAGTGGCTATTTTATACCCATAAATGGCTCTATAATTCGCTTACAGCGGAAGGAAATTGACTTGGGTTGATACATCGGACGGTGCGAGTTGAGTTGACGATTTTAATAATGCATAGACGTATTTGGAATTCAACGGTGTTTATCATTATGGAAGCGAACGCCATCTATTGTCATTAACGGTGGTTACTTGAGCCGCTGTTTAAATATGAATGGCTGTCGATTTCACTGTGGATCTTCAATCACAGCTGTCTTGAGCGAAATGAGAATTCTATCAGCAGTTGTTGATCACTGGCGACTTAATGGAATGCTTAATGGGATTATTTTAGCCTGTAAGAGTTCTCATTGATTCTTTGAAATATGGGGAACTGGTGTCTATTCGCTTACTAATGTTAGCTTATTGCAAATCTTATAAAAAGGGAACATATAAATATATTTTAGTGATTGGAATGTATTTATATTTCTTATCTGAATCTAAAAAAAATACTCAGAAATGTTGAAATTTGCCATTTAATTCAATCTAAAGAGTATTAAATTAAATATTTTTGCTTTCTCCAATACAAAAACAAAGTCGTAAAAAAAGTTAACATCGAGATTTTGATGAATCTCCACATTTTAAGCCTCTATGAGTTCGAAAAAGAAACTAATTAACCTTGTTTGTTGTCAAGTCTGTCTGTCTCTAAACACAATATCTTAAGGGAAAAAAAACCGACTAGCCAGACAGATAAAATTTGGTTTGCTATTTTTACAATGAAATTGTAGATTTTTGGATTTCTGCTAAATTTTGGATGAAATCCATCTTTCTTTCTGCTCGTCTGTGTGTGAGTGAACACGATAATTGAAAACTGCAAAGAGCTAGATAGAGGAGATTTAGCTCATAGCTTTTTGAAGCTGAGGAAGTATCTTTACACCTGCTTCAAATTCCGGTTGAAGGAGTAGTCGCAAAATAAGCAGTACCGGAACGCTCTAACCTGGGTCACAAAAATCGAGCTGTTTTAAGGACGTTTTCACAATTTTTATTATTTATTTCTCATGAAAAAAACAGCGCCCGGAATTTTGGCGCGTTCCGGCTCCACTACAGTGACCTATGAGATAAACAGAAGGCCCAGGAGCTCGGAACATGAGTCATCATGAAGAGGGAAGACTTGCACCACAAGCAAAGGAAGATAGCTTATAATGTTCGCGGTTCTATCTGCGAAAACGCGGCATTTTTCATTTTAAAATCAATTTCATTTTTAAAATAAGGCCCTTTTACTTATACATAAATGCATTATTTTCAATAAAAATAATTATTTAATTGATCGCCGACATTAATAGAAACTGAAGTCAATTAACATATTAAACTAAATTAAAAAAAAAATTATTTCGCTTTCAGAATCTGCTGCAATAAAACAGCATTAAATGTTTTTAAAAAATTTTATTGGATTTAACCAAATATAACTTTATTTTGATAATTTTTTGTTACCATAACCATTTTGGAGCAACTATTTTATTTTGAAGTTACTATGAAAATTGATGCAAAAGACGATAGTTAAAAAACAAGGTTGAAAAATCCTAATTAACATGCTTTTAAAAATATATTTATTTTTTAAATGGACTCTACATCTAGCATTTATATTTACTTCCAATTAAAAAAAAACTATTTATCTTTAAGGAACTGCCAATCTTATTTATAGTACAAAAAATTATACATTCTTTAAGCACAATTTAAGCTAGCAAGATGTTTTTATGAAGAAACTTTCATAGAAACAAAATAAAAGTAATTTTGTTTTATCTTGATTTAAGTCTCAGAATATAACTTTTTTTAATAAATATCTAGATGGTATAAAACGAAATTCTTATCAATAACTTGAGTATATAAAAAAACGGCCATTTTATTAAATTCAAGCCTTCCTGTACACCAATAGTATTAAAACAATTTTACCAATCAATAATATAAATTATCACAAAATATTTTTACAAAATTGATCCAATTTAAATAAAACTTCTATAAAACATCTGCCAAAACTTTTAATCAGATGTAATACTATTCTATTATTTCTAACCTTAGAAAAAGTTTGGTCTTATCCTTTTGAAATATTTACAAATTTTTAATCAAATGCTTATATTCTAAATAATATGTTTTATTTTTATTTAAATTTAGCAATTTTTTCAAATATACTTTCTAATTTTAGTGCAATATTTAATACAATTCAATAAAATAAAGGTATTAAACTATTTAAATTTATTTTGAAGTGTCTCTGTAAAAAGCCTTGTAATATTTAAAACTGTAACGCATTTTTTTCAGATATTTGAACTTTACAGATCTTTAAGAATATTTTGTCAAGATTCTAATCACTTACTTCATAAAACATAATTTATCACTTTCAGTGTCTTTCAGATTCATTTAAATCAGAATTTTAATCAAGGTGATTATCCTAAGTATTTTCCACTAGATGCTATTTATTAAATTAGTGATATCAATGACACTGAAGATAGAATCGAAATCTTTACTGCTACTTATATAACATTACAAATTAACCAAGAGACAGTTCTAGAATAAAAATAATAAATATTTAGCTGTAAAATTATTTATAACATTCTTTAGTTTTTAGATATGAATTAAAAAACACAGAACTTTGCTTAAATTTTTTTCTGGTTGCATAGTTAAAAATATACAGAAACACATAAATGATCCACAAACTTTATGAATTGTCAAAAAATATTTTTATGCAAAAAATGTTTACAAATTTTTCAACAAATGACAAATTCAGCTTTAAACTCATATATACATAAAACTTGTCAGTGTACTTGATTTTCTGCAAACCGGAGAGCTTAAACTCTGGATACAGAGGTGTGTCGAAGCGTAAAGTACATTTAATTTCAAAATACTAGTAAATCACATGCAAAAAAACCATATTATGTTGAAATTAAAAAAAAAATATGTCATGAAATAAAATAATTAGTTTGTGTTTGCTTTGTTTTTTTTCTTCTGAGAGATCTGGTGGTCTTGCTTTCGGTTAGGATTTCCAATATCCACTTCTTCGTAGTTTTGGAGCCCTTTTGTTTATCATTTTTAATTTTGCAATAATTATTAAGCAACATATTACTAGCTGATTTCATTATTTTAACAATTATTTTTTAAAAAAATATATCCGCAGCTACAAACTGAAAACCCACATGTCTTTTGAAATTAACAGCTATTCAACCAATTTCATCACTAAATTACATTGATTTCGAACTTTTAAAAATTCAAGCTCCTACTTTTCACTGAATAATTTTTGAGTTACAATGTAAATATGTAGAACAATGTTATATGACCAAAGCATGACTTAAGTTTGTCTGTCTGAATTTTTCCTAGCAATAAATAAAACATATTTAAATAATTAAAATAATATTCAGTTACAGATAAAAAAAGCTTAAGAAGTTTGACGTAGAGCTGAATGAGTCTCTCGACTAAATCTTCCGTTAATTGAATTTATTTGTTCATACATGTCTAACGAAGCTATGAAATTTTTTAAGAACTCTTTTTTAAAAATATAATTAGGTGCATTGGTTATTGACTCGGCCATAGGATTTTTTTATGTTTTACTTTTGTTTCAGTTTTTACATTCGGAAAATTTCTACCAGGTGCAAATATATATATATATATATATATATATATATATATCCCGTATATATATATATACGGGAAAATATCTTTCAGCAAATTAAAGGCATCCCACAAGGGACCAACTATTCTTCTCTTCTTGCCAATTTATTTCTACACTTTTTTGAACGGAATATCGCTATTAATTCGAATTCAGTCTTTAGATTCATTGATGACCTCATTATTTTTAACCATAAAGATTTCAATACAACTAAAAATACTCTATATCCAAATGAACTTAAATTAATACAAACCAATAGCTATCAAGATCCAGTTATTTTTCTGGACTTAATTATTGATAATCAAAATACTTTAAAAATTGATATTTATGACAAAAGAAACGAGTTTAAATTCAATGTCAATAGATATATTTTTTGGAACTCTAATATATCTTCTAAAATCTACAAAAACACTATCATTAATCAACTCATAAGAATTAACAAAACCTGCAGCGATAAAAATTCAATCAAGAAACAAATTCAACACCTTATAAATAACCTTAATAGTAATGAAATTCCTACCTCCTTCTACGAACCTTTAATTAATGGCTTTAAGATGTAAGTACAGGATTGCATATTAGAGCTATGCTGGCGCAGTTCTAATACTGTGGTAGGGTCTCTCAAGCCAGACAGGTCTAATGTGATTACCTCGAAAACGCATCTTTAAGTCGTTTATTAACGGATTTCAAATTCAAAGATTATTTAACACTTACCGTTTCCACCTTAATTTTTAACTACACTAGTTACACTATTTTTAAATACACTCATTTCCTTTCTTATCATCTTTCATTAATTTTATTTACACCTTAATTTTTAAATACACTCCTTTCCTTTTTATTTACACCTTAATTTTTATTTACACCTTAATTTTTAAACACACTCCTTTCCTTTTTATCATCATCCCTTAATTTTTATATACACCTTATATTACACATTAATTTTTACATACACTCCTTTCTTTTTTTCGTCATTTCTTTAATCTTCATCGTTTCCTCAAAGTAGTTCGTTTTCATCCCTTTTTTCCATCGATTTCCTAATCTTCATCGAAACTCCCCCAACCTCAGAAGTAACTTGATATCTTCGTAAACATCCGGTCACTACATGACGCGTTCAGTTATTCCCTTTGTCGCGTCTCCCGTTGGTAGCATCTCTCAGATTTAGGTTAGTAATTTCATTTCTTTTATTTGTATTTCATTCAAATTCTTGGTTTCTCATAATGTTCGGGGTAAAGGACAGTGTTTTTTAGCTATATGCCAACACTGTTCGCAGAAAACATTATGATTTCACTAATTTTAACGGTTCGTATAGATTTTACTTACCCTGATGAGCATCTATACGCTTTTACCGATTTACTACAGTCTCTCCATTTTATTTTAATATTTTTTGACTTTCATGATATTGATATATATATATATATATATAATCTACAGAGTCATTATAATGCATGAGATTATTTTTTTCACTTAACTCCTAACATATTATAAATTAACCAAGAAACAGTTTTAGAATAAAATACTAAATAATAAGTTATAATACTATTTATAAAATTCTTTAATTTTTGGAAATGAATTTAATTAAAAAACACTAAAGCATGCTTTTTTTTCTGGCTGAGTGGGTATAAAAATTCTTCAAATTTAACTATGAAAAATTATAATTACTATAAAGCACTTTATACGTTTGTATTCTCTGGACAATCTTCATATAATCCATTAATTTTATAAATCTTTACAATTTTATAAATCTAACAATCCCCCTCTCAATGCTTATTTTTCAAATAAACATAATATTACCAAACAAACATATTTCATTCTACACGTAATTAATACATTCTGCCTTAAAAATACAATATAAAAATGAATATATATGTATATGAAAATAATTATTTACAGGTACAAGTTAATCCAGACAAATTATAAAATACCTTGTGCTTATTGGCATTGAAACTTTTTGCTTATATATCAGCAGGAATTTCATTAGAAGGTAAACCAATTTCAAGAACTTCATACACAAAATCATGATGAATATCTGTTTTTGACGAATCTGTAACCTAATTTTCACAATTTTCTGTGAAGATTGATTTTCTTTAAATACCACATTTGTTAATGTAGAAGTCTTTTGTTGAGAGGATTGATTGGGAGATTCACCGACCATCAGGTCACTCCAATTTTTATGGAAGAATATGCAAGATTGCCTCTTTTTTATCTTCGGAGAGGGCCATGCATTCAGCCCCAGTGTCCATGAATTTAGCCACAATTCGCTATTTTCTTTGTTTTCTGAAGTCCAGGCAGAGTCCATGTATCCAGTTCGAACAGAATATAGTTGAAATCTGTAAATGAAGAATAACAACTCATTAAAACGACATAATAATAAAATTTCATTACTTAAAAACTACAAAAATAATACCCGTATGTCATATATTAAATTTTACAATAAATTTAAAGTTACAATGAGACAAAACTAAGCAAAATACACTGCTTCCTAAATGTACTATGTGAATTTTGCACACAATGATTTAAGATAGGTGGATAATATTTTAACAGATAAAATAAATTAAATATACTAAGCAACATTATAACTATTCTCCAGCAATTATTCAGACACACTTTAAAGGTTTAAATAAAACTGTTTCACTCACATTTATAAAAAGATAATAAGTTTCAATTTATAACAAAAGTTTCAGCTTGTGCAAGAAACATTTTGTAACAGGAACCTTTTAGCAATGTCTTTAAGAACATTTAAGAATTGCTATCTTTTGAATTTATCATAATAGAAGTAATAAAGTAAGTAACAATGGTTTAAAAACAATCTTAGAAGAATTCAAATTTAGTATAACCTATAAATTTCTTCTGTTTATTATTAAAAATGAATATAATCTTGGGAGACTCAGCATTCAAAAAGAAAACAATGTGTCCATACTTTGAACTTTTAATAAAAACTTAAAAAAACATTATATGGATGACATTTTAAAACATTAATGAATTTTAAAAGCAGTTTTTATTTTATGGGAAATGAAAGGTTAAATTTCTTTCAGAAACTCTTTTAAACATATACTTACGAAACATTTGTTAGTAAACAATCCAACTCGCAGCATTCGAATAAATTTTCATACACTTACGATTCAACTTAGCTAACAAATAAAAACATTGTATTAATTTAATGATTGCACAGCAATTTTAAATAATCCCCTAAAGTGAGTAAAAGCCTTCGAAATTAGTATTATCAATTAGCTTTAATATCTATATGAATCACTGAGTTAGGTTTATGAACATGCAGAGCTAAAACATATTCTAGTGATTTAAGGGAAGAATAAATAAATATTTCTACACTTATCTTTCTAAATACCTTTTCCACAAGTTATAATCAGCAGTCTGGTGAGGAAGACTTCGGAAATTTGAAGAATATCCTACGAAAAAACAATTTTAAAATTCGTATTCGGCGATTCTGCCATGACTCTACACAGTAGACGTATTACTTCTCAGACTGGCTTCCTCGTTTCTCCTCCCTCTTCATGATGACTCATTTTACCAAATTTTGTCTGGTCCTGGTCCTTGCTTCTCTCGTAGGTCAAGCCACTACACCCCTGGTTACCGGTGAGGCTGCTAAAAACTCCCGTGTTATGTGAATCCAGTTATACGAAGCAAAGAAGTAATATAAAAAGAGAGATAGGCTTCAAATATTAAGAAAAATTCGCTCTACCTCATTTTTATGAATAAGAGAAATGCCTTTATTAAAGTAAATTTTTACCAGAAGTATGGCATAATAATGGATGGAATCTAAATTATGATTTTATCATAAAAAAATGTGTAGATATATTTAATATTTTGGGCGAAATCAGTCAGCGGGTTGCCTGACCGTCGTTCTATCTATTCGTGTGCATGTGAACGTGATAACACAAAAACTTAAGCTAGATCTGGTGTTCCTTCGCGTACCCATTGATTATTCTTTTTGTTACTATCATATCCAACCCGCAATATAAAACAACTAATATAACATCCCCCCTGACCATCCGACTATGCAAAGAAGTTTTTATCAATAATGTTAAGGTTAGGTTTGAAGTGAAATAACTCTAATTAATAACATTTTGCAGAATTTAGTTTTGATTTTACATTTTATTGCATTTTTACAATAGTATTAGTTCAACGCGAAGACAAATGAACCAGTATTGTAATTATTTCGTTTTAACACATAAGGATAGCTAAAAATTACACTTTGTAATAATCAGCTATGAAAGTGGTATAGTTATTAAATAGCAAGTACTACTCACTTGGAGAAACAAAATTCTCTAACTTTTTTAATCCCTTATGATTCCTTGTTTCCGCCATTAACAACTTTGATCTCGCGTACCCCCAAATGGTCCTTTGCGTTCCCCAAGGTGTTGGGACCCTCTCATCTAGATGAACGAATTTCAATTCATGTTCTTTGCACTAAAATTGTAGATATGTATCAAATTTTGGATGAAATCGCTCGGCGAGAACAGGTTGAAAATGCACATTCGATTCTTTTTCAAAATATGACGAAACTAAACAGAAAAAACTGTATTTTGTGGCAGAAAAGTCGAAGGGAGAACACTCCCAACTATTTGTATTAAGACCATTAAAGGCTTTTCTCTCATCAAATACTTTAATAATCCTAATACAAACCAGCTGCAGTGAAAGCGAACCTAGAAGGCATCTTAAATTTTAAAATTTACGTCAAGATCTTTAATATAGTTGTAAAATTCCTTTTAAAGCAAATAGAATAATTTAGAAGCGCCCGTTTATTATTTTATTAAATGGACAATAGATGCATTGCCTTTAAAGATCACCCACACTGCAACCAACATTATTATATTACACTGCAGCTCTTTTCTGATACAAAGGTCACATTTGATCATCTTTGTTTATCTGGGGAGGGGGTCTACTATAAGCCCTATTATTCGTCAGTCCATTATTTACTACCCTAATAAGGGAGATTAAAGTATTTATTTTATAGCTTCGGAGGAATTTTACGGCCCCTTCAGTAAACAGCTATTTCAGTTCGGATGACATCTAAGGTGCTGTACACTCATAAAATGCTTTGTAGTTGAGAGTAAATTTTTTTTTTGTAATGTTATTATTTTTTATTATATAAAGTGAAAAATTTTGATGTAAAATATATTATTTCTTGACAAGACCTACTAAGGAAATTCAATACGCTTTTCTTTTTATCTTTAGTAACATATAATTTCAATGATAGTCTCGATGTCGTTTTCCTTACACTGAGCGTTTGAAATCGAAAGCAATTTATTGACGTGAAGTTAACTATAAAGGTAGGTTCATCAATTTCATAGTAGATCGTGCCATGACTGAGGAACAAGAATCAGAGGGAGAAATAATAGGTTCTGTTCTTAGTCAATGTTGTTTTAAAAAATGTAGACTGACGTGAGCTATAACAGTGAGTTGCTTGCTGTGGTCGGGCTGCCGTCGTTAAAGAATAAAGTTTACAAATTCGTAAAGTTATATAAAAATAATACAAAATGCGAGAAACTTCCAATAAATTTGAAACAGAAGTACGTTAGCAAGTCCTGAAAATTAAATACAGTTAAACCCTGATTAACCGAACTGGGGGGGGGGGAGACGAATCGTATTACTCTTTTTTCGGTTAAGAAATGAACATCTATTATTATTTTGTATCTAATTACAGTACGTAATTCTGAAATGTTTTGAATGTAAAACGAATTCAAAACGCTCTTTCTAGGCTACGCTTATGTTCTTTATTAAAGTTAATCCTCCGTTGGGTGCAATATTCGCACCGGCGAGTTCTGGTTCAATGCGCCTGAAAGGCACAAGTAAACAATATCGTAATTACTATTGTCAATATCCATTCGCTTTAATTTAATTTAACTAATATATATATATAAATATATATAAATGTGTTCTTGGCTGTAGACGAAGTTATTTTAAATTGTTCTGTACACCCAGTGGTTTTTTTTATGTGAGTTAAATAATAGTATGTTTTTAATCTTTTGTATTATGATGCCCCTCCGGTCTGAGAAAAGCCTTGCACTCTTTGGTAAGCTGGGTCAGGGCGTGTTGTAATAATAATAATAAATTCTAAAATGTATCTCTCACCTTCTTGGGGAGGCTTAAAAGAAAAAGTGGGGATATCGTTGCAAAAAATCTCGCCTTTGAGATTATTCCCTTACAGTACAGTACGTAGTTTTTAATAGAATACTAATAGAAAGATGATTTTTAAATGTATTCACGATTAAATGTATCTATAATAGCTTATTAATCCACTGAAGCAAAATAGGCGGGCGTGTCTAGAACAGAATCTACCCCAATTTTTTTTCTGCTGTCCATGCAGCTGTGGAAACGACAGAAAAAAATATTCTTATAAACATTAATGGATTTTCATGAATATAATATTCTTGGATGACTATTTTATGTAACGAGCAATTAAAAAAAACAAAGCTGGGAATCAAATGGCAATTCATTTGAAAGCCATCCTAAGTTATTTCATGGAGTAAAATTGCACGTTTTTGATCGAATGTTTTGAATACAGTTTTCATCGGGTGACGAAAAAATATTGCATCACAAAGAAAAATCACATTCAAAAGGACATATTTCGAAAAAATATCATTTGAAACTCAATGGAAAAACCTCGTGTTCGACTCGATCATTGGTCCACTCTCTTTTGTTTCCGTAGAAAAAGAATGGTGTATTTTTTTGAACGTATAGCTACGAACATGAAAAGCTCTTGTAAAATTCATGCAGGGGGAAGAAAAACGCATTAAAAGGAGAGAGAAGTAAGTAAAAAAGAAAAAAAATATCCCTTCGTTCGATTAACTGGCAGAAATCACGCCAACAGGGTACAAAGGTGATGTCAGACGACTTACAATTTCTACAGAAATTCTTTTTTCTTGAAGAAACATTTCTCTGTTCTTTCAGCGATTCTATTAATCATTGAAGTTGAATGAACTAATTTATATGCCTAGATTAGACACATTTTTGATAAAAGCGGTTTTCAAACACCGTGTGTTACATGAAAGTACTTAAAATTTATTTCCATATGTTTGCGAGGAACACGATTAAATAAAATAGTCTTTTTATTTTTAAATTTTTATGGAGTATTTATAGAAAAAGATGAACTACATTCCATCGAAAAATAGAAATATGTTTTAAAATTAACCTTATACAAATTGTTATTTTAGCATTACCACTTTTATACTTTAGGTTGTAAAAAATGAAAAAAGGAAGCACCGAAATTTATATGCGTTGTTTGTCCAATAAATTCGTAGACTGAGGTCTATCTTAAAGACTTTATTTTTCTGAATCTAGGAAACATCAGTCTTTTTCACTTCCCCATTAAAAAATTCCCCATTTGGTGCAATACACCTGTCCCACCTCCCTTCCCATTGTTCGAAACATTCCTTGAAATGGAAATCATCAGAAGTCAGATTTTTCATATACTTCACCCTTTCAATTTTTATTTTCTCTATATTGTTCCAGTGCCACTTCCAGAGAACCATTGTACATTTCAGAAGCAGAAAGATATCACAGGGGATTAAGTCTGGTGAGTATTTATTTATTTATTTGCCACGCCGGCACAGCATACCCAGAGGGCACTGATCCGTTCGGCGGTGAGTACAAAATAACAACAAAATAGAAAGAAAAACATTACATCAAATGACAAAACATCACATAATATAACACCACTCCATACCCCTGCAACTATAACGCTTAGGTTATTTAAGCAATGAAGTGGAAGAAAAATCACAGAAGATTACGAATTTTTTAGCTCCTGTAGTAAATAAAGATGATAATAGTATATAAAAAACAAAATGACGGTATGAAATAAATTTGGCAAATTACACGATATTAACGTTACGACTTTCCGATTTTGCGAACCATTTTTTCTCACATGGGTTCGACCCCGCTTCGTTTCCCACAAAAATAGATTTGAAACGGGCCCAAATTTTACTTAAAATATTTTCGAGTGAAAGCTATTGTAACTGTATAAACTTAATGCCATAAACATAACTTCGTGTGTCTGCCTTAAAAAGAGTACTAGTAAGATCATCGTTATGGAATTATGAAAGATATATTACTTAAGAAACATTTTAAAGTGAGCATAATTCTTTAAAATTATGCAGTTAAAAAAAGTTAAACTGCAATATTTTGACAGAGAAAACTCGTGAACTTTCCTTCCTTTCTTCAGACTTAAAATACTATATAAACATAAGAATTCTTGTCACGATATTTCACGAAATTCGTAAATACTTGTTTTTGCTTCAAATAATTTCCGCTGTCTTTAATACTTAGATGGAGGCCACGATGGTCTAGTGAGGCCTCGGAACGAGAGGGTTCCATGTTCGAAAGCTGATTCCAATGAATAAACGCCGTGTATGTGGACCAGGTGCGCTCTAAATCTGACGTCGAGGGTCTAACGTCCTCCCGTTGGTGTGGTGCGAAACTTTGGAGAGGGGGATGCAGGTGGCCGTCCTTGTCATCTGACAACTGTTCAAAATTACGAGATCCTTCTCCACATAGCTCTTGTTTTGTTTCAAAACGGGACGTAAATATAACTAATCTAAATAAAAATTTAAATGCTTTTATTTGTTTTAAATTATTTATTTGCCTCATTATGTTTTAGCTCTGTTGTGAATTTTTCAGTCTTGAGCATTTAAGATAATTTTGTTTGAAATATGGAGGGAACAAAAGCTTTAGCAAGATAGTGACAGCTGAAGTACTTTGGATGCCAAACCATAGCTAACTTTCTCGACTTTTCTTGAAGAGACTATTTAACGGGACAATTGTCTTTCCATGTTCGAGGTGAAAACGCGACTAGAAAAAAACCTTGGCTCAGTTTACCTGTTTCTTCTGAATTGCTGACTATTCATTAAAAGTGATTATTTTTTAGTTTTTCGCTGGATTTTTATTTTTTGAAAACTTTCACTGTGTTAAAATGTTAATTATTTTTTTATTTGAAATTTTATTTTGATGACATGCTGATTGTGAGAAACTTTACGTCATTCGAACAAATTTACGTTTTCTATTTTATCTGGTTTTTCTAAATAAATTAAACTTCGCAGATCATTTGTACATTCGGACGTGTTTAAGCTATTTTGCTGCAAATCACCTAATTCTCGGAAGAATATGCATTATAATGTATTGATGTTAAATCTTCAGTTTTAAACTGACTTTCAAGATAGTTTTAGTTTGAATTTTCATCTTAACCATCATTCCATTCTGAAAAAAAATCATATAATTTCAGTAGTAGATTGATGAGTAAACAGTTACTCTTATAAAGATATACATGCTGAAGTATAATTTTTAAAGAATTTAATTAACTGCCAACATGATATACAGAATGAAATTAAAAAAAATTCTTAGAGATATTATTTTTCGAGGAGTTACCGCGTGTACAGCACAGAAAATTTTAATCTAGGGTTTTAGTAAAACTTAAAAAATGCATAAACTTACCTCAATCTTAGCCGTCGTTAAGAAAAAAGATATCTTAGATGTGTTCATAAAAAAGTAATGTACAAGTTTATGCATTAAAAATGTGGTTTTTGAGTGCAGGTTTGCGAATTTTTAACATCTACGAGTACGGCTTTTAATTAACATCACCGAAGCAAAGCACTCACCATTTCAGTTTCATTTTATTAAATATAAATTAAGAATCTTGCTTTGAGACTTCATTCTGTATAAACATGTTTTTAAATCATATCCATGAATTTTAAATATTGTCTATTAAGCTAATTAATTCTAAACGAAAACCAATGAACAAAAATGTGAAAGGTATAACTCAGTAAATTTCTAAGTAATATGCAAGTTTAATTTTCACATATAATTATTAAATTAAAACTTCAAAATAATCTATTGTCAGAAAATTAATATTCCTTTTAGAACAAAATCTTATCAGTCAAATTAACATTTTTTGCAACGATGTTTGTTAATAAAAGCCATTAAATATATTTAAGCAGAAATATTTTATTGTGAAGTTCTAATAAGGTTTTGTTAGTGTATGAGAGTAAAGAAAAAGATTTATCTCTAAGATTTCATGATTAGTGACACCTATTTCACGTTCTTAGAGCATAAGGCAATCATTTATGTTCATAACAATTTCTAGAAATGAGTAAATCTTTGTTGAAAACATAAGCTCTCTTATTATTTGTTACTTACTCGTATTTTATGAGTACCGTTGGCTATAAAGTTACTAAAAACGATAGTATTCGGAATTTTTAATAATGCTAACTTTAATGTAATTGATTTGCCTCGTTATCCCAGAATTGGCTCCAGTCAATCACACACTGGTTTCCAAAAGTTAAGCGACATTCGTAAGATGCCAAAAATTTGGAGTTAATATGCATAGAATGGTTCGCAATCGGTTGTGGGGAGTCGTGGACATGCAGTAGTCGGAGCTCACATTTTGCAGTGCAAATCTCGGCACGAGGGCATTTAGGGGGGCAAACAGAAAACGATGAAGACGCAAAGGGATTTCTACTCATCCCATTTCACAGAAAGCTGATAATGAGTTGAAACTTTCATCAATGGTTGTGTTTTCTGTGCGCAATACTTGCATATGTTTTCATAAAAATAGCACTTATTTTCGGGAATATATAAAGGTTTTCTTAAAAAATCCCAATTTTTTTTCCGTATGTTTTTTGCTTATAGCATGCAGAGTTTTCAAACAAATTATACTAAACTTACAAAAAACTTTACAATATGCTAGAGAAGCGTTATATTAAAATATGAAGTAAATATTTTGAATATTAAAGAAAATATGAGTATTGTAGTAAATATTTTTTACTGCGCATGTGCGAAATGTAGCATAATGTTTCTTTCATAACTTCAAAGCCAGATATATAGGGCAGCTCATTTAAAAATCTCAGTTCATTTTCATTAAGATTCAGAAAGATATCGGCATTGCATCAAGGTGGATTTCGGTTTCACTCTAAGAGAAGCTAAATGATGAGGGTTCTTGCACAAATTGATATTTTTTAAACTTAAACCTTTAAACAGTAATATTAAATTTTATGAAAGTTGAATATCCTGAATTTACATGTGTACCTATAAATTAAATACATTACTTATTCATTATTTCGACAATATATAAAGTTAAAAAAATACCAGTTTGAGCAAGAACCCTCATCATTTAGCTTCTCTTAGAGTGCAACTGAAATTCACCACGCTTGAATACCGATATCTTTCTGAATCTTAAGCGTATTCAACTAGAATCTTTATATAATTTGCCCTATACATCTGTGTTTGAATTAATTCGACTATTACTATTCGAAATTTCATGTTTAAAAAGTATCGATTTATAGAAAACCCCCATCATTTTATTTCTCTTACAGAACAAAAGCAATTCAGCTCTTGCAATGCTATATCTTTCTGAATCTTAACGCTAATGAGCTGCAATTTTTATATAATCTGCCCTTTATATCTATCTGGCTCTGAAATTATGAAAGAAAAATTATTTTATGTTTCGCACATGCGCGGTAAAGTATTTATTACAAATACTCATATTTCCTCTAATATTCAAAGTATTTACCTCAAATTTTGATATAATGCATCTCTAACATATTGTCAAGTAAGTTTCTTATAATTTGGTTTGAAACTCTGCTAGTTATAAGCAAAAAACGTGCGGAAAAATTTGGGATTTTTAAGAAAACTTTTATATTTTCCCGAAAATGCATGCCATTTTTACGAAAAGACATGTAAGTATTGTGCACAGCAAATACAATGATAGATGAAAGTTACAGACCGTCATCAGCTTTCTGTGGAACGCGGTGACTCCAAATCGTTTTTTTCCTTCATCACTTCCTGGTCGCTCCACTAAATGCTCTCGAGACCAAATCTTCATTGTAAAATGTGGACCCCGACTACAGTATGTCCTACGACTCCCCATAACTATACTATCTTATATTATCTATCTATTACTCCCCATAACTGACTGCGAATTGTATTCATATTAACTCCATATTTTTCCCTGCTAGGAATGTTGCTTAGCTTTTGGAAGCCAGTGTACAATGTAATTAAGCCAGTAACTAACGATATCATGAAGTTATCATCTTCAACATTTGCTGTAACTGTGAGTAGGGATGACGGTTATTGAAAAAATAACGGTTTTCGGTTAAACCGGTTTTTTTCACCTCCGGCTTAACCTGGCGGTTAAAACCGCTCAAAATAATCGGTTTTTGAAAAAACCGGTTTTTGCTTTTTTTTAAAGCAACGTTTGTGGACAGATTTTTTTATTTATAATATTATATGTACAATAATTAATTAATGTAATAAGTAATGTTTATAAATAAGTAATTAATACAATATTTAATAATAATAAATGAATAATTATTGCAATAAGTAAGTATTATAGACAAAATTTTTTATTAACATTTTTTTCACAAGAAATTAATTTATTGGTCAATATTTATCATCTAATCTGCTCACAAAGACTCTTTCAGCAATGTGTTGATCCGTGAGTCGACACCTCTCATCGGAAACAACATCATTCAACGTAGATACTAATCTATCAGACGCCACAGAACTTCCGACTCAAGATAACTATTTTTTGGCTACAAAAAACAGACGCCGTTTGCAGACAAAACTTTTTACTAGTTTATATATATATATATAACAAACGTCGTTTATAGACAAATTTTTTTATTAATATTGTTTTTTGCGGAAATCAATCCATTAGCCAATATTTATCTGTTCATAAAGACTCTTTCAGTAATCCGCCAACCAACAGACGCCTCGAGGAAGGGGTAGTCCGTGATTGACCTAACATGATGAAATTCAAAGTTTTATAACTTGGTAAATTTTAGTCCAGTCGAACCTAAAATCGAGAATATCTTCCGACCCGTTTTTTGCCCCCGGTTTTTGGATTTAAAACAATAATCGGTTTAAACCGGGACAAAAAATAAACGAAAAAACCGGTTAACCGAAACAAAAAAAATTTCATAATTTCTATACACTTTTCTAAATGCCAAGCTAAGTCTAGTATATCAGAAATGCAACAGTTCAGTTACCTTTGATCAAATTTAAAGCTTTAATCTAGATTAACAATTCTTTTTTATGATTTTAATACTTTAATTAATCATTAGTTCACACAAATTCCAGAAAAAGGATGCAAAATATTGCGTGCTGATAAAAATATCAGTTCTTAGGAAAACTGGAGGAAATATTTAATTTTATAATTCACATCTTCTGTGGATCTATTAAGGAATTATGCGAACAAGTGTCAAATAAGCCGCCTTCGACGACCAGCTTGTTTGCCGGGAATATGATTTCAATGAAATCTTGCATCATTTTATATTCATGGTTCTCTTAACAACCTAATTTTAAACTTTAGATTGTGGTAGATTTTAACGCATGTTCTATAAGTGACCTTGGACCTCTTCTGTTCATTGTCTGTATAAATGCTCCTAATGGAGTCAAATAACTGACCATGTCATGTAACGTCTAATTCCATGTTGACGGCACTATTTTCACCTTCTTATTCCTCTTGTAAAATATGCGTTTGATTTCAACATTAAAATGACGCAGCACATTATATGGCCAGCGACATGTTAGCTAGATTAAAGCATGCTGAGAAAAGAATGAAAACTTAGCAGCCATAACCATTGAGCTTAATGGATATATTTCTTAATGTAAGCAAAGCAATATCTCGGAGAGCTTGGTTGGCATATTTCATAAAAATTATGATTAATAAAATATGAAAGCAAAATGTATTAGGATGGCATCTCAAATTACAACAATGAAAGAGAAATATGGATTTAAATATTTGTTTAAGCAATGGAAACGGTTTGAGTGGCGTTGCAACAATGAAAAGAATTGTTGTAAATTATGCCAAAAAATATTTTTAAAAATTCATTAAAATTTGAGAAAACATTGTACGGCAACTTAATTGATATCATTGGATTGGTAATTTTTTGCACTTTCAGATGGTGTGAAAATAATTTTTGCTTTGCAATATTTTCGGAAGTTATTAAGGAAAAACGCCAAAATTTGGCTTAATTTTTAATTAATTAAAATTTCAAATAAAAGGCTACACAGTACACATTCTTACCCTCCAAAGTATGTTTATGCCAAATTTCGTAGCTCTAGGGCCAGCAGTGTGACTGTAGAGCGCCAACACACGCACGCACGCACGAGCACGCGCGCACTTCTTTATTATTAGTAGAGATGTCCATTGTTATAAAAATTTTTTGTGGCTATTTGAATCTTAGTAATAATACTTTAAAATGATATAAAATGCAGTATACTCTATAATCAAATGAATGAAAATTATTATACTTTTAATTTGTGAGTTACTTTGTTAGAATGTGTGCGAAATTCAATCAGTAATGTTAATAAACACTATGTTATTTTTTGACATTGTTCCGTTTCCTATTTCCCACAAGGTTTTAATAAGAAAAAGACCAGGTAAAGTCGGGCGCTCTTTTAGTTACCTTAAAATATTTTGTATAAATGCTGAAAAATATGCGAACAATGCAGAAAATAAGTGTAATGGATAATTTACTCTAAATAAGTATTTCTCTCCCTCATACACAGACATGCAAGCAAAAAATCCCTTCATTTCAGCGACTTTTTATGAAATCAATTATATATTGAATAATATATTAAGTGCTGATTTGTAGAGGTATTTTTCACCCAGATAAGCGAGATTCTGATTGAACTCGACCTTTCAGCATTTCGCCTGTTTGTAAATTTGTTTGTTACGCAGTCTCGGCCAAACGCGTTGTTCGATTTTCTTCGAATTTGGAATGAATATTCCTTGAAGTCATAAGAAACGACATAAATGTACGAATTTTTTTATTTTTGATTCCGTTTCAAGATGGTGACCGTTTTAATGGTTTAAATTTTTAGCGAGTTTGGCACATTAAAATATTTGAGTCATCTTGGTAATGTTGAGACATTTAATTGTAATTTTGTTAATAAAAGTTTTGTTTGATAAAAGCAGACATTTAAATATAATTTTTGGAATACTTATCAAAGCAGACATCTAATTCTAATTTTTTGAATACTGATATAAGCAGGCATTTAAATGCAATTTTGTTAAAATGGATAAACACAGACATTTATTTGTAATTTTGTGAACGCTGATAAAATCAGAGATTTCAGACAGATAACTCGCATTCGAAAAAAAAGTTAACCATTTAAAGAAGACTGCAATGAAAAGTAGATATTAGATTTTTTTAAAATATGAGATGTACTATTCACAGAACTACTAGTTTAAGAAATAATAACAAGACTTGGTGATTTACAATTATTTTTTGCACTCGCTGACAAGCTCCAAAATTATATTCGGAACTTATTATATTCGGAATATATGCAGTCGAACTCTTTCTTTATTGTGTTTTTCCCTCTTTTTTTGTGAAGCAAGGATTCGTGACTTTTCCTCATAACCGTACCTGCCCACTTACAATGTTCAATATTTCCGAACATCAACAAACTGGAGTGTCATTGTCTTCTTGTCTCTGGAAGAAAGATACTTCGGTCGCGTGTGCAAGAAAAATGGGGAAAAAACCTATGTGGACATAAGGTTGGGAAAGAACTTCGTCAACAAATATTGTTTTTGAAAAGGGTTCGAGATAGCACATATTTTTGAATCATGAAAATAGGTAGATAAAAAGGTAATGCATGTAGGAGAATAAAAAACAGTTTTCGTTGAAAAGAAGTACTGGCAAAATCAATTTGCTGAGTGAAACGCATGAAAGAAAGTGAATCTTAGATCAATGGAATACGTTGATCTTCAAGAGAATGTAAGATGAGCTTTGAAGAATAGTTAAATATTGATATTTGTTGAGACTTATTTTTTTTAAAATATACTTTCGTTCTAATGTATTAATTGTTTATTTTTTATTGCTTCAATCGTTCTTTGTAGTTTGGTTAACTAAAGCCACTTTATCAACTTTGAATTTCATTAACCAAGTTTCAATATCTCTCTACAGGTTTTACAGATGGTGATATTTATTTCGGTGGTCGTCCATTTTATTGGTTAACAGTTGGTTCACAAACTATACTCGGTACATCTACATTTTACATTACATTACACCACCTGCATCCCCGTGTTCAGAGCCATTTGGCTCCTTTCCGGTTTGGATGGATGGATGGAGGTGAATTTTATTTTTTAAGAAAAGACAAAAACAAATAACAAGTACAAAAACAAATAATAACGAAAAAGAAACATACACTGGACAGAACAACATAGAAAACAGAACAAAATAGAAAAAAATAAATATACATAGAGGAAAAAAAAAGTCATAAGTAGCCGGAAGTGCGTGTCTGTCTGGGTGGATTCGTGCTCAATGATTATCCTCTACAATGAGATTGTTCTCATCACACATGAAGCTCATTAGGAGTCGGAGTCGGGTTCTTGATAAGTTATTCGCGAGAATGTTTTTCAACCACTGTAATTTAAGGGACACTGTAGGAGTTTGGAAATGGCAGGAGAGGGTAAACCGACATTTTGTGGCATAGTGCATTGGATCTCCTTTTTCTCCGCACGAGCAGTTGTCATGTGTTCGAAGATTGAAGCGATGGAGGTATGAAGGGAAGGGCCCGTGTCCTGTAACGAACATTAGCTCTTCTCTATTCCATCCTACTGGCTTGTTTGAGACCCTAGGCACTATATCGTGTGTACTGCGGCCAGTTTCTCTGTTATCCCAGTACGTCTACAAAAAGTAGGTGGTATCAACACAGCCTCTTGAAGAAGTTCATATAAAGCCTCAGGAATTTTATTTTTGGGCGTAATCGTGTTCTGACCAATTTCCGGAAGTGTCCCAATATTGCTTTGTTGTTTGCTTTTGTCCATTTTTTCTGCATTTTTATTTGATTTAACTCGTTTCATTTTTGTAAAGATGGAATTTTATTATCTATTTTTCACTCACTACCTGATATGATGCAGTTTGGAAATTTTGTACACTTACGCATTCTCGATGATAATACACTATTTAAATATTTTTAGAACTTAAATTTCATTTAATCAGTTAATTTAATTTAATTCTGATTCCATACCAGTGGCTCTACTTTCTAGTGAATTTGAGAAAAAAAATTATCCGTTGATTCATAATATTTACAATAAGGGATTATAAATTAAAGACTAAATAGCAGACAATAATTTTTAAAAAATTCAGCTTTTTAGCACGCTAATAAAATTGTGTTATTAAATTTACGCCTTATTTAGTCAAAGGTTTAACATTTCAATATTCGGAGCTTAACTTTCATTTTCAGTTATGATCATACCCCATTCCAATGATTTTGACTTCCTCACTAAAATTCTGTTGTTTTAAATAATTATATCAAAATATCTTTTGTATTATTATATGTACAACGAATGGAATCGCGAATATTCTGTTTTCATATCCTCAGAAGCAAATAGGATCAAAATGTGTTTTTAATTGATAATAATACAGAATGAATTATTAGATTTAGATGGAGTAATAGAAATGGTATATAATACCATGGTAACCGTGCGATGATTTATTTGTCTTATTTTGAATATTTTGACGGAATTTTAAAACCTTTTTGTTTAAAGAAAATAACATGTTACATCGGCCGATCTCTTATCTCTTCTGGCAACACGCTTTTACTACACCCGTTCGCAGCGTTTTCCTGTTTCCTTAGCCTCATATTATCAGGAATTTTCTTTTAAATTGCAGGTTCTTTTGACACGTCCTCGAAAGAACTGCTATTGTGTGGTTCTTTGAGATCAAGAATTCGGTGAATTTGATCTCCTCTACTGCCACTAACAACTTTAACTGAAAATCGATAGAGATTAATTATCGCCTGGGGAATTTTCATTTCACAGAGCCATATCTGCTAAGGATAAAGAATTATGCATTTTTTCTATACTCCGAAACTAAAAATGGTATGAAAATCTGCGGCGCTCAAGTGAGCATATACGTAACATATAGGCAGAACTTTAGATTATTTGTTAGATTTATGTCTCTCTTGAACGTTACACGATTATTAGTTTGGAATGCACCTTAGTGTTACGAAGTTGTAAAGTTGTTTCCCTGACATGCTAATTTTAGGATAAGAAAGAGAGTTTTACAGAGAGCCAAACCAATGAACTTCGACCTTGGCGACAAAAAGCAACTTCTAGAAAATTCATGAATTGTGATCCTATCTCTACTGAGGACGGAAATATTAAGAACCTTCGAGGGAAGTATATGTGACGTCACATCCTGTCGGAAAAGATATAAATACCGACAGCTCATCGAGTGAATCAGTCAGTTGGAGTTTGCAGCAGTGCAAGCTAGTAAACTGATAGACATTGAGTGCTATTGAAAGTGCTGTGACTGATATTTATTAGTGATCTGTTAACCGTTTGAGTTATTAATGTATAAAAGTGCTGCTTAGTTTGTTCCTTTGCTACGTTTTGTTTTTCTGGAATAATCGTAAAATAAAGAGTCATTAATTTTTTTATTATCCTGCTTGTTAATCTGCATTCAAGTGCACCCACCAGACGATTTTTGACGATTCTTGAGCCGTGGTCAAATAACGATGGCAACATCTGAACCAGTATTACACTTTCCAACCTTTTTCCGAACTACACTTTCCGTCCCAAATCAGAGTGAGAATGTTTGTCTATAGAAGACAGATTTATGTCCACAACGCCCAAATACATGGTCGATCTTCGGGTATCGAACCTTCAATCTTCTGACCCCAAAACCGAGACTCAATCACCCGACCGTCGCAGCACCTAGATAATTATTTATGCGCTTTCTAAATTGTTAGTTCTTAGAACAAAGAGCGAGAACAACACCATCAAAACCAATAACACCATCAAAATTCAGAACACTTTTTGAAATTTCCTTCTCTGCAGGTATTTATATCATTAGCGATTATTTCAAGAGCCAATATTAGATTCTTGAAGACCTAGCTTCAAATTTTTTTTGATAAGATCATGATTACGGTGTCATAGCGTTATGTTTTATGGTGTGTAGATATTATATGAACGCATCCAAAGCTTCTAAGGCTTTATTTTTATTAGTTTTTTCTTTCATCAAACATACTGTTGCACTGCAAACTGCTTTACACATTTGATTGATTAGCATAATGATCTTTATCCTTTTGTTAAAAGATTTATTGCGTCCTGTAACATATAGCATATTTCCCCCTTGAGATACTAACAAATCCTTCTTATTGAAAAACACAGTTTGGTATTTATTATCTTCCAACTTGTCTTTTAATGTAATACCATTTAAGACATTTATGTGCAAAACCATTCGAAAGGTGTATTTATTTTTATTTGTTTAAACTGTTAGCAGAGCTAGAGACAGCAGATTTCAGGCAAAATGTATTGAAAAGTCTGATTAATAGTGGATGAATTGGCGAATGGATGAAGGCACATGATCTCATTACCATTACCAATACTCATTATCTTGTATAATGTATCGCTCTATTAATTATGGAATCACTTGATGGTGCAATTTATAAATTAAGCTAATAAATTCTTGTTCAATGACAAAAATATCTGGTTTCATCTCCATCTTTTCTGTGCAATAGGCGTCTTTCTGTTTTCATTTGTTTGACAATTATTGATTTTTAAAGTTGGTCTCGACTTCTGAATCACCAGTACATTTTTGTTTTTCCTGAGATGCTGCTGTATTCCTATAACTATTATATTCATAGGCATAATAATAACCAAGCCTTAATGTCAAATGAAAAAGACTAGAAAAGATTCAGTCATCAGTATTTGGTGATTTCTTGCACATTTCAGCTAACAGGAAGCTCAGGAACGTCGAAAAACAAAGCAGAACATTCATGAGAAGTTAGAGATTTTATAAGTGAAATAATATAATTCTCGACCTTGAATAGCAAGCCGAAAAGACAGCTCGAGGAAAAATCTCCATGAGACGTGGATAATTGAAATGTTTGAAGTATATGTAAATAGGAAGAGAATTTTCTTACACTTCAAAAATAAGTCGATTTAATTTCTCCAAAAAAAAATATTTTAAAGACCGATTAAAAGGTGAAGAGTCAAATAATCCCCAAAGCTAAAGCATAACTGCGTAGTCCTTTCTGTTGCCTCTCTCGTTAGTAATCACGTTGCAGCTTCGAGCTGAGTTGTTACGCTTACGCTATGTGTTGGATAATGACTGGCAATATTCTCCACGTTTTAGACCTCCCCGAGTCCGAAAAACACAATTTTGGAATTATGTCTGTCTGCCTGTGAACACGATAACTCGAAAACTATTAGAACTACAGAGATGAAATTTAGTACGTGATTTGTAGGTTTCTATCAAATTTTGGACAAAATCCGTCTACGGGAAGTCTGTTTGTCTGTCTGTCCGCGTTCATGTGAACTCTATAACTCAAAAAACTTAAATAGTTATATAGATAAAATTTGTGCACAGTTTTATCATCGTAAATGTAGGTCTGCATAAAATTTTGGGTCAAATCCAGCAAAGGGTTGATCGTCTGTCGGTCTGTATAATCGCATACTTGTAAAAATTATAATTTTTAAACCCTTTGGCTTAGATAAATAAAATTTCGTATGACGTATTCTAACATTAATTATAGATCTGTGCCCAATTTTCGTTTCAATCTGTTCTAAAAAAGGCGTTCAAATTGCATATTCAATTTTCTAACTACTGTGGAGAATCCACTCGCATGCGTGCTAGAGCAATCTCTTTGCACGCTATTCAGAGGCTTCATGACGAAAGGCTTATGCGTAACGACTCCTGTTTGGCACTTTTTCTTTCCTTTTGGCTCCTTTTTCGCCCTTTTGGCGGATTCTGATCCTGCTTGGATTATTTTATTTCCGTTTGTTTTGTTGTTTTTACGTGTGGTGGGGAAACTCGGGGCATTCTCGACATAGAGCAGATTCGAAATTTTTATCCGCGCAAAGGGTGTCGGAAAATGACACCTTATACGAGAGGTTTTGAGAAATGAGTATACGAGAAAGTTAAGGGGAGGCCACTCCCGGTAGTTTATTTCACGTTCCAATCCGAAACTTATTTTCTAACATGCTTCAAACAAAACAGAAATAACCCTTTTTATGGACAGAGAAGGCTCTTTGAATTTAATGCATAGAGACTTGTAAATGTAAATGTAAATAATTCGAATGAAAGGTAAAATTTACAGTTATAATTACAATTTTAAACATTACCTTGAAAATGTATATCAAAAATTGCTTTAACAAATTTTTGTCTTTAAAAAAAATTTCTTAGATAAAAATTAAATATAACGTATTCTTCAATTAATCACCGCACTGTTGCATAGAATAGTCATTTTAGAACAAAGTATGAGAATATAAATAAGTAGTAACAAATTTCCAACAAAATCAAAATAGTTTTCCATTAAATACTCCGTCATAATTACATACTGTTGAAATGTGTTGTTATTCCACAGCTTCTCTCGGAATACAATCTGAACTTTCTTGGAAAATTAATTAAATTTTAATTATGAGCTCCAAAAGCATCTTATTTATAAAAGGTTTAAACAAAAAATAATTAATTATTAAAATATTTCACTTTATTTTACGGTAAGGAAACATATTTTGATATATTAACTCTCCTGGAAAAGCAGTTCGCGAAGAAGTAGAGTAAAACTAATTGTCAATATTTCATTTCAAAAATGTTATTTACTCTGTAAATGCGAAATTTATTGAATAAATAATTTGGGAAATTATCAAGGCATTGTTTCGCAGAATGCTACATTTAATTTTTCATTTGTTTGATGTAATTTTTATATTTGCATTCCTTTGTTGGCACTATCTTAATAAAAAGACAAAAATGCCGCTAAATTCCAACCTCTATCCCTGTGTTCCAAATGAATAATATAAAAAAGTCTGCATACTTTAAAATGAAGCTTTGAGAAAACATAAAGTAAATTAATTTTCGCAAAAATTAATTTGACTGGTTTAATTTTCAGAAAGTATATTATGGTTTTTAACCTTGCGATTATTTCTTTTTGATATCAATAAGTCCCTTCCATTTACAAATATCAGAAATCACTAAATTCTCAAGAACATCTGTTTTTAGATCAATGTCAACAACTTCAACTGACCACGCAAACCTGACCCTGCAGAGAAATGTAAGGGATTATTTACAGATGGATCGAAATTTTATGATAGGGTTGGCTGTGGAGAAATCTGTCTGGATCTTGAAAAATACGGATAAATGTTGAAGAAAGTACATTTACAGCAGAAGCTATGGCCTTACTCAAAGCCATTGATTGATTGGATGATATTGATGAAGAGGTTCACCTCTTCACTGACTCCAGGTCGGTGTTAATGGCCCTTCATTCAGTGAAACATACTCACCCTCTTATCGATAGTATCAATTGACTTCTTGTTAATAAACCAAACATTTCCTTGAACTATATTAAAGCGCATATTGGCGCTGAGGGGGCATGAGCTGGCTGACTCAATTGCCAAAAGTGCCACCATGAAAGAAGATATTGATTATAATGCAAAAATTTCCAAGTCTTCCATTAAACATCAATTAAAAGTTCTTACAAATGAAATATGGCAACAGAGATGGGTTGTGTCACAAATAGCGAGGTCCCATTTTAGAATGATGAGTGTGGTGAATAATAGAAGATCTTACGGTGACTTTTTCATCAACCAAATCTTAACTGCGCATGGAAGCCAATGTACCAAAATTAATTTTTTGGGAAGTCCCCAGACTGTGACTGTGGTTTGGACCAGGGAGCAGTTGGCCATCTAGAATATGGATGCCCGAATTTCGATGGCCTTTGGAAGTAGTACTTTCCGCAAAACTCACTTTCACTTGGCTTGCTGGATTTGCAGTTCATCTAAAGGCGAAAACTGGACTTAAAAAAATTGTTGCTGCTGTTCTATCTAAGTCGCTTCATGTGTCTTAAGTGATTTTTCTTTGAATGGTATGTGAACAGTTTATAGATGGATGGCCAGTTGTACTTTCCGGATGCTTAGGCAGGGCGGAGTATCCTTCTGAAACTGACCACGCAAGATTGAACCCTTGTCAAAGACGAAACCTATGTTATCATACCTCTTTCCAAACTTTCACCCGGCACCAATGCATCAGGATACAATGTATAATATTGAATGCCCACAATGCTCGCTGCATAAAGTATCCTTTTCTTAGAACAAAGCCTTCAATCCGCACTCTTCCAGTAATCATCCCAAGATTTTGCCAGCACACCATACCATATCTCTTTAAGATCAGCACGCTGTCACACTTTCCCTTTGAAATCAGATACCGTGAAACCTTTCTACAGCGGTCACCTTCCTCTCCAAGCAAAATCATTTAAAAGGATTGGCCAGAGCCGAATTATTAAATAGGCAACTGCCTATATGCCCGAGATTTTGTATTTATTTATTTTATTTTATTACTATTTATACTTTTTTGCGGTAGTTTCAGAATAATTTAATTTTGCGTTTTCATTTAATTTACAAAGTCCGTGCACTTACGTGCAACAACTTACCGTGCACAACTTATTCAAATGAAAATCAAGTATAGTTTAAATTTTGGAACATTATTCTAACAACATTCCTAATTATTTCCCCTTTTCAAGTTTTATAATATGTTGTTTTATAAATTTAAAAAATACGCTGCTTTCTATCTTAAAAAACCTTCTATCCTATAATTAAATAGTATTTAGATTGTGTTGAAAAAAGTTTTGTCAGTTTTTTTACTATATTGTATAAAATTACTTTTAAATTTTAATTTTCATCTTTTTATATGCGATATACTGAAATCAACTCCTTGAAAATGATCCGCAATTAAATATTTTACTATTTCAGGTTGTCAAAATTTGCTACGTAAAACTGCTTATACTGAGTTTAAATTAAAATCAATACATAAGTATCTGGTTTTGGAAGTTGGGGAGGGAAAAGGGGGGGGGCGAGATTTACATTGCTTAAGGACTTCTAGAGGGCTTAATCCGGCCCTGGGATTGGCGAATCTAAAGGATTTTCATTTTTGGAAGACAAAACACTTATTAAAACTAGATCGAACTCAACAATTTTTGACACAGTGAATTTTAAGACTTATACAGGACAATACAGACAAATGCAGGATTTTTCTAAGTGTTTAAGAACAAATAAATGCACGGAATACCTCTTTTTATATTTTGTATTTCACGCACATTACTTAATCATTGTTGAATTCATTATGTGTACTTGATTGTTCAAGTGTTTGTATGGACAGAAATGGTAGATATAATTCAGAATATCGTATCAATCTGCCTTTTAACAACAAGTACTTCAGAACAGCTTATTTGATCTTTTTTCATACTTAACTAAAACGCATTTTACAAAAGCATGTTAGGAAATTGAGTACAACATAAAATAAATAAATTTAATTGAAAACAATTTTTTTAAAAACCCCTTTTATTAGTGTAATAAACTGCGGAAAAGTTTTATTTTACATATTTTCCTCTTTCTATCTTTGAGATCAATTTTTCTCAATCTCAGTACCATGTGGTGCCACTGGCATAGAATCATAATTTTATTTCATTAATGATTAACTGATAATTAAGTTCTGAATGCGCTGAAACAGCATATTGTCATCAACAACACACAAGTGTACAAATTATCCACACTGTAGCAAATCAGGAAATGAGTGAAAAATCGATTAAGAAATACCAGCTTTACAAACATGAAACAAGGTGAGTTAAATAAAAGTATTAAATTTTTTTTGCATAGGCACTGTCACTCAAACGAATATTTAAATCAAGAAGAACATATCTCAAACTATGCGTAGGCATTTTAAGGAATGTCTTAATTTCATACTTTTCCAGTAACATTATCTGGCTATGAAAAAGAATGTCAAACAACGAGCTTCTGCAACAAGAAATTAAGCAAACAACCTGGCACTCCTTTTCATTATCAAGCTAAATCCTATATATAAAAAAAATCTTTTTCTCGACCGAGTTCTCAACAGCGAATTCACTCCGTCCTTCTGTAGTGAAGCTTTTCCATCATAAAGCCGGCTTGTTTCTAAAATATCTGCTCGAAGACATAAATCCATCTTCCCTGTTTGAACGGTACGACCCGGGCGATGAAGAAAATTGCGTTTACAGCAGGACACTCAAACCAATCAGTTTTCCCTTGCTTCCCCTCACTCTCAGGCTTATCTCCTGTCCCGAGCAATTCAGGGTTATAGGGGAGTGTAATACTTTTATTTATCTCTGAGGACTTCCCTGGCGTCAAATTCGATAGACAGATAATTTGTTAGAGCAATCTTAACTTCAATGTCCATTGAAATCCGTAAAACTGTTTCATGTTTTGTTCTCTGAGAAGGAATCGTTAAATCAGTTTTTGAATGTTTCTGAAAATTGAATTTCTGTTGAAAAAACGTCTCAGATCAATTTACATTATTTACATATTTTGTTTAAAACATAGAAATGCATTTTAATAAAACGAAGCATGATCAGTTAGCACTAAAATAGCATTTTTCAAACCACATTCAAATATCCCATCAAATTATCTACGAGCATTTTCAAAGATGTTTAAAGGTCTAAATATTTTTTAATTTAAAATTTATGTGTCGAATAAAAAAGTATAAAAACTTTAATTTAGAAAAAAAGTTTATTTGGTTTAAAATGATTTTTTAGCCAAACATTCTCTTTATTTTTATTCGCTGTTTAATCCTATTTAATTCTTTTAAATATGAATTTCAGCAATTTACAGAATTGCAAAAATGCGGTGTTCTATTCTCTTTTTCTTTAGTAAAAATACAAATGTATTTGTTCTTGTAAATATCATATTCTTACCGAATACGATTCCCAATAATAAATTAGCGAAAAAACATCATTTATTCTTTTGTTATCAACAGCGCATTCGCTTATAGCATTTAAACTACCTCGTATAATTTTTGTTTAATTCTGTTCACATACATGCACAGCCAGAAAGAACTCCAAAAATGGCTCTTTTCCTGCTCAGAGAGATCTAAAACGTGGCAATTCATTAAAATCTTGATGTCGAATTCTTCGACTAGATAATACTGTCTCTCTTCGTATACGAGAGAGTAAAATGGTAAGTGTTACGAAGAATCTAAAAAGTTTGATATTCGCTTCTTGTAACAAAAAAATTAACATTAAACTATTTTCCTTCAAATAATGAAAGAAATTGACCCACATCCATGTTGCAAATAGACAGAAATGCGAAAATTTTCCACGTAACTAGCTAAGATAAGGCAAGCAATTTTTGCTGAAACGCTCATTATTCGATCCACTATATTCAATATTCTATTTGCCGGCTGCCATAGAAAAGATACTGTTACTACAAAATACCAGTTTTGAAAGTGTAAGTTGCCTGCTTTTTTATCTAAAATTGTTATTATTCAAGTTAAGTCCAATTTTTACATGTTTAACTTATTCAAATTTTATATCCATATGTAAAAAAATAAATGTTACACAATCTTATAGTCTTAGTTCTAAAATTGGTAAACTTTTTGTAGTGTATATTTTGATTCTTTTGTTTCTACAAACAATGAATAGAGTATAACTCATTAATTTATACAGAATTTTATTAAATCAATGAACATATATCTTTTTGTTACGCATCAACAAAATTTTTCATTTTAATGTTCACAGTAAAGCAACATTTAATTTAAATAAATAATAAGTTTATGTTCTCCTGCAACGATTTAATGGGAATAAAATGTAATTCAAATGTTCCAAGCATTTAAATTTAAGGAGAATTTATTATTAGAAGTATTAAAGCAATCAGTATTGTTACACAAACAAGTATCTAAGAACTCACGAAACTATGCGACAGTTTGTTTTAATAGACTTTCAAATATGTTTACAGGATCGTTAAATTAAACGAGAATAACATTCGACAAAGAAAATAGCAGCTTTCTATTACCTGTGAAACAAAACCCTAAAATAATCAGAAAGTCAATCAGGAGAAACTCGCTGGAAATAAATTGAACGAGCGATTAAAATTGCAAAGCGCCAGTATAATTAATTGGTGCAACGATGCAAAGGATCGTAATATTAAATAATTCCTTGATTACTTACTGTAACCTTAATAGAAAGGCAATAATGGAATAATGAATAAATGAATCTATTCTGCAAACGATCTCTTGTACCTGGCGCTTCTCAGTATCGTCTGCTTCGCCTCGTTGCCAGCACAATAGGAGACTAAAACCATCGATCAGAAACTTAGGTGAATTTTAGGGTTGAATTTCGAACGCTCGTAGCAGGAAAATTTAGTCACAAATGCCGACGCTGTGGTTATTACGAGAAAGCAATTATCGAGAATCGCCGCTCAAATTACCCTCCATTAAGTAAATAATACCGCCGCAATCTGGCAACCGGAAACGAATGTCGAACGCTGTTGCCACTAAAAGTTTTCTGATAATAATGAAAGCGTTGGAAATCCGTTTAAGCTAAAATGGCTAAAAGCAAATTAATTTAATTTAACGATACGCCAGAAAATTTTTTCAAAGAAATTGTTTTTTGGCCCAGACTTTCATTACTGGGAACATTGGTTCTGATTCTAATCCTTTCTTTTTAAAACAGGTCTTAAATTGAAAGGTTTTGAGTTTTAATTTCGGAATATGTCCGCTTTCATGATTTTCTTTTTAATTAAAAAATGTTGGCAAATCATAAATTATACGAATTTATTATAAACATTTATTCCTTTTTGTTACATATATAAAGGAATAAAAAATATTTCATTTCTCTCTTATGCAACCAATTTGTTTGTTACATTTACAATGTATTGAATATTTGAGCTCTGTTTTCTGACATTTTCTATGATTTTTTGCGAGCAAGATTTATTGTCCCTGTAATGTATTACTAAGTCTTATATAATTTTAGGAATTTCCAATTTATCACTATTAAAATCACCATCGACTCATTTCTTCATTCGATTCATAAAAAGCATCCGCATGCTGATTTTTTTAAAGTGAAGTAGACTCGTATCAAAATAGTTTCATTCCACTGAACACTGAACACCGTTCTAATTTCGTATTTAAGATAATGAGAAAAAAAAATTTGAACAAGAGTCATCACATACAGTGGCTCCCAAAAGTGTTCGTACACTTACGATTTTCAATGAAATAGGGTTCTATCCATCAATTAAAATTAATATTTCGGAATAGATATTTAATAATAAGATCTATAAACTCTTCTTAACAAAACTACATGAAATATTTTAAAAACATAGTAAAACGTTATTTTTAAGAAATCAATAATCAAAAAGTAACAAAATCTTTATTTCACAAAAGTCTTCGTACACTGGAATATTTTCGGATAAATTCATAATTTAAATTATCGTCTGTCACTTTATTTTTATTTTCGCATTGTGGTGGCATTTAAAAAATCGTTTGGCTTTAAATTTTGCTTGCTTACACCGTAATATTCTATTTATTATTTAAAAATGGCTCGTAGTCGTAAAGAAACAACAATCAGCATTCGAATATTGATTACTTTTCATCATAGTAGTGGTAAATCAGTTCGGAATATCGCTAAACTAGTTATTTTATCTCTTTCTACAGTGCAGTATGTGATAAAACGCTTTTAAGAAGAAAATCGGATCGAAAACAAGGTAAGAAAAGTTCGACCCGCAAAGTTAACAGAACGTGATCAGAGATTTATAATTAGAAAATTTGTGAAAAATCCACGTTTGAGTGCTTTAAAAGTTTCTGCAGAATTTAATGTTAAAAGTTTTTGTTAGTGCGAAAAACAGAAAGCTTATGCTTTCCTCCGTAAAATAAATGTTAAATAAACCCGAAACGTATTGGAATATTGTTTTATTTGCAGATAAAAGCAAATATAACATTTTTGGTTCCGATGGACGTATAATGGTATGGAGAAGGAAAAATGAGGAACTTAATCCCAAGAACTTAGTTGGAACAGTTAAGTATGGCGGTGGAGGTGTCCTTGTGTGGGGGTGCATGTCAGCATCAGGACTAAGTAATTTGGTATTTATTGATGGTATAATGAATCATGCTCTTTATTTAAATATTTTAAAAGACAATTTAAAATTATCAGCCCAAAATTTGGGTATTGGAAACAATTTTTTTAAAAAATCAAGATAACGATCCTAAGCACACGACTCTCAACGTTCGCCTCTGATGTCTCTATAATTGTCCACAAAATTTGAAAACACTACCTCAATCGCCAGATTTAAACACAATAAAACATATTTGGAGAGAATTGGAGGTTAGAGTACGAAAACACGACATTAAAACGAAAAGCGAACTAAAAACAGTAATGATGGAAGAATGGATGTACATTGATGCAGAATTTACAAAAAAAACCTAGTGAAATCTATTCCCAAACGTTTAAAAGCTGTTGTCGATACTAAAGGATATCCTACTAAATATTAATTTAAAGAAAAATTCGAATATTTACTAATATGTAGAGATTTTTTTAAAGTGTACGAAGACTTTTGTGAGATAAAGTTGTTGTTACTTTTTGATTATTGATTTCTTAAAAATAAAGTTTTACTATGCTTTTAAAATATTTCATGTAGTTTTGTTAAGAATAGATTATAGATCTTATTATTAAATACCTATTCTGAAATATTTATTTTAATTAATGGATAGAGCCCTACTTCATTAAAAATCGTAAGTGTACGAACACTTTTGAGAGCCACTGTATTTATGAAAGAATTAAAGAAAAAAAAGTACCAACAGCCAAAATGAAGCATAATTACAGAGCTCCCAAAAATTATACCGACTTTGAAAAAATATTATCTAAACATTTAAGAACATTCGTCAAAATTTCGAAAACAAATTAACATATAAATTTGGAATTTATCAGTTATTCTAGATGATGACCATCATCGTCCAAACATTGTTATTAACACATACCTAATCTACCCGACTTTAATATGACTGCGACCAAGTAAATACATTCATGGTTTATATTCGATAAAGATGATAAATGCTTTATTTCTAGTTATCAGTACCACTTTTAAGAAGCTGAATATTGTAACCAATAATATATTTCTCCCACTGAAAATTAATCTTTCCTTGTCTATATTTTATCCTAAACAACATATCTTCTGGCTGCTTAAGAAATTCTTAGTGATAAATGCTTTCTTTAATCTTCTTCACTCGTATTGAAATAAATTACACCATAACTTCGCCAATTAAAACGTTTATAATTCGAATCCATCAGCAATTCATTTTTTATCTGGTGCCTTCTTCTTATTAACATAATGATAAAATATCGGCTATTATTCGAATTTAGGTTAATTCATAGTCCAGACTAAAAATTGAAGCAACTGCTTTTATTTCCGAATTGTTTTTGTTTGTTAGATAGTACGTGTATGCATTGTGTCCTGAGAGATTATAAGTTAATAATTTTTAAGTTCCTTAATTCCCTCGTGTACTTTATTACTGTATTATTTATTTAATTAAAAAAATATAAAATTTCTCATTTTTAAAAAATAACTTTGAACATGTTAGGTGTGAATTTTATTGCTTATTTTTCAGCTTTATTTTACAGTTGTTGTATTCTAAGCACTGCATAGTATTTGCTCGTTAAAATTATTTATTTATTGAAAATATCATTTGTAAAATTATTAAAAGTTTTTAATTGTAATTATTATCCTAACTGATGGTTTATTTATTAATCATGTACTATTTATTACAACTGTTAAATCTTGATTGTCATTTTTAGTTTAAAAATTGTCAATTTCTCTTACTCTACTCAATTTCAGATCCAGTTTTTTCAGTTTGACTGAATTCGAATTTTCGGATAAATGGAATTTTTGTTGTATTCACATTAACCAAGTTCCACCGTAATTAAAATTCACTGATGTAAGATTCTTCTTTATAATCATAAAAACTAAATACCCATATTTTTTATTAACAAATATTGATTTTTATTCTGTTTTATTGTTTTGGAACAACTATTTGAAAGTATTAAAATTCTATACACCATGATAATAAAAAGTATCATGATAAAAAGAATCCTGATGAGATATTTTACATTATACCATCTAGTGTATAAGATAACACAAGGATAATAAACAAATAAACGGGATTAAAGATATTTTATTTATCATACAAAGACTTCGTCTCTATTAAATTAAAAACATATCACATCATGATTTATTACACTATGTTATGTATTCTCAGTTATTTCTATTCATAACATAAATTTTAAAGTCAAAGTGATGTGAGAGATAAAAATGTATGTAAACGCTGCATCCTCAGCTAGGTAAGTCTGTCATAAACTCTTTGTGGCCGTTGAATATTATTAACCAGTGCTAAGAATTAATCAATTCAAAAATAAAATAATATATATTCATTAAATGCAATGAATGTACATAGTCCCGCTTTAAGAACTTTTCTATTAGAGAAAATGGAAATCCTGAAAAGAATTTTAAGACTGCGCTCATGCATTATTTATAATTCAACCTACTTAAATGCAAATCTTATTTGCATTGTACATTCAGGAGAGATGGCACCCCAAAACCTACTTCTTTTCTTTAAAACTAATAATACGTGTGTTATAAAACTGATACACAGTATATCAGTATTCTCAACATATGTACTTATATCAATTTCTTAAGATTTTGTGTTCAGGAAAGTAATTTAAGCTAAAATTATATTGAATCTTTTCTCCTTTTTAGTTGAATTAATTTTGTAACTCTTAAAAAAATTGAGAATGCCAAAAGTGGACTATGCTTCTTAATAAGTTGCCGCTTCAATTATTTTTCAACGAATATTGTGGACCTGTTAAAATCCTAAGAGAATATAGGCTTATGATATATATATATATATACTTAGATAAATATTTTAGCTTTTAACTTAATTTATAAGTATTTATAATTTATAGAAAAAAAATTGTTGAAAAATCGTTTTGTGAAATTGATATGGATTGTACAGGGCAGTTGTAAAATAGAGGGAGGTCTTTGGAGATCGACAGTCAAAAAACTGTCCAGCCAAATGCAACCAAGTTGTCCAAGTCAGTTGGCCAAAAAATTACAGAAATTACAATTTACATTACAAATTTTATTTTACCATCGTTGATACATCGTTGGTTCAATGAGTTTACATTGCTTACACTCCTAATAGTGAAATTTGCTTTGGTTATCCATATATTTGGTATCTCCGATTATACAAAATGCTCAAGTTGACGTCGTTATGGTCCAGTCGCTTGTTCCATTACTGTACACAAGTATCGAACAATGCTTCTAAATTTTGTTATTACACAAAAAAGTATGTAGGTCCATATACTCTGACATATTCATAAAGATGGAGCACATAGTCACATTGAATTAGTTGTTCAGCGAGTTCTATGCAGTGTTTTGAGGAAGAACGGATAATTTCCTTGCAGGTGGCCACTGCATTTCCCAGATCTCACTCCCTGTGGTTTTTCGTTGTAAGGTCATCTGAAAGGTGTGGTTTATAGATGTAACATTGATAATCTAGCCACCTTGAAGGATTGCATGATTTTGTAAATCCTACAACAATTTTTTAAAACACTTGAGGGGTCAACTCATTTAACCATATGCATCAACAATGCAAAAAGAAAATTTGAAGTAGAAATTGTTATTTCAGTAATTTTTTCAATTGAGTGAATGTGGACTGTGCCAGCTATGTGTACAGCGCCATATTGCAATTGGTGTCGAAAAGATTTTTTTATTGCATAAATTGATATCCCATGGTCAGAATGATATATAGACGAAATATAATTGCATTTGGCTGAACAGAGTTTATATAATCGAATTCCAAACACCTCATGTTATTTTATGGCCACCTTGTATTTTATTTCTTTGATTTTATTTCCTTTCTAGATAAATATTTTGCTTCTTGTGTATTATATTTAAAATGATGTTTACTTTTCTTAAATATAATAGGTTAAGACAAGATATAATTCCTCATATCATTTACGAAATAATTAAAATTTCAACGAAGTATAATATTTTATTAACTCCATGTGTTTTGATTTTTATATTACTTATTTTACCAACGTACTAAAAAGTGTGAAAGGCGCATGTAAACCGGCCAAAAAATTCACAAAAACTTATATAACATATTTGAAAAATATATAACATGGAATGGAATTAAATACGGAATTTGGAATAAAGCACTGAATAATACATACCGCAATCTAGGTTTAATTTTGAATCAGTGGGGGTAACCTAAAAACATTATAAAATTTATGCTAATAATTTAAATACAAGGGTTGGGGTTTGATTTATTTTTGTCGTTTGCTGGCAAAACTGATGAGTGTATTTCAGGCCTTAAACAATATAACAATCATTCAAGAGTTGCAGAAGGAATGAAACATTGAGCCTGCTTTGCAGTGAAAAATAGTTTTGAAATCTGTCTCTGGTGAAAAAAGTACAAAATTTTTGAAGGCAAATGCATTTTAGTGTGAAAGACAGGAAATACAGATAGTTTCATTCTGTTGCCTTGAGTGTGTGTAAATGTCAATTATACTTGTTCTTTAAGCAGTAGTTTATTTTTTTCTGATAACATTGCACCGAAAAAGAGAATTTCTATGCACGTTGGAAATTTGTGGTACAAAGTAATTCCTGTTTGTTGTTTTTAATTCATTTTTGCTATGTTTAGTATATGATTAAAAATAATAAGAATAATGTCTGTGTTTGCTCCAGATATCTCAGGGTATATGAAAGAGTGTCAGGGGCTTGTAAATACATGGTTTACTCTTCAGAAACCCTAGAAACTTGTCTTAATGCCATTTCACCAGGTGAGTGTATGCTTAATAATGAAGATGCCATTTTTGGTATCCCCAAGCGAAGAATTTGTTAAATAAGAAAGGAACTTTATGTAAGGAAACCTGGAATTCCCCTGGTTTTCTCGAATGAGGCTGAAAAGCCACTGCAGCTTGTGTAGTTCAACTGTGTGACTTTTGTTTTACTGTCTATAATGTAGACTTTAAAATGATAATAAACGTAGACCTTATTAAGAAATGTGTGGTAATGTATAGATTTATTAAAAAAATCCCCCCCCAAATTATATTCAGATTATTACAAAAAAGAAACTGAAAAAAATTGATCTATAGAAAGAGCTCCGTGAAATTAAATGGATCTTTTCAATATAATGTCATTACACGGATTATTTATAACTTGTGTTACAATTAAATTATATCCAAGCACCTTACTTACTTTTAAGTATATTATTAGGATCATATTCTGGACTATTAAAAGGGAAGCGGTGATTTCCCCGGACAATCAAATTTAATTGTCACCGACTGTAGCAGATGGGCATTGTCATTTCTAACAACAACTGGTAAAGAAAAAGAAAATATCTATCTGGGCAGTTATTTGGAGAACTAAGTCATTGTCACGTTACATTGAGAGAGGAAAAGCAGAAAAGACTGCGTGGAGATTTTTCGACTGTAGTATGTATCGTACACCACTTCTTCAAGTGACCCTGTCTAAAAATATCAAAAGATATGGACCCATGTTTTCTTCTAAACTAATTGGATTATTTTTACTTTTTCATATTTAGTTTTTACTTCCACACAAAGTATTGCAATCATCAAATAATTCTACCTCCGGATTTTCATGAATCTCAACATTTTAGAGCTCTCTGGATCCGAAAAAAAATTGGAATTAAGAGTGTCTTTGTATATGTGAATAGGTATCTCAAAAACGTAACAAGCTGGATGAATGAAAATTGGTATTTGGCTTTAACATCAAAATGATAGGTCTATATTAGTTACTATATTAGAAGTTTTTCATTATGTATGAGGGCCGTGTTTTTTTTAACCTCCGCTCGAGCAGCTAAACAGGCAGGCAAGCGGTAGGAGGTGGGGATACGCTGTGGGTGACTGCACATGTCTCTAACCATACCTCAACTATTGCCGACGCCAGCTGGCCAGTTTGAGCTGTGCTGTCGGCAAGTAAGCATGTATGGTAGAATTCATGCTCCCACCAAGTGCGAGTTGCGTAGTTTTATTCGCTTTCTTCAAGCAGAAGGTTGGTTTGAGGAAAACGATTACTGCAGATGTTTCTTGTCAGAATTTACGACAACTGCGAAGAGCCATTCTGACTTCTGGAGGTGTCATCATTCATGATAACGTCCGCCCTCACAGTGCTGTTGTTTCTGGAGCAGTTTAAATGGGACTTGTCTGATCACCCGGCGTATAACCCCGACTTATCGATGAGTTATTTTCATCCCTGACATTTTTCTTTTCTGAATTTAAGAACTGGTTAGGAGCCGGTTGGCTCCAAAAAAATGAAGAGCTTCAAAGCAATGTTAAGGCCCTTCTCACATCACTAGCGGCAACGTTCTTCGAAGAGGGGAGAGGCAACCTGGTACACCGATATGACAAATGCCTGAATCTTCAAGGTGATTACGTCGAAAAGTAACCATGTTTGAAAATAACTTTTTGTAATAAATTCATTTTGTTCTCTACTCTTCTCTTTTTTTATCGTCCATCGGAGGTTAAAAAAATATGGCCCTCGCATTATAACTGGGGGAGCGGCTGGTAGTATGAGCCTTCTAGAGTTTCTAGGGCCTGCCGGTAGATAGCAACCCATTATTTTGCCTACAGTGCAGCCATAGCACCAGTCTACCATGTGCAGATACTGGTTGACATAACTGCTTGTTTCGTTCCCAGTAAATTTCCTTTGTTTTATGAGAATATAAGTGATTGTTTCGTATAATTTTTGACGGCGCCTTGCACTCTTACAGGTAAGAGCAATATTATGAAACTAGTGTTATTATTTAGCTTAATTTATTTTTAGTAAGCCCTGAAAGCTTTATCTTGCTCCCTTTAACCGACTTTAGCCGGCTCCATGTTTTTCTTTTCTTTGTCAGTCGGATAGTATGGGCCATATGAGTAACTACTTTTTTACTTTATGAGTACTCCTTTTTACTTTAGGAAAAAATGCCTAAGAAGAAGCCTGAAAGCCAGGGTCGATTAGAGTGGTCTGTGGATGCCATGAAGCTTGCAATTGCAAGTGTTTTGGAAAATAAAATGTCTGCAAGGGCTGCATCTGACCATTACTGAGTGCCTAGAAGTACACTGCAAAGAAAAGTAAAAGCAATTTCCAATAATCAGCCGATGGATTTGAAACCTTATATGGGATATTTCAAGGCAACTTTTTCAGACAAATATGAATCACAGTTAGTAGGACGTTTGACAGCTTTTGATTCAAGATTAATGCCTCTGTCTAAAACCGATTTTCTGAAACTTGAGTATAACTTTACAGAAAATTTAAATTTACTACATAGGTTTAATAAGCAAACACGAAAGGCTGATAAAGATTTTTATCCATTGTTTATGAGAAAGCACCCAGAATTGAATTTTTAGAAAACCGCAATCAATAAGCTTGATGCATTGCGTTGGATTTAATAAGCCACAGATTGAAAGGTTTTTTAAAAATTTGAAAAACCTCCCAGACCAACATTCCTTTCGCGCGGCTAGGATTTTCAGCGGTTACGAAACGGGAGGTTCCTGCGTGCACGAAAATTACCAAGTAATTACGATAAAAGGAAAGCGTCAAGTTGGAAGAGTGACATCCGAAGATGGGGTCGTAACGTAACCCTCATGTTTTGTATGAGCTCAAGTAGTTCATTCCACCGCCTTTTGTTTTTCCCAGGAAAAGAATGAATGACCGCCTGTGATGATGGCGCTCCAACTGAAAGTGTTGGTTTCCCAACGCCCAGTGGATGGATGACGAATGAAACTTTTCTGAAATGGCTTCAGCACTTCGTTTCTTTCACAAAACCCTCATCAACAGATAAAGTTTTGCTCATCAGCGATGGCCATAGCAGCCGCAAGGAATTGGATGTCGTCACCTATGCTCGTGAGAACCATGTCCATATGCTAAGTTTTCCACCTCACACAAACCACAAGTTGTAACCTCTCGAGAGATCCCTTATGAAACCTTTCAAGAACTGCTACAATATTGCTTGCAGTTTGTGGATGAAAGCGAACTCAGGATCTCGAATCAATGACTTGCAAAGCTAGTGACTGGTGCTTATAAGCATGCGTGTCGCCTAAATATAGCAGAAAATTGATTCAGATGCACTGAAATACATGCAACAAATCCAAATATTTTCACTGATTTAGATTTTAAGGGTAGTGAGCTTACCAACATAACACATCCGCTGCTACCCGATACGACTTCTGATGGTGCTTCTTCTTCTTCTGAGATATCTTCAGAAAAGAATAGAACTTCTTCAAACATTACAACTCCACTACCCCTTCCGGCCACTTCCAAAGCCAGAACGGTCAACTGATTTAACAGAATCAGTTGACATAAATTCACCTGCGTCCGTGAAGGTCGAACAACCAGATTTTGGAACCATTTTGAATAAGGTGTCCCCTTTTCCTTCTTGCAGTGAGAAGAGGTTGACAATTCGAAAGAGGAAAGCAGGAAAAAGTAAAATATTAACATCAACGCCCATATGCATGTTAATTGACAAGATAAATGTTTATCAGGAAAAAGAAGCTGCCAAGAAAATAAAGCAACCATTAAAATCTGAAAAGCAACAAAAGCTGTTAAATAAAGCTAAAAAAAGGATGAAAAAAAAAGATAAAACAAAATTCAGCAATAAAGTAAAAAAGGAAAAACCATTAATAATGCAAATCCTCCACCAGTTCCATCTAAGGATACAGAAGTAAAATTCATTATTTGTCTCTGAAAGTTTTGAAGAAAACTGGATTAAATGCAAAACATGTGAAGGCTGGTCGCATGGACTATCTGCAGATATTCAGGATCCAATGTTTTATTATTGTGATTATTGTAAATTAAATAACTAATAGAATAACAGTGGAAATGAAAAAAAATTATTTCTGTTATTGTAATTTAGCTACTAAATCAAAATATATTCATTTGTACCCTAAAAGTTATTAGTTTTATTTTAAACGTTGTGTTTTTAAGTGTGGTCCATAATACTCTAAATATTTAAATTTTCGTAAAGTATGAACTTAAAAATTAGTAGTCATATGTAATTTGCATACTTAGATAAATTTGTTTAACATAATCTACATGAATAAAAGTGTTCAAAGAAAGGTTTGATAAGTTATAACTCATTCTAAAATAATAATATAAATTTTATATCAAATTTTCCATAAGCGTCCCTTACTACCTGCCGTTCCCCTATATGGTAACTGATACAAACCTATTACATCACGTGGACAAGGAAATCTGTCAATGAGAAGACTATCAATCGGTCATTTCATGTGGTTACTATTACGATAACTGAAATAAGCAACACGCTAAATAGATGAAGTATAGTATGTTGTTTCTGCATTACAATGGTAAATCAAATTTTGTATCAGAATCGAAAAATTGTAGACTGCCTGTTTGTATATCCGAGTATATGTGAATACGATAATTCAAAAACGCAACAAGTAAGATGAATGGAATTTGGCACGTGTCCCTTACATATCAGTTGTAAATGTGCCACATTTTGAATCAAATCCATCAATTGAAAGAGGCGCAATCATTTTTAACCATACGTTAAAAACGATTTCTTTATGTGGAAGTATGCGAGAAAGCCAAGAAGAGAAAACTTCCTATTTTTGTTTGGTTGTGTTTAAATCCGCCAAACTTCACTTCTTCTCAACATATCGGATAAAAAGTGAATATGTATAATATCAGACTTTTTCATTTTTGATGTCTCTGCTGTCTTATTTTTATCCCTGATTAATTTTTAGGTATTTTTCCCTTTTTCTAATATTTAAATTTTTCGAAAAAGTTTCAAAATTTTTAATTCAAATAATTAATTACTTAGACAATTTTTTTGTTATCATTTATTTATTCGTTCAATGTACTCTATTCTCACAGAAATTAAAATACTACAATTTTCAGCCTTCGTTGCTTTCATAACATGAATATTTTATCTTTCCTATCTAAACACCATGACATTAAAAATTTTAATTTCTTGTAATTATTATAATTATTATTATTATTCTCACATCAAACATAAAAACGCCTGTTTCTTGCATCCCCAGCGAAAATATTGAGTCAAATATAAGACTAGGAAACAAGTAGTTAGAATACGTTTCTCTAACTAATAGAAATGTGTAAACCATGCTGGATTTTATTTTCCATTTTGGTCGTTCTCGGCACCTTTGACAATCATTGTAACTTTTCCTTTTCCTGGTTGATTAATGAAAGAATAGTTGGTTGTCAGTTTCCCACGCCGGTTGGAAGGAAACCCAATTAGTATACCAAGACAGGCGTTAAAAGTTATTCCGAACTGATCTGACACCTCAATGTGAACACAATGACAAATGGCGTGCCTGTGTTCGTTCTCCTGTGTTTTCATTGATTTCTTCCAAGCTGGCGAGCCTTTTTTTTTCTTTATTTTATCCAGCCTTCTCTGTCTCTTCTTCGTTTTCTAACGTAGAGTCCCCCGCGATTACTCACCTTTTATCAAGGGTAATGTTTCAGCATCATAATCTACCTTTGAAGTCAGTGATTGAAATTTTGTTTTCGTTTTGAAAGGAAATTAATTTGCAACTTTTCGTCAGAAATTTCCTTTCAGTCAAGAACTTAATTTTCTATACTCGTCTGTCTTTTGGGTTTAAAATATGTGTCGCGCATACTCAAAGACCTGGATAAATGCAATTTTTCAACAAACAATATAAGTTTACTTCCTAAGCGTAAAATAGCAAATATTTGTACCTTTTATAACCACCTTTATTTTAAAAGATTTTTAGATATGGATTGGGATTCTGCCGTATAAAAACGAATATTTAATAAAGGTACAGTGCTATCGTAAAAATTATTATTCTATTGGAGTATTTTAACACTGAAGGTATGAATTTTATAATGAATAAACATTTTAACCAATAAATTAGTTTTCGGTTTCATTTAAAATTTGCGTAATTACAAGGTGATTCAAAACTCAGCTTGCTAATTTCTGGGGCGGTAGAAGGCACAAAAACAAGCTAGAATCACTTAAGAATATATGAACAGAAACACCATCCGGATGAGTTAAATGATATACGAAGACTCAGAAATGACAATCCAATAACGGGTAAAAACTCTTTATTTCGCGATACTTTTACACTTGTGAGTATGCTCATGCGTCGTTTCACCAAAATTGCTCAAAATATTTATAGTTACATGCACGCTTCTCAGCAGTGACGTGTGGACTGACGGACCCTTTCGTAAAATACGTAGTATTTCACGGATTTTTGAGCGACGATGGAGATTTTTGCGACCATGTCGGCATATCCGCTATTTTAGCATTTGTAAACTGTTGCATGTTCTTCTTACACAGTCGGAGCTTTCAATGACTGTTTTTCAAATCCAACTACAATTATTGCGAACAGCGACCTCTAGCTGATTCGGTTGACATTTCCCGTCGTGCTTTCCTTTGTGACTTTGGCTGGATTTTTTGTTTCATACCTATCCTAACAGTTTGTTCATTGAGTATGTATCAAAGAATATCAAAGATAATTTTCTGATTTTTTTAGAATGGTGTAAACATAATTTTCGTGAGATACCATGTTCCGAAATCATCAAAGAAAAATACCAAAATGTCGGTTTATTTCTAATTAATTATCATTTCTTTTTTTAATTCCGATTAATTTAATTTAATATCGAAAAAAATATCTTCGAGAATATTACCATCGAATTATTACCCTCAAAAGTATATCCGTGATAAATTTGGCAGCTCTAGAACCACCGGACTACCCATAGAGCGTCAACAGACAGATACACACACATTAACTTTTATCATCAGTAGAGATAGTGTTTTCCCGTTATTCATTAATTTTTTGCATAAAGTAACATGGACAACTTTTCATTTTTCTAACTTATGATTTCTCAAAATGCTTCTAATTTAAGTATATCTGTTTTAAAAAATTTAATTCTACTTAACTGTCTCCATATTAAGCTGAACACTTTTATTAAGATCAAAGCAAATATGTAACAAAATATAGGCGAAGAGCTAACGGAAATAGGTGCATTTTCTCTGACATTCTTTCTCCAGACGTCTCTTCAATATAACTATACTCCAAGACTTTCAGGATTTCAAAATAAATTATGTTGAAAACGCAAACATAGATTTACGAGAGTAAAATCTAACTTCCTTCATATTAGGCTCAACACTTTCATTGAGATCAAAGAAAATATGTAACAAAATATAGGCGTAAAATTAATGGAAATGGGACACATTTCCTCTGAAATTCTTCCTCCAGAATTCTCTTCAACATAACTATGCTTCATAACTTGTAGGATTTCAAAATAAACAATGATGAAAACTCAAATACAGGTTTACGAGAGTAAAATAAACATCTTCAGTTACACAGAAAGATAAGAAAGCAGCTCTGTTGTTCATTTTAACAGCAGCTTGCGTTAAATATGCGTTTTGAGTTATCTAAAGCACTCTCCCTTATCAGGACCAGCGTAACTGCTGTTTCCCTTCCTACTTAAATATAAAGAACGAGGTATGTGATTACCAATGTCTGACGTGATTCAATGAAAATGGTTAAGTTGTAAATATTTAGATATTGATTGCAGATTGAGTGTGTCTGGAATATTTGGAATAATAATAAAAGTTTCTGCTGTTGAATTAAATGTTGATTTCACTTCAATAAGACTTTCAATTTTAACTGTAAAATCAACAGAGAGACAGTCGAAGATATTGCTCTTGCAAAAACAACAGTTTCTGAAATTTTGAAAGACAAAATTAAAATAAAAATGTCCGTTTTTTTGCAGTTATAAAAGAATTTTGAAACAGTTTTGCACTGTGTTCAGTAATGATTACTATTTCATTCGCGTACAAAATATTTGTAAATGTAGCGCTGAAGCGCGTAACTAAATTGTAGCTTATTGATAGTTGCATATCAACTGTTATTAGAAGTGCTGCAGCAGAGATTTGAAAACTGATTACGTAACATTTATCGCCATATATTGTTACCTATTCCGAATTAGGTAACAAGAATATGTAAAATATTTACTCATTTCAGTGCTGAAAATAGAGTGCAGTTTTTATAGGTGATTGTTAAGAAATATTGAAATAAAAATGTTCAATAATTTATATGTTAAGATAAACTGAATTTTAAACTGAATCAAATGGAGAAGAAAGCCTAAATTGTTACTATGAAAATATAAAACTGTTTTTCTGCACCTATTTCATTCATTAAATAATTTTTAATATATCTATACAAATCATACTTTGTCAATTAGTTTAAATATTCAGACTTTTTAGTACTTTTTTATCACCAGTATTTTTCTACAGCCATTTCCATTTTTGAAGAAATTCACTGACTCTACACCGTATTGCACATTTCCCCCCATATTGAACTGCTTCATAAATATAATTTTAAAACTTTTAAAAATCGTGTTAATTATTTATTAAAGATCTATTAATATTATTACTATATAAGTATTACTATTACTATATATTACTATATAATTATTACTATACCTGCTAAAATTATTCAAGGTTAGTAATATTCAAGAAAAATCGAAAGAGAAAACATGCTTTCCCTTCATATTACTAAGATGTTTTCTCTTTACCTTGTACCATAAAGACAATAGGATTATATTTAGACTATGCGTAAAGAATTTTTAAATCGCAATTTTATGAGAAAAAACTTTGAATTGTATCAGGTTTTTCATCCTTTACTTTCACACCACCATATTATTGATTCTAATTTATACACGTTCATGTTTTTGTATGAAATGTATGAAACTTGATTTCCCATGTTTGTCTGATACGTTAGTTCAGCTTATAACATAAACGAACCAATTTGAAACTATAAGAGGAATACTTCGGTGGTCCTCGTAGTTTTGAGTGGTGGCTAGAAGACGACTGAGTCGGGATCTTAATCTCTGGAATACTTCCACTCTATATAAATAGGCTCTTGCAACCAGAAGGCAGTAATAATTATTCCACACCGCATATTCCAATCCATTGATTCTGGATACCACACATAACCTAACATCCATCGAGATCAAATGCTAAACAAAAAAATGAGCAAGAGTTTCTGTTTATTCATGTGCATGTGCAATTATCCTCAAAAACACAATAAATCTAACAGCTCTTATCTCCAATATCCAAAGCAAAATCATCATAATAGTCGTCGATTTGAATGCCCAAAGCAGGATTTGGGGTTTCTCAAATGAGAATAAAAGAGGATACATAATTGAAGACTTTCTGGTGACTCGGCAATTGCTTCTTCTGAATGAATGACACATGCACCAGCAACTTTTCAGTGCTATAACGCTAAAGGCTGGTCAGGTTTGATCATGTCCAAAGGAATGCTTCAAGCCAGCTATTCCAATATCTGAAGTCACTTTCTCCAACTCAGTAAGAACCAGTATAAAAATGAACACTATAAAACCACTCCACTCTCTTAGTGAAGACTTAATGAGATTCTGCCATGTATAGTTTCTTTAAAAAGGGTTGTTTTTTGGAGGGGTTCAGGATTTTTCTATGGGCGTTATTTTTTTCCCTAGCCTAACTTTTCCTATCCTCGAATTTTTCAGAATCCGAATTTTTAAACTTTTTTAATTGCCATTTAATTACAACATTTAGTACTTGATAGTAGTTTTAATCTTTTTTGTCTTCTTCGCCTCATGTTATCATAACCGCTTTGAATTCATTTAGGCATCTGTTTTTTTATTTTTGTTATACCTGTAATTTTATATACTTTGCATTCGTTTTGTAGCCAAGAACTACCCTCGGGCCCTGTACTCTTTACAAATTTGTCTCAAACTCCAATGTGACCAAGGATTTTATCGGTTGTAACATCATTCTTTCAATGTTTTTTGAAAGTAGAACTCCAATTTCTTCTTTAGAAATTTGTTTATTTTAAGGGAATATATTTTTACACATTTTTAGACGTACGACAGAACTTTCAGAATATTAGTATTTAGCAATTCATACAATGTTAATTACTTCTGCGTAATATTTCATCATACCGTTTGAAACTGTTACATACCTCTCAAAATAACTGAAGAGGTCTGTTTGATATTGATATCATTCAGCATATCATAAATTTCTTGTGTTATGGTATTACCATAAAATAACGATACCGCTGAAAGCATCTGCCATTATTCTTATGACAATTCTCGGATTCCGAAACCTTCCACTCTTTTGCGCATGGGCCAGGTGGAGCTGATTTCACCAAAATAAGGATGAAGTGAGAAATGGAGGGGAAGATGTTTACATTTTACTTAGCGTGACTTAACAAAGAACTCCGGAAATGAGCTCATCTTACTCATTGCTTGTCACCCCTTTCCGGAGTAAAATCGTCTAAAAGTCCTAGCCTTGGCATTTTGAAATGATCAGTACACAGATAAAGGAATTAAGCGTTTTACTTAGAATCCAAACAAAGCCGTTCTCTTTACTTGAAACGTATTCCTTTGTCACATTCGTCAAAGGATCTAGTATTATTATTTGATGATGAAAAAAATTCTCGCGGAAATTTAAATCACAAAAGAAGGGAGATTTACTTGATTTAATAATCGATTATTATTACGATATTTAAATATCACTCTTAAAATCTCGCATAAAATACTTTTCTTACTCTTTCGTCAACTTCCTGCCTTCTGATTACTATAATTTATTTTAATATTTTGCTTTATCTGAATAAATAACTAAATATCATTTCCATGAAATATGGAGCAATCAGCAATGAATCAAATTCCAGAAAATAAGGGAAAAAAGATATGAAAATTCCTACTGCAACGTTACCGTTTTCTTTTTCTTTCGCATCATTTTCAGGAAAATAAACTCATTTTATTACATTCAGTTAATTTTTAATTAACTGAAATGTAAACAATAACATCTATACTTATAAAAGGCAACGTTTGTGTGAGTGTGTGCGATGTCCAGACAAATCTATCGCACTTACAGCCTTGAAATTTGGCACGCATGTAGTATTAATGGTGACTCAATGGACCTCGAAGCCGAAATTTTAAAATTTAATCTAGAATATATTTTGTGTTGTTTTGCGTAGTTTTTTGTGCTAATTTCTCAAGAAAATCGATTTTGATAATCGTAGGAAGAAAAATAGATACACCTTCGGAAAGAACAAACAATTTTCTTTCTAATGAAGTCAGTTTTGAATTTCTAATGTAATTAACTGAATTTTGGGAATTTTTTGAAAAATAGTCACCTTTAGGTTAATTTTTCATTTGGATTTCTTAAAATTCTTGCATCCGACGTTCTAATAACGCTATCAATTTCAATTTTTTTGTCAGATTATAATTGGAACACTTCTGTCGGATTTAAAACAAGAACCGTTAAAATACCCTTTTCCGTTTTCTTAAATTAATTTTCCCTGATCAGTTCAAACAGTTTTTTTGCTAGCGATCTTCTCAGCGATTCATTCACCGAAGCGACATTCTCCGTTCCCAGAATGCGTTGTTGCAATTTCATTGGCTGTCGGCGAAGAACGCAGGGAACGTCAACTGAATGACTAAATAATTATTTTGGGCAGTGTCTTAAAACGTTTTTGTTTTGTCTCGCATATTTCGCTTGCTGTCTAATAATGCTTTTCACGTTGCAATTTTTTTAAATATTGCTTTCGATTAACGTAATCGATGCTGTTTTCCTAAAAATGAATAACGTGTATCTTTTGTTTTTATTTTGTTTTAATAACTCTTTCGTGCCATTGTGGGCGTTTTTTTCATTCTGTTGAAATCCTGATTCCACTGGCAACGCCGTGCGCGTATTGCTAGTATATATATATATATATATATATATATATATATATATATATATATATAAACACACTGACGGAAAGAAATCCCAACACCAAGAGGAGAGAGTTGTGCTAGATAAACGAAATTTGATAGGCGTGTTTATACGTCTGAAAGATGACGTCTATTCAAATTTCGCGCTAGGCGTATAAATGTGGAGCTAGTAGCGCCACTATGAACTTGCAAATCAGTTTTCTTTAAATACGCACTGTTAAGTTCGTGAGCGTTATTTATCACCGAGATTTGACGTAGTGAGTTGATGTGAGTCATGAATGCCTTTAAGAAGACGAAGAAGCCATTATCAACAGCTCACTAAGTTTGAGCGAGGTCGTGTAGTAGGGCTACGAGAAGGTGGATTTTCTTTCCGCGATATTGCAGAAAGACTTGGCAGGAATGTATCCACTGTGCATGATTGTTGGCAGCAGTGGTCAAGGGAAAGCACTGCCTTAAGAAGACCGGGTTCCGGGCGGCCACGTGGCACCACTGGGAGGGAAGACCGCCGTGTTCGGAGTATAGCTGTGGCGCATCGTACTGCGCCTGCGGCAGAAATTCGAGCTGCAGTTGGCACCACAGTGACACAACGAACTGTTACAAATCGGTTACTTCAAGGACAGCTCCAAACCAGACGCCCTGTAGCGTGCATTCCACTGACTCCAAACCACAGCCGTTTGCGACGTGAGTGGTGTCTAGCTAGAGCTAATTGAAGGACGAAGTGGAGATCTGTTGTGTTTTCTGATGAAAGCCGGTTCTGCCTTGGTGCCAGTGATGGCCGCGTGTTGGTTAGAAGGAGGCCAGGTACAGCGCATGCGACCGACCTGTCTGCGGCCTAGACACACTGGACCTACACTTGGAGTTATAGTCTCGGGAGCAATTTCTTATGACAGCAGGAGCACTCTCGTGGTTATCCCACGCACCCTGATTTCAAATTTGTACGTCAGTCTGGTGATTCAACCTGTTGTGCTGCCATTCATGAACAGCATTTAAGGGGGTGTTTTCCAACAGGATAACGCTCGCCCTCATATCGCTGTTGTAACCCTACATGCTCTACAGAGTGTCAACATGTTGCCCTTGGCCTGCTAGATCACCAGATCTTTCTCCAATCAAGCACATATGGAACATCATTGAGCGACAACTTCAGCGTTATCCATAACCAGCATTAACCGTCCCTGTACTTACCGACCAAGTGCAACAGGCATGGAACTCCATCCCACAAATTGACATCCAGCACCTGTACGACACAATGCATGCACAATGTTACACCGGTTATTAATGTACCAGCATTTCACATTTGGAATGGCTCTTCTCGCGCTTACATTAACCTGTGATATTGAAACTTTAATCAATTCAATATGTTACCTAGACAAATGTATTGCCGAAATTTCATTACTCTATAATAATTTTTTCTTAGTGTTGGGATTTTTTCCCTGTCGGTGTAGTAATTATCTTTTTTTATTTTAACCAATAATATAGACGATAGTAGGAGCAAATATGATGATCTACGAAACCTAAAGACAGATTATTGAAATTCTGATATTGTTTAACATGGAAAATTAAGTTGAAAGGTGATAAAGTTGTCTTTAATGAAGTAAGATACAGAAAATGACTGGAACAATGAAAAAGGACGAATTTTGTATTGAATCTTTTTCACGCACTTAACTCATGTACTGGAGTTATGAAAGTTTGTAAATTTATGTATTCTCGAAGACAATACGCTATTTAAATAAATTTAGGAGTTAATCATAAGTTAATTGATTAATTTAATGAAATTTTGATTCCATAACCTTGGATGCATCTGGTAATGAATTGGAAAAACAACTGATTTCAAGATTCCATAATATTTATAATTAATAAACGGCTAAAAAATAAGTACTTAAAATAAAAAAACCGCGTTTTAGTGCACTTATAAAACTGACTGTGTTTTTAAAAACTGCTTTTACATGCTTTTTTTAACATGTAAACCTTTTAAAACATGTTTTTTTTTTTGGATAGAACTCGGCATTGTGGAAGACATTAAATTTAGTTATAATTAATTTTTCAGGGATATGTGTATTTGTATAAATAATAAACAATCACTCAATGCGACGAAAGTGTAATTTTTACTTCCAAACCGCCTATGCGTCTTTGTGGCTTTGTAATCAGAACCACGGTATTTGACTTTAGGTGTACGTTGTTTGGTCAGGGTTTTAAAAAGCAAGTGCATGTGGCATTTCTTCATTCAAATGCAGTGAAAATTCCACACTATATGCAGTTAATTAAATAACATTTTATTTAATCTTTCCATCAGTTTTTCTGTAATTAGATTTGTTATAATATTTTTATAATTCCAAGTAAAGTTTCAGTTTCGTTTAAGCTTCTGATTTCTATAAATTGTTTTGTTTTTAATGCATAATAAGGATTATAGATAGATAAAAAATAACGGGCAGGGAAGAGGAGGCTGATAAATCGTTAGGCGGAGATTATCATATATTTATTATGGTGGTACATAGTCATTTTTCTGAAATAAATTATAGTCGTGAATAAAATTGTCCTTTGAATTAATAAATGAAATTTACCTTTTACTTAGAGATATCAATTGAATTTTCCTCCTTTAAGTGCGGGCTTGGTACATTCGCCACATCAATAAAGTATTATGAACTCATAACCCAAGGTGGAACTAATCTGTTTGTTTTCTAATCACCCTGTTGATATTTTTCTTCTTTTTTTCCTGTTCCGGTACCCACGTGCAATGGCTGAGCTTATTCCCACAAGGAGAAATGATAATAAGTACAGTGCTGTTCATAATTATTAGAGCGGTCTGTTAAAATTTAATCTTTTGCTTATAAAGTTTTAAAAACTTGATAATTTGCTTTGATTTTCTAGCACCTTATTTCATCCTCCATAATTACATATAAGCTTTAATTATTTCTTAAAATACCTCTATGTTTTTATAAAAGACTATTATTTTAAACAGTATATTTTAGCTGTTCATAATTATTCGAACCGCTGATGACAAAGGCTATATGTAAGTGAGTACAAATGGAATTTGTTTTAATTTCGGTAAATTTTTAAAACTTTATTAGATTGATTTACTTGGTAGCTATTTTTGGTCTGTGAAGCAGTTAAGCCCACAGTAATGGCCAAGAGTTTTAAGATTTCTGTTGAGCTTTTCCAATGCATCATTGAAGTTCGAAAGGGTGGTATATCGTATGAAAACATAGCAGAAAAATATAAATTGTTGAAGTCGAGTACGTACTATTTGTGCAAGAAGTATGAGAACATAGAATCCGTAGAAACAAAGCGAGGGCGAGCCAGAAAACCGAAAACGATTGTAAGAGAAGACTCGGTATATCTTCAAGTTAGATCGTGGAAGACTTGAAATTGAATACGTCAGCTATAGCAGTTCACCGTAGAATCAAGAACTCTGGTTTGATCAGCTGTATCCAAGGAAAAAGGCCAAACAAAACATTGCAGAGCGCTTGCTCTTTGCAAAAGAGCATTTTTCGAAGGATTTACAATTCTGGGACAATGTTCTATGGTCAGACGAAAGCAAATATGAGCTTTTTGGATAAAAGAAAAACGTAAAAGAGCGTGGTGAGGCACTTAAACAGATGAATATCCTACAGACAGTAAAACAAGGAGACGGAGATGTGATTATATGGGTTGTTTTTCCTGTAAAGGTGTTAGAAAAATTGTGATGATCGACGGTAAAATGAGTGGAAGTATGTACGTCAATATCCTGTCCGAAAATCTGGAGTAATACATCATAAATTTGAGGGTGGGCCGACGGTATATCTTTCGACGAGATAATGAGCCAAAACACACGTCAAAGACTGCTGAAGATTATTTCCCGATTAAGATACCGGATATACGATTAAAACCCGATTAAGATTCCGGCGTGGCCGCCAGAAAGCCCATACCTTAATCCCATCTAAAATTTGATGATAAGTTTTGAATTGGAAATTGTCTTTTGAAGAGAAGAAAAATTCAAATCAATTTTTTGAGACGATCAAAGATGAATGACGTAATATCAACCAGGAGACAACGCAGAAACTAGTTGATAGCTTGAATCCAAGACTGAAAGCAGCGACTGAAGGCCAAAGGATGTCCAGCTAAACATTAAACCCTGATATTTAATTTTTAAAAATTGTTATCTTAATAACAATTGATAATATAAACTTTTCGTTGTAAGTTTTGGATTGTTCGAATAATTTTGAAAAACACATAATTAAGAATTATATGAAAATGTTCCTATTCTGACATATTTTGCGATAAGGTTCGAGTTATTTGGAGATTTTTCTAATAAATAAGTTCGAATTAATAATAAAATTAATACATTTGAAATATGCAATACATTTTTATTCTGTAATAAAAAGTATCAAATTTTCCTTAGCATTCTAATAATTTTGAACAGCACTGTATCTACAGCTGAAAGAGACCACATAGCTTATCTTCCAATGGCTTGAAAAGGAGTGAAAGAATTTTCCTGTTTTTTCCCCAGAAGCCTCGTTTTGAAAGGCTGTTTTGGTATTTCACTCAGTGATAATCTAAAAGATAATCAAGTTACTTTAGATTTAAAAATATCAAGTTAAATTAGATTTAGAATTAAAAATTTTCATTTTATTAAATTTTATTATTTATTAAAATCCGTCCTAATTGTTTAATTACTCATTCATGAAGGCTTGATCGGGGATTCTCATGATGAAGACTATTGTGTCTAAATGTTGAGTTGATAAATTCAAGTAAATCAGTGAAAGGCAAGATTGATATAAGTAGCCTTTAAGTATATCGAATATTCTGCCCTCGAGTTTCTCGTATGCTTCCATACGATTTACAAGTTTTGTGTTTAGCTTCGTCGCATAGGGTAGAGAAGCGAGCCTGCGTTTTGAACTGCTTCCCTTTCAGCTAGTGAATCCAAATTTGATATAGATATACAATTTTGGCGTCAAGGCTACATACCCCCAAATTCTATTTATCTAGCTCTTTGCATTTTCACGTACAACCGAATAGGCAGACCGGCAAACAGTCAATCCCTCGCGGATTTGTTCCAAAATTTGACACTCAAGTCTGGTAATAAAAACATATATTAATTTCCACAGATCTGGCTTATTATTTGTTTCTGAGTTATCATGTTCACATGCTGCAGACAGACTTTTAATTGACGAATTTAATCCAAAATTTGATACATATCTACAATATGGGGCAAAGACTACTCACCAAAATTCATACATACCTTTTGGATTTTTGAATCATAGTTTTCACAGACAGATAGATATAATTCCAAAAATGTTGTTTAAGGACTCAGGGAGATCTAAAATGAGGAGATTCATCAAAATCTCGATGTCCAATTTTTAGACGATTACAATTCTTTCTCTTTGCATACTTCCCTAGTTTAGTTTAGTTATAATAACGTCCCGTTTTCAAGCAACATGAGGGTTATTTGAGGATGGACCTCTTAATTTTGAGCCGCGGTCAGATGACAAGGACGACATCTGAGCTGGTAACCCTCTCTCCCAACTTCCACACCACATCTTGCATACTTCCTATTCGAGAAAGTAAGAAATAGGAATAGTCTCAATAAACAATCTAATTATATTACTGATATAAAAGATACATTCTATACATTAGCATTGCTTTTAATCTATAATATTTTTCTCTTTTTGTGATTTTAAACGAAAGTATCTAACGTTTTACTGTTAACTTTCATTTTGATTAATCGCTTTTTTTAATCTCTTGTTTTGGTCATTTGACTGTTCAATATAATTTTGTTCATTTATTTATTTTGATTTCAGTTCAAATAAAAAATTCCTTTCGTTTGCTTTTTATTAAATTCAGCTCTGAAATAAATTGCAACTTGAACAGATTTTCTTCTGTAAAGCTATTTTCAAACTTATTTCTTAAATTAACTTGAGGTAGCGGTGGCCTAGTGGTAGGATTTTAGCCTCGAAGCCGGATAGTTCTAGGTTCAAAACTCGATTCCACTGCAGATGCATCGTGCATTGGGCCTGTTGCACGTTAAATCATATGTAGGGGAGCAAACGTCGTCCCGCTGCTGTGGTGCAACACAACCCACCCAGCCCATCCTATTGGGTTTAAGGCAGAAGAGAACCGACCAGCAGCAGGAGGACGCAAGCCCCACTCGCATTTATTAAAAATTTTCTTCACATTTACACACTACACCCCGGAATATGGGTGGAAATTAAATACATATGAACATAGGTTTCTTATTACAAGGGCTCACCCGGCCAAGGGGAATATATCAATAACAGCATATGGAGTGAAAATTTTATACTAATAAAAATTTGCCATGGCCGGGGAGATACAAGCACCACAACACTTTCTTAATTTTAATTATTATGACATTCCATCTACAAATTATGTAAAATATGCTTGATGCAGAGCAAATACAAATAAAAATGCCAACCCCAGACCACACTCAAAACACACACAGACAAATTATATCGAACCAGAAATCGAACAAAACACGCACAAACAAACTCTGCGTACAAAATGAAATTAGTAAACATTTTTTTCTATTGGTTATTAAAAAATATAAAAATATTAAAAAAACCAATACATTCTCACCCACACAACTAAGCAGTTAAAATTTGAAAAATCCCAATACTGTATTACCAAGAATGCACCGGGTATATTTATTAAAGCCACATTATAAAAGCCAACATGATCAACCACTCCCCGTGCAGAAAAATTGCCAATTTAATAATATTCAGTCCGTCATGTGAAATGTAGAGCAACCAGGTCCACATCGCCATCATGACAAGGCGTCCGCGACCAGGAAAGGGAATCAAATCTATCGGCTATTCATTAAATTGTCAATGTTAAAAGTCTTACTGAAAACAATTTAATTAAAACCATTATAAAAATCCTAGAAATTTAAATTTAAATGTCTAAAATTTCAAAATAACAAGGTCATGAAATCGACCTCAAGACCAAACAAATTCTTTTCAAAATGTCTAAGTCAAAGCATACTATTATAACTGAAAATAATTAAAATCTATTATATATACAATTAAACATAAAACCTCAAAAACTATGTCATTAGAAAACAAGGGTAGACCAGCTACACCCCACTAAAACGATCACAGATCGCTCTACTTCCTTTAAAACAATTCACTAGTTTTTCGTGATTAGCCGCAGTCGACATCACGTTTTTAAGCCACAAACTCTTGGCTTCACAAGAGGGCATCTTTAGGTGATGATCCCGTGTCATTAAGAAGTCAAAAAGATAATGGACAGGATCTCCGAGTGACCCGCATTCTCAAAGGAGGGGGAGAGATAAAATTTTGAATCTGCTGAGGTAGCAAGGAAATGGTCCGTGTCCCGTTAAAAAATATATCAAATATTTACTTTTAATTTTCAAAGTTAATTAAAATTTTTTTATTCACGCAAGGAACAAAATCCCTGATCCGGTTTCCAGACGCTGTTTCATATACTCCATAATAAATTTGCCAATCTTCTAGTAATTTCTTTTTAAGTGTAAATTTGACAAAGGAGTAAGGATATGGAATATCCATCCCCTCACCTAGTTTTTTGTAGAAGCTTGGAGACGGTAATGCCAGCTCAGGTGCCGTCCTCGCCATCTGACCCAGGTTCAAAATTACGAAGACCGTCCCAAAACAGCCCTCGCGTTGCTCCAAAACAGGACGTTAATATAAATAAACTAAACTAAACTCAAATTAACTTGTTCAGCATACTAGACTCTTAATTTATGTAGTCGAAATATTTTTGTTTAAACCAAATTTCAAGAACAATATGGATCATCTCAGAAATAGGCAACATTTCTGCTAATCATATTATATCATATCATCAGTAATGATATTTAGAAGGCCCGAAAAATGTCGTTGTTCCTGTGGCAGCTGAGTTCCAGAATGGAAAACAACACACTGCACATACGCAGTTACTCCGACCGGTTTTTAAGTAATGCATCGCTCCGAGAGCAACTTCACAACTATCTGGTAGTTTAACTTGTATACTATACTGCTAATAAACAATATGGTTTCATTTCAGTACTTTCTGTGCAAACGGCATCTTTTCAACTTTATTTGTTTGCGAATTATTGATTTTGACTTTTGAATTGCTTTGGACTTTTGAAAATTTTATTCCCAAACATAAAGAAGGGTAATATAATGAAATTTAAGAAATTCTTCTGAAGAACTCTTTACAAATAAGACTTAATTACACTTTTAAAAAAAATAAACTTTCGGTATTAGATGATTGTCGAAATAAAACCACCGAAGATTAGAATTATAAAGTAAGACTTGTCTTAATGAAGCAAAATTCCTTAATAAAAAGATTATTCAACATTATAAAATAAATTTTGAGCAAATCAATTTATTAGAAGTGTAGAACCCCGCTCACAAAATCGCTCACACAGTATCGAGTTTCGTGTCAATCTTCCTGTTTCTTCACCCCACTTCAGGTACTGAGTAAGTATCTGTGCTTTCATTTGGATTGTATGGAACATATGTAACTTTTAAATACACGTAAAAAATGGATTGATCGAAATGAAGCATAACTCGCAGGTTTCAACATGTGGAACTAAAAATATGGAGGGGTTAAATCTTTTTAAATCAATCCTTTAGGATAACTACCGATGAGATATGGGGGAATGTTTATTTAGAACGGTTGGAGCTGTGCTAAGATCTTCGTTTGTTTTCGTGCGGTAAATATCTTTTATACAAGTGCTTTATTTTCTTACTTTGAATTGTGCTTGCTTTCCGCTATGGGGAACTTTGATTTGAAAATTTTGAAAATTGACCTATTGGGGAGTGAATTATCAACTTTGGAACTATTCGGGAAAGGCCTCCGGCCAAGTCGTTTGCTGTTTTGTTTGACATGTTGGATGCTTGCGCTGCGATTTTCTTCAGTCCGTTCAAGTCTTGTGTCCGATGAAACTGCTACTAATGATAGTAATAGCTTCCGATGATACTTTTTAAAAGTTCTATGAAAAGAAATATAGAGCTGTGATGAACTCATTTATTGGCATTATTAATCGCCAACAAAGGGTAGTTGATCTGTTGAGGGCTCGGCTTCAGGAGAGACCTTTTCGAAAAGAGACTATGGTAAGACATCTATGATGTCTTCCGTGCATTCGTTTCCAGCGGTAATTATGCGATCGCGGTCAAGATCTAGGAGTCGCTTGAGGGAGGAGTTAAGTTTGCTATGATTTATCCGAAGAATGATATGGAGTCTACGGAAGTTGAGACAAAAATAAAGGGTGCTATGAATCCCGCTATTTTAAAAGTGGGCATTAGAAATGTTAGGAATTTAAAGAAAGGAGGTATCATGATTAAATGTGGGAATGATGAGGAGATTTCTAAGTTGAAAGAGGAGATTGAATCAAATGAAGCGTTAAAATATGACTTGGAATTTCACCGTTCGGTAAAGAAAAACCCGAAGATAATTATATACAGGGTTGAGGAGGATATAGATCCAGACGCCGCTTTGAAACTTACTAAGGATCAAAATGAGGTATTAAGGGAAAGTGAAGAATGAAGATGAACATACATACATCTTGCAACTAAGGAATTAATTTGGTTTATGTATAAATCTAACATTATTAATGTCCCTTCTTTTTCTCTGTAGATCCTCTGCCTTCGGAACCAGATTCAATAGCATTGCATGATTTTACATACTAATTAGTATCATTTAAAAGTTTTCCAAAATTAAATGAAGCATCGCATAGGGATAGTTAATAACATCATTGGATTGTTGTGCTACCTATTGAAAAATTGGGCATGCTACGAAATAAAAGCGGAAATGATTCTGTCTTTTTCTTAATATTCAAAGAAATAAATGTTTTTTATTCTAGCTTTAACAGTGGCAAAAAATGAAGGAAGCAATGATGTATGAATAAAGCAAAAATTCGGATTTCATTTCTTTTAGTATACAGTCAAGTTCAAGTCATAATGTCTCAAAAACTGTCATTTAATGATAATTTAACATTATGACTTGACAGTTCATTTGAGACAGTTCATTCATTTAACATTCCTTCCTTCCGACGGATGTTTTCAACATCTGTCTGGAGGTCCAACAATAAGCATGAAAAATTTAATGAATAAAATTGATTTTCGGAATGAGTCCCACCACCACCCGACATTATACACACGTCGCCTCATTCTTTTCTGTAGATTGTTTAATTCTGTAGTAACTTTTTAACTTTTTACTTTTTAACTTAAACTTTTTAATCTTTAACTTTTTAATTTAAACTTTTAAACTTTTAACTTAAACTTTTTAATCTTTAACTTTTTAATTTTAACTTTTTACTCTTTAACTTTTCACTTTTTTAACTTTTAACTTTTTTAACTGTTAGCTTTTTTAACTTTTAACTTAATAACTTTTAACTTTTTTAAACTTTTAACTTTAATAACTTAATAACTTTTAATAATTTAATAAATTTAATTTAATATTTTTTAATTAACTTTCAAGAAAATCTTTTTTAAACTTTTTATGAACTTTTTAAATTTTTAAAAAATTTTAATCTTTTTTACAACTACTGTGCCGTACCTATGAGCCCAGCATAACGTAACGCTATTATAACGTACGTTACTCCACTTTCCTCGTCTGAAGTCAGTACTGAAGTGGAAAAGACCCCGTCCCCGATTAGCCCAAAAGATATCGTAAGATGTTCTGTGCTATACCCCAGTAGCACAAAGATATAGTGCAATAGTGTTCTATTGCACAAAGTGCAATAGTGTTCTATGTGCACAAAGATACTGTGCAATATTGTTCGACAATATCGAACAATATTCCACAATATCGAATAATATTGCACAATATCGTGCAACATGTTGTGCTACCTGGGTAAGGGATCCCGGTAGACAAAAAACTACGCTGGAACAATTCAACAACATTCCCCCACACCGGACCACCATCCAACACACACTGTCTCCCACCTGTCTTCAGCACGAACAGTTCCAACTTCCTAACAAGGCCCCACGGGGGACCCGTGTATATATATATATATACGTATATTAAGTAAATATACGTATATACTTTTATACATATGACGTATATATATATATACATATATTACGTAATATATAACGCAATATTTTAAAGTTATAATGACGCATAGTTAATTAACGTATAATAACGTACAATTATTATAACTTTAACGTATATATATATAAAGTGTAACGTTTAACATAAAGTGTATATAACGTAACGTGTAACGTATACGTATATATATATATATAACGTATAATATTAATTATATTAACGTATAGTTATTATAAGTTTAACGTTATAATAACGTTAAAGTTATAATAATGTATAGTTAATTAACGTTACACGTTATTATAACGTATATATAAAATGTATGATATCAACTATATTAACGTATAGTTATTATAACTTGCCCGTTTTAATAAAGTTCAAGTTATATTAACGTATAGTTAATTAACGTTACACGGTGGGACCCCCTCCCATTTGCTTATTTATCAGCTTTATAATATAAAGTACGGTTCTATTCAATAACAAACGAATGAAATAATGAAAACAGTGATTTCACTTACACTCGGATCCATTGTCCATAGGTCCATTTATGTCCGTCACTTTCAATATATATGCCGCAAGAAGCCGCTTCTTATATATGCCTCAAGAAGCCGCTTTCAGAAAATGGAAAATAATGGTTTATAACTTGGAAAAGTAGAGGAGTATTGTTCTGCGTTTCAATAATATAAAAAAGCGTTTTTCAAAACTAAACAATACAAACTTATCTGATACTTGCAATGAATCTGAATTATTATTATCATCTCTAATTATCTGCCGACATCTGCCGGCTTTATGATTATTAGCTACTTTTTTTATGAATTTTTGAACATTGCCGTTATCTTAACCAACTATTTCTCGTTTGTGGAAAGCATTAGATAAAGGCGTAAGAAACATATGTTTTTATAGTGTTAAATATTTGTCTTTTAAAATATTAATTAATAATGATCTAATTATAATATCTAATTAGTTTGGAATTTTGAGAATTTTTAGAAAGAGTATTTTGAGAATGTTCTGCTCTATTTTCCGATATAAATTTTATCAATTTTGTGTAGTTTTTTCGTTCTTTAAGTGTTTTAAATAGGAAATAATGTCGATCATCTAGCTTTCTGCAAATAACTAGTGCACCGTTTATCACAAAGTCTAAATTTTTATATCTGCGTTTAGTCAAGTGTTTTATCTTCCACATCATCAACTTTTTTGATCCAATTTTATAAATTTGATTTTATTAGAAATTTAGAAGAAACCTTTTCTTCGTTAGCAGGTAATGTAAAATCTTTATTTTTCTGATCTAAATGTTTCCATTTAATTTTGTTTCATTACTATTTTAAACTTCCCTCGGTCGCATTTAATCTGTGAGATGAAGCACCCATATTTTTTTTGCCTAAGTGCAGGTTTTACCGAGACAGGTGTGGAACTTCTAGCAGCTTCCTGGCTCCCTACCACTCACACTAGGACATCGTGTTTTCTTTCACTAATGCTCTTTTGATGTATGTGAGAGGCGAGTTGCGTCCGATTATATTTGTAACTTTGATTTTAAATGATATCGATCGATATTTCCAACACATTGTTTAAAAATGTATTGCTGTTCAACAGTTGTCATTGGTAAAGAACCTTACGGGGGATTAAATGTCTACTCCCTCCTGAATTACTGCACATTTTGTTAAATGAAATTGCAAGGAAATAGAAAAATGTTATTTAAAAATGCAAATATAGATATTTATGACCGAATAGTGAAATTTGATAAGCTTTTCCGTAAATCTAGGCAAAAATTCAATCTCACAGATGAGTTACGCCCGACCGAAGGTTAATAAATAATGTATGGGAAATTTTTTCATGTTCTCACAGAAGTCGATTTAATATCGGTTATAAAGTTGATGACTCATACTTTCTTTCCCAAAATTATTCAGAATATGTTTTGAGTTTTTACAATATTTCCATTTAGAAAAATATTTATTCAAATTTTTATAGATAGAATTCTCTTTTTCTTCTTATCTTAAATTTAAGAAAATTTCAAATAAAATTCTTGTTAGTTCGATAAATAAGAAAAATCTTTATCCGCCAATTTATACAAAATATCTTGCAAAATTGTTTGGACACTTACGGAGAACGGAAACTTAATAGAGTTAATTAGCCATTTTACAAAAATTCTTAATAATTTATATTTTTAAATTCAATTTAAATCTCTCTCATTCACCTTTTGTCGACATGATAAGGAATTTGTAAGGTTTTTGTAAGGCCCAGTGTTACCGGGGTCTGATCAGCGATCAACAGACACAAAATTACAGCGAATCAAAATTTAATAAAACTTCTTGATTAATGGCCTATTTACAGGTCAAAAGTACAAATGATTTGTACATTCAAGAATAAAGAGTAAAAAGTCCCGGATATGTATCGCGGGAGTCAATGATGAACGTAACTTGACTTAGTCGAAGTTACCAAGGTAAGTTTACTCGTGATGCAACTGATAAAGCTCAGGAACTATGAGAGTTCTAAATAAAAGCTAATATAATCTATGAGGTTAGGGTAGGAAAAAGTAGTTTAATACATGAAGCACTGATTTAATTTTTATGAAAAGTTATTTTTAATATGGAACACGTTTTAAAGAAATGAGTATCACGATTAATTATGTATGCTACCATTATATACGAAACCCAAACATTTCAAAAAATGCCTTAAAATAGGAAATACTCTTTTTCTCAATATTTTACTTGTTTTCAGAGCCTTGGTGTGAGAATCCGAGTCTGGGTCTCGAGATCGGAAAGTTCCAGATTCGAACCCTGATTCCACTAAGATGCACCGTATATATGCGTCTGGTGCAATTTAACCCTTTCGACTCGCCTTTTGCATGATTAAAATTTAACTGTGAAAAGTAGTTTAATTTAATATTGAAGAAAGTAAAGAAGTATAGTAAGAGTTTAAAGTTTTTTACTTTTCCTAGAAATCTCCTGTGATAATATGTCCCAATCTTGTAGTCGACTGGGACTATTCCAGTGGGATGAGGCTTTATGGGACTTTCCTGCCATAAGATTAGCATGTCAGGGAAACAACTTTACAGCTTCGTAATAATAATCTTATAGTAATTTGATCACTGATGGGATATATTGTCTCACGGTTAAATGCGATTGGGGCAATATATCCCACAAAAAAGAATTTATTCAAAATTTCTTAAATTTGATGTTAAAAAACGCTAAATTATTACTTAATAAGTACAATAGGAACTATTAAGTATGATTAAGTATGGAATATTAAGTATGGTAAAAATATAGTTGTACTTACTGGAAAATTAAACAAAAAAAAATCGACTAATTGAAACTTCTTTAACGTGTGTGCTCAAAAACTTAAGTCCCGTCATTTGCAATCTGAGAATGTTTCTAAGTTTTTTTAATAATAATTTTATTCCCTAATTCCTTAAAAACACTGAAAAAACCAGCGGGAGTGACCTCCCCGAAACTTTCTCGCATACGACCAGTTATGTGGGGTAGGTAAATATTTTTGGGGTATTTACCCAAGGCCTGGTTATTTTGAAAAAAAATTATTAATGTTGATTTACAATGAAACATATAAAATTTATGAATTCCTAAAAACTTAATATTTTGCAAAAAATTGAGTATGTTCGCAATTTTTACGCGCGCTGAAGTACCACAACTTTATTTAACGTTTTTGAGTATGAAATCTTAATACAGATATCACTCAAGACTTCACCATACCTTCCATATGGAGAACGTCAGAACAAAGTTTCGTTTTGGGGATTGCCATAATTTCCGAAGCGCGTGTTTGCGGCTCGCTTCAATTTCCGCCAAGGTCAAACGCCAACCATACCCACTTAAGTAAAATAAGCGAAGCGCTCGCCAACACACAGTCGTAATATGCATTTTAAACTAAATATGCAATTTGAACACCTGTTTTTCAATCGATTGAGATGAAAATTGGGCACAGATCTATAATTAATGTTAGCATCCGTGATATCAAGTTTTATTTATCTAAGCCAAAGGGCTTGTGAGATACAAGAATGCGATTATACAGACTGACAGACAGTCAACCCTTTGACGGATTTGGCCCAAAATAATTTTATACAGACCTACATTCATGACGATAAAACTGTGTACCAAATTTTATCCATCTAGCTATTCAAGTTTTTGAGTGATAGTGTTCACATGACTTCGGACATACAGACAGACAGACTTCCCGTTGACGGATTTTGTCCAAAATTTGATAGAAACCTACAGATTATGTTTAAAGACCACATACCAAATTTCATCCCCGTAGTTCTAATAGTTTTCGAGTTATCGTGCTCACAGACAGACACACAAACATAATTCCAAAATTGTGTTTTTCGGACTCAGGGAGGTCTAAAACGTGGAGATTCGCCAAAACCTCGAGTTCGAATTTTTTTGACAATTACAATACTTTCTCTTCGTATACTTAATATATGAGAAAGTAATAAAAAAACCATGTAAAAGTAGAATTTATTTACCAATAGGGAATGAAGCCTAATCTCCGGGACATATAAGCCCGTTAGAGCTGAAAGGGTTAAGTTCCTGTGCACATATCCGTTTTTTTTTATCAGACAAGTTATTAGTGACAAAATGTCAGAGAAGCATTTAACTGTTTTCCCTCTGATTTGCCTCCGATATTTGGGAAAAATGCTGAGCAAAAATGTTGCTAATTACTTGTCCAACACCACATAATCACAAGAGATACATGTGCAGTACCCAACTACTATCAATGTACTTCACGCTGTTAATCGTTTCTCCGACATTTTGTCGCTAATAATTTGTTCGGCACAAATTGGATATGTGCACAGAGTCTTTATCTGACGTCGAGAGTCATATACCCTCCGCTGGTCTGGTGCGGAGGGTTGTATCGGCTCAGGTTTTGCCCTCTTCATCTGACACGATTTAAAATAACGATGCCACTTCAAAAATAGCCCTTTGTGTTACTTCAAAACGTGACGTTATTATATCTAACCTAAACTTTAAATATTTTCCAAAAGAATGCATAAAATACTCAGGCGTTATATCTTTTCGGTATTAAAACTAACCACAACATTGTATGCATTTTTTTGCTTGATAATTTCTTCAATTTTTTTTCTTCCTAGGAATCCAGTTGAAATTAAACTGTTAATTATATCTTTTAAAAGCCAATTTAAAAGCATTTCAAAAATCTATTTAAAAGGAAAAAAAAGTCTTATATTCTACCTCATTCGGATATTTTAAAACTAATAGTTCCTTACTGCAAGTCTCTTTCCTCTCCAATAAAAATAAATAAATAAATAAGTAGCGGATACTGGTTCCGCATTTACCTGTGAAAGAATTTCAATTAGCCAACTAAAATTCCACCAACATTTTGCATAAAAAAATTCTCCAGTATTCAACAAGTAATCGAAATACTTACGCAATTCAATCCTTACACTGAGAGCGCAGTTAAGAAGGGGTAAAAAATGGGAGGGGAATTGTGAAACGGATGCCATCTTGCACCGAGAAAGGGAACGTGCGGGCCCCTTTCAACGGGAAGGGGTTACAAAGGATGACTCATTAGTTCCATGAATGGGCCCCTTAACGAATTCTTTCTATAAACAGTGTTTTATCTGGGAGATGCTAGACGGCACTGTCCCAAGGGTGTAAAGTCAATTATGCGAAGCCGGCGTCGGGGATTGGAACTTCAATCAATACGCCGGTTTCGGTCCTTCGCAATAGATTGGGAGACGTATTGAAAGGTGGGGGAGAGATTTGAGTTTGATAGAGTTCGCTCCGACCAGGATTTCGACGATTTCGAGCAGATTCGCAACCATCTGATTGGAGACGCGGGTTTAAGGAAGTATACACTGTGAAAGTAACTTTCTTGGGTTTGTTACTTTTTTAAAAGAGGAAATGGTTAGTTGAGGCGTTGTGCTTTTTCAAAAAATTCAAATGTAGGACTTCGAAAGAATTAACAGAATTAAATTCAAGCAAAAAAAGGTGTTTATACGTTATATTCTTTTCGGGTTTAAATATTCCACGCGAAAGGGATTTTCTTGTTTTTGCATCTTTTTTAAAGGAAGAAATTATTAGTTTGAAGAGTATTAGATTAAAAGACCTTTTAAATGATGAATTTCGAAAAAATACATTTTATAGGATTAACGGAATTAAATCCAGACCAAATTTTTGTTTTATGTATTCTATTCTATTTGGTTAAATATATTTTATACCAAAGTAATTTTCTTGGATTTGTATTCTTCTATAAAAGGAAATGATTATTTGAGACGTCGTAATTTAAAATCTTTTTAAAATGATAAACTTCAAAAGAAGAACTTTAATAGTAATGACAGAAATAAATCCAAACCAAATTTTTCTTTTTTATATATTCGGTTGTTTTCGGGTATAACTCAGAGTTGAAAACGCTTATCATTGAAACTGGTTTTGTGATTTCCCCCATGTTTTAAATAGGCTATTATTAGTCCATTATATAGGCTGTTTCATTTATTTTCAAACATAAAAATGAACCTCGTTTTGAAAATAATAAACAGTTAAGGTGATGGAGCTCTTTTAACATTTTTTTCATTTTAATTATCACAAAGAAATTTTTTATAGTTTTGTATCTTACCATTCAAATTAAAGCACCTTTATAAGAAAAGAGAACAATAATACCACACACCTGTTCAGTCAAAAATTAAATTCATAATAATTTTTTTTCCAATTTTAAAAAATCCCTGCTACATTTTCCATGTTTTAGTTTAAACCTTTTTTTATAGATTTTCTAGAATATATTAGAGAAGAATGTACATGAATTTTAATACATCTTAAGCTCGTTTAATTATCGATATTTAACTGTAATGTACTGTGATAAATGAACAAATTTAACAGTATTTCCTTTTCTACTTGCCCATAAAAAACTAAACACTTGAATGCTTACTGGATGCACAGTTTTGTCATATACATCATGATAAGTATGTATATAAAATTAAAATATCCATTATAAACAGGAAGAAATATTTAGCACTTTTAAAGCATGGCAGGAAGGAAAAGAGAGAGAGAGAGAGAAAATCAAGTCGGGAAATATCAAGAGCCTTCTAGAGATTACTATGTAACGCCACTTCCTTTTGGAAAAAAGGTATAAAAGCAAGCTCTCAAACCAAGAGTGGATCAGTTGGAGTTTGGTCAGCATTGAAGCTGGTGAGCTGAGACATTGAGCACTATTGAAAGTGGTTGTGACTGATTTTTATTAGTGATCTGCTGACTGTTTGAGTTATTTAGTTTATAAAAATTTCTGCTTAATTTTCTTATCTGTGCTACGTTTTGCTTCTCTGGAATATTAGTCAAATAAATAGTCCTTTATTTTTTATTATCCTGCTTGTTGGACTGCATTCACGTACATCCACCAGGCGATTTTTGCAATGATATTTTTCACTTGCCATTGCAAATAGAAATCTAAATAATTTCTAAAATATTAAAGATATGCCTTTGATATTTTGATACAATGATTACAAGGGTAATAGCAATGAAATAAGTCAATAAAATGTAATTAAAAGAATTCTTAGATTAAGGTAAGGCAATTCTAAGTACTTTTGAGAATTTTTGAGTACTGTATCATTTAGAAATAGCGCAGATGCAATACTTCTAATTTTTCCAGACCTTTCCTAAACATTTTTCTAATTTGTGCATTTTTAAACACTTTTATTTAACTTGATTCGCTTCACGTTTGTAAAGATGGAATTTTCTAATCGTCTTTTCACTCACTTCCTGATGTGCTAGACGTTTGAAATTTTGTACACTTGCGTATTCTCGATGACAATATACTATTGTAATATTTTCAAAACTTAATTATCAGCTAATAATTAATTAAATGTAAATTTGACTTCGTATCAGTAACATTGTTCCTTAAACTCATATGCTAGCGAGTTTCGGAACATTAGATCTCAATATTAAAAAGTAGCAAATAATTGAAATAAAAATTTTCTGTTGTTTAGTACACTAACACACTGTTTTCAAAAAAGTGTTTTAATTAAATTTATTAACTAACTCGTTTTACTATGTTTCTAGAAGTTTTTATTTTTCTCTGACACACTGAGATCGTGATATCTAAAACTATGCGTATAAATGCATAACTCATAATTTTTGTAAGTGTGTTTTTGCTAGAGGAAGAACACTCATTTCTCTTTTTTCTTCTTTTTTTCCAGAAAAAGCTATTTCTAACAGGTGGCGTTTCTGAAGCCTTTATTAGCTTAAAGCTTACTGGTTTAAAGGTTTTTGTAGTTATGGATTTCAAATGAAGAAATTCTATAGAAAGTAACATAACCAATGTTTAAAAAAAATGAGCAACTAAGTAATACTTTCTATCCTTAAAGACCATTAGTAGAAAGGAAAAACTGCAAACAAAATGTGAAAATTAAAAGAAAACAATTCGGCCTGCAGAGTTTTTCTAGGGTCACCTGCAGGTAGGGATTCAATAACTGGGACTTTTTCTGTAAGGGTTCTGACTTTCGTCCAAAACGTGAACCTTTGTGACCCGAAAAATCCCCAAAGAATTCAAAGTCAATGTAAGAATAACCAGCAAAAACACTAAATACAGCAAAATAAATTTATGTATTGAAATCGAATTAAAGAACCAATTAAATATTGGACTAAAAGCAAACAGAAAAAAAAAATACCAGGCGTTGATTCGCCATTATTAAAGCAAAATATAAAAAATGATTTCAAAGGAAAGAAGAACACAACTTGCTCTCGTTGCCGAAGCAACCATAACTAGCCCGCTCCAGTACATACCATAACCAATGTAATTGGTATGTTTTGTGTAAGTATTGTTACAAAGTCTTTTTGTGGGTGTATGGTGTAAACCAGGGCCGGCCCAAACAAAAGCGGGGCATGGTTCAAAGTTGATTTGCGGGGCCTTGCAACGAAATTCGTGTAACAAAATAATGATTATTGCATTTTGGTAATTATTAAATTGCTCAGATTGGAAAAGGACGTAATTAATAAATGAATATAATTTATTCATAAGAAATATAATTTTAAAAATAATTTTTGATGATTAAAATAATTCTTAAATTTAATATGACCAACGTGCAAACTTTAATGCTAAAATCGTTAAAAAACATTATCCTACACGAAATCAATAATGAAGTTAATTTAATAATAGTTATTAAATAATCAAAAATAATTATGAAGAGTCAAAAATTTAACCCTCCAGAAGTCGCGCGTATGTATGAGGATGCATCGTATTATATATTTATATCGTGTTATTTTACAAAAATGAATGCAACTTATATTTATGTATTCTGTATTTAATAGTTCCATACTACATAAAGATTTTATAAATTAAATTTGCACTTAAATTTATAAAAGAACGATATAAGCAAGTAATACGATGCACAATATTAGTATCTCCCACAATACGCTTGCCTGCTGGGAGGTTAAATAATCCAAAAAAGCAATACTTAGTAATGCAGTGTTATACTAGACAAATAATATTTGTAATTATATTGGATTTCGATTAAACATGCACTTTTCTAGGATGTATAGAAAAGTGTGTCTTTTTTCAAAAAAATAAAAAATAAAATAAAATAAAATAAAAAAATAAATTTTAAATTCTTTTTCTTTTTTCTTAAACACATCTCTTTTATGTAGGAAAATTCATCAATTACTCCATCGAATTAATTTTATCAGAAGTGTATTTTTCGATGCTAAGAAATGCAAGATCACTCAGGCCATCTCCCATGGACGAAATGACAATATGAATATCAGTTTACTGAATGAGCATTTACAGCTAGCAACAGACACTGAAATTGTTAAAAGTATCTGAAGTGCATTTCTCAGATTTGGGAAAACATCCTCACCGTATTTACAAATTTGTACTTTACACCGTAAAGTACAAATTTTAAAACCTTTATAGCAATTTTTGAAGAAAAGAAATGTTAAATATTTTTACACTTTTGTGTGCTTCCAGTATTGTAGAATGAGAACAGAGACGCACGGAATATTCAATACCAAATACGAATTACTGTAAATATATTTCAGAGAGAGAGAAAAGTATAAACTCAGATAAACTTATAAGTAACTTTAAATAATGCAGAGGTTGCTCAGTCATTGGGACTGAAGAGGATTCAATTATTTGATGCAAGTGCAATGAAATTTGAAATTTAAATGAATGAAATTCGATATGTGACCATGACACCAGAATTGTAGATTTATATCAATTTTTAGACCTAATCGGTCCAAGGGAAGAAGTGCAAAATGTATAGTCCATTCTTGTATGCTTACACAATACGGAACGCACCGTATTGTGTAAGCATATGAGATTGTCGAAGGAGAACATTTCCTCAGGTTTTTATCGGCTACAGACAACATTAAGCCAAAGCTGTTATCTTCTAAAATAGAGGTTCCAAACTTGTGGTACGCGTACCCCTGGGGTACGTGGTGGACCAGTTAGGAGTACTTGAAAGTAATGCTGGTAATGGCGGAAAACGCAAAACGTAAGGGATTAAAATTAAATAAAAAGCTGTAGGGTTTTCGCCCCAAGCTCGTGTGAAAAGTTACCAAGAGCTCAATGTTAAAGCCATAACATATTTAATACCTTTCACGAACGCAGAACTTGCAGAAAGAACATATTCGTTCTATGCTCATATTAATAACATCTAACGCAGTAAGCTTGACGCAGCTCCAAACATGAGATTATATCTGTCTTCATTTGAAGCTAATTTTATAAAACTCAGCTCCATGAAATAAGTTCAAGGATTGCATTGAAACTGTCTTCCAATTGAGTAACTGATTATCACGATAAATAATTGCTAGCTTTCATCATAAGTTTATGCGAAATTTTTTCAATACTGTTTTCATTTGCTAGGTCGTGAAATTAATACCATTATAAAAAGTAAAATAAAATGTAAAATCCAAAATAAATCCTAAAAAGTTATTAAGGAAATTTGAGTCATTTGGTTCTTATGCTAACTTAACATTATCTCTTAACCTAACGTAAGCTAGTGGTTAACATCTATACTTATAAAAGGCAATGTTTGCGTGTATGTGTGTGCGCGCGCGATGTCCAGACGAATATTTCGCATTTACAGCCATGAAATTTGGCACACAGGTAGACGTAATGGTGACTCAATGCACCTCGAAGCCAGAATTCTAAAATTTAATCTAGAATTTTTTTTATTTAATGTTCTGTGTTGTTGTGGGTCATTTTTGGAACGTTTACGGCTATAGTATCTTTTCTAATGACCGTTGAAAAACAATCAATGCACCATCGGATAGAACGAACAATTTTCGTTCTAATGAAGTTTGTTTTGAATTTCTCACGCAATTTACTGAATTTTGAGAAATTTTTAAATAATAGTCACTTTTATGGTAATTTTTGATAAGGATTTTTTTCAAACTCTCGCATCTGACGTTCTAACAACTTTATAATTATCATTTTTTTCAGCTTATAACTCGAACGTTTCTGTCGAATTTAAAACCAGAACCGTTAAAATACCTTTCTCCGTTTTTTAAAATTAATTGTTCCCTGATCAGTTCAAACAGTTTTTTTGCAAGCCAGCTTTCTCAACGAGACATTCTCCGGAGCGAGTTAACTTTCCTATCATGCATTGTTACAATCTCATTGGATGGTGCGTGACCTTCCTCGCGGCCATAATATCCCATCTTTCGCATGCTGGTTTGTCGCATTTATTAATATTGTTTTGGATTAACTCACTCGGTACTGTTTTCCTAAATTCAATAATGCGTATCTTTCGTTTTTATTTTGTTTTAAAAACTTTTTCGTGTCATTGTGGGCAGTTTTTTTTCATTTTGTTGTAGTCAAGATAGCACGGGCAATGCCGTGTGCGTATTGTTAGTCAGTAATATTCTTATGTCCTTTCATACTTTCGAAGTCCTTTAAAATACTTCAGTGGCGAATCCAGGGGGTTGCTATCGGGCTGCACCCCCCAGAGCTAAACCAAAATTCTTGATTTTATTTAAGATCACTACAACTGTTTGTTCTTAATTTCCCTTTTTTAAAAAAAAAATAATAATAACGTGACAACATTGCTTTCTGGCTTGACTGGCTAGAAAATTTTTCTAGTGTCATTATAAAAAAGAAAAATAAACGGTAAAATCAATATTGTGTATCTTTTGTTTTCAAAACTTTTTCGTGTCATTGTGGGCGTTTTTTTATTTTGTTGAAATCCTGATTCCACGGGCAACGGCGTGCTCGTACTGCTAGTTATTAATAAAACTTCTTTGAGCGAAGGGATGGTTGAGGAGAGAGGGATAAGATTAAGGGGGGATAAGATATTAGGCCCTACAGGGGCCCTTAGGCAATGTTAGTTTCGGGGCCCCTTTCCCCTCCCCAATTTCCAAAACTAGATAATTTTTATTGATTTTAATTTAATCTTTATGCATGTAGGTTTCTAAGTAACACATATTATGATAAACTGAAATAACAAAATATTTAAATTTCAGATCACCATCAAAAGAGTTGGTTTTAATATAAAAAATCTAAATCGCGTATAAAAAAGTTAATTTTAAAAGCAATTTTAAACAAAAATTTAACATTTAAAAATTTACAAAACATTTTTCGCGGATTCTTAATATTCTAATATAAAGATTACCAGAACTGTTGATTTCTGAATTAGTCAGACAACTGCGAAAAAAACTGGACAACATTGGTCCGTAAGAAAATTTGAGAACATGAAAAAATTCGAAGAATAACGTTCTGAAATTTAAGCAATACTTAATTGAATATGTTTAAGTACATGACCCTTGTAAATCAAACCTAAGCCCAAAATAAGATTACCCTGAAAATACCATAAAAAATTCTTAGGGCCCCAAAAAGTTGTGAGGCCCATAGGTATTGTTTAGCAACGGATTCGGAAACCCTCTGCGCTTTTGCGCATGCGTCGGGCGGGGTTATTTTCATCAAAATAAGGGGAAAGTGAAGAATGGAAGGGTGATGTTTACATTTTACTGAGCGTGATCTAACAAAGAGCTCCGGAAATGCGCTCATGTAACTCATTGCCTGACACCCCTTTCCGGTGTAAAATCGTCCAAAAGTGGAAGTCTCGGAATCCGTTGCTGAACAGTAGTTGTCTACTTTGCCCATTTAGTAATCCGGCCTTGGGTACGGGAGGAAATTAAGGTTTGGAACTGCTGTTCTAAAACCAAAAATTTGATTATACAGTTGCAGTAAAGCAAGAAAAATAAAAGAAAACGAAAAAAAGACAATATCACTACATAAGATTTCATCAAATCCTAGGAATTTCAAAATATAAAAAAAAGTACTGCGGAAAAAATATTTACTAAAAATTCAGTACGTGTTTGAAATAAACAAACACTTAAAAAAGAAACTGCAACTCAACTGGGTTTGAAATTTCTTTCTGAAAATTTATATTAAAATGTTGCTATGCAGTTAAAAGGAAATTTTGAAAAGTCGTTGAATTAAAAGTAGCTGAATTATGAATTTTGATTTATTGCTTTCTTTGCTGCTTGGACGAGAAATCCGAACCACATATCGAAAGTGATTTCTACCAAAAACACAGCCGTTAAAAACGCAATTTTATAGCGTTATGCATTCTTTTTTTTCAAAAGTAAAAAAAAAAATATCATCTGAAGCAAGCCTGAGAAAGTGAAAAATCTTTTACCTCTATTTAAATTTCTTCCTGCCTCTCGGACAGCCGAAAGCGGAGCACTGCAAGTTTTTGTTCTCCCCTGCGCGTAACTTCGAATCAAATACGGTGAAAATATTCATTTTTCTTATTGATATATTAGTTCCTGGAACTAGTGCACGTCAGAAACTTCCTAGCAGCGTTTTTTCTCCCACCAGATATTAAATTTTGGGCCTTTTCTTCGCTGTCACTCATTTTCAGCATTTTCTGCGAAACGTTTTGACACACATTTTAGAATTCCTTGCAACTTTTTTGTTAACTGAGATTTTGCTCGCTGCTGAAGTGTAGCTTATTTGAGGCTAATATATTTGTCATTTTGTTAAAGTGAGGATAAAAATGTTTTGTAATAAACAAACGTTCCTTCTTTTTAAATAGGTCAATCTTAAAAATAGATATCATTATATCTGTTCTACGGTTTCAGTTACATATTTAAATTTTCTCAGCTTCTAAATACTTTGAATGATTCAGTTAATTAATTTGAAAGCGGAAAGAAGATAAATTTTTGACTAAAAATGATTCTTGTTAGTTTAAGCCTTAAAGACCAATTGTTGCCTTTAAGCAACATACCCAATTTTGTCTTCCAATATCTTGAGAATGAAACTGAAGCTCTAATGCCGGTTGTTGCCAATAGGATACATACTGAAATTTATATTAAATGAATTCACAGTGTATAGATGGCAGCCTGAGGGCTGATACAAAAAATACAAATAAATTTATGTTTTTCATTCGAGGCTGCATCTTTTTTAGCTTTGTTTGTACGTTTGAGAATACCATATTTTATTCTACAATGTTGAAGGAAATTTCTTAACCGTATTATTTATTAAAATTCACCTGTGTTTGACATTATAGAATTTTATCAAGGACATTTTTTTTCTGAAATAAAGCCCAGTGTTGTCAGTTGGTGACAAGTTGTTTTTTAGCCATAAACCATACTTAAAACAAAATAAGATTTTTTAAAGAATATTTTCCATGTTTTTTTCAAGAAATGAAAGTCAAAAAACATTTTAAAATCAAATTTTAAAAAATTGGGCTTTTAAGGCTTAAATGTGACGGAAGAAACTGGCGTTAATCTATAAAATTGACAAATATTTTTTTTTCACAGTAAGTAGTACTGTGCTTAATTTCTTGGAAATATTCCTTACTTTCTATTTTCTCGTATTCGAATTATACAGTGAGAAAGTAGTGCAATTGTAAATAAATTCGATTTCGAGATTTTGACGAATATCTATGTTTTAGAAATTTCTGAGTCCGAAAAAGCCATTTTTGGAATTGTTTTTGTCTGTGAACAAGATAACTAAATCTCGAAATACGGGACGAATGAAATTTGGTATCCTGCCCGTATACAACATTTGTAGATCTGTCTCAAATTGTGGTCGAAAATCAGTTGTCAGTGGGAAGCCGTTGATATTTCTCGGCAGCTCTTGCGTATTTTAACACAATAACTCAAAAAACACAACAAGCTAGATGAATAAAATTTTGTATAAGGTTTTATCATTGGAATTATAGATCTATCAAATTTTAGACTAAATAAGTCAACTGGTTAGAAAGGTATTTCGAAATTTGCGCTGCAAAAAATAATATTTTAAACTATCCGCCTTCGGTGACAAGCATGATCGCCAGAAATAAAATTTCAGCTGAATCTCTTATACATAATTATATATTCATGGTTCCCTTAACAAAGTAGTTTTAAACTTCAAATAGCTATAGACATTCAACCCGCGTTCTTTTCGTATCCTTGCTCTTGTCTACATTAACGTAAAATACGCATTTGATTTCAACATTAAATTGGTGCGGCACATTTTACGTCCAGCAACATGTTAATTGACTTAAAACATGCTGATAAAAAAAATTAAAACATAGCAACGATAATCTTTAAGTTTTCTGTATTATTTCATTATATACTTACTGTCTTGAGGACTTTCTTTACAGATTTCACAGAAAAATTTATCAAATAAAAGAAGAAAGTAAAATCCAGTAAGATATTTGCTTAGCTTTCAACAATTGAAGAGAAACACATAATTAAATACTTTTTTAAACAATGAAAACGGTTTTAAATGGGTTCCAACAATGAAAAGTATTGTTGTAAATTTTATCAAAATTATTTTTAAAAATTTATTAAAATTAGAGAAGAAATTGTACAATTGAATTGATATCATTTAAAAGATATTTTTAAAAAGTTTTAGATAGTGTAAAAATAATTTTTATGCTGTAATATTTTCAGAAGTTATTAAGGAAAAACGCCAAAATTTAGCTTGTTTTTTAATTAATTAAAATTCTAATTAAAATTTCAAAAAAAACTGCTCCGAGGTGCACATTTCCATCCTCCAAAGTATCTTTGTGCCAAATGTCGCAGCTGTAGGTTCAGCGGTGTGCCCTGTAGAGCGCCAACATACAGACACAAGGACACACATACACAGATTCTGCTTTATTATTAGTAGAGAAGGATTACGTTTAAACCTTAACTAATTAATGAGATTAAAAAATGTGATACAAATTATCAGAAAAATTGAGGGGGGGGGAGAGGGTGTGAGCATATTATTGGAATTAACAAGATCTATTTATAGAACATATGCTACAGATTATATATTGATCTTTTTGGGTAATTTCCACCGATTTTGCTCTCTTTCTAACAAATAATGCGATATTTTTATTCTTTAAACAAACTAAAATGGGAATTCTGTATCGTTCATTGCCATAAATAATTGATTATTGCCATAGAATCAAAGTTTATGTTGTTCTGTATTAAACAATGATATACACTGAATTTTAAATCATAATTTTCGTATCTGAATAAGTTAATGTAGCTGAATGCATTTTATGGGGATAAAAATTGTAATTGGATTAATAATGTCCCATTTGATGAAAATGGGACATTATTAAAGAATAATGAAAATACATGGAATAGTAGAACACCTTAAGTTGTTGAATCTTCCAGCATAATTCATGAAATTAATGAATTAAAACAACAGAAAAAGGCATTAAATTTACTTGCGAAATTTATGAATTTGATGAATCGGAAAAATTTTTAATAAAAACAGTTTTTAAAAATACACTTCTATTAGTGCAGGAAAGAGTAGAATTTTTTTATTTTAATTATTTTATACATTTTAATCTTTAATTTATAACTCATTATTATCAATGTTATAGAATCTAGAAATCATTTTTCTAAAAATGACTACCAGAGGGCACCACTTGTAAAGAAACAAAATTTTGTTAAATTAATCGGTTAACACGTGAGCACACACGTGTACAAAATTTAAAATCTGTAACCTATCTAAAAGTGAGTAAATAAATAATTACAAAATTAAATGCCTACAAGCATGAAATAAGTAAGTTTAATATAAGTATGTAATAATAAAAATACCACTTTTGCACATTTTGATTATATTTACTATGCATGTCTGATAAAAGTAGAGTACTGCAATGATTACTCGAAATCTTTAAAACTATGTAATACCAAATTAATACCAAATTCTTCACTATAACAGAATAGTTTCATTTCAAAATATGATCCTTTTAGTAGATCTGAAAATGACACTGCAAGAACTTTTTAGTGATCCTGAAAAAGTAATTCTATGGAGGTGATTTGCTAATTATAAGGCAGTTACTTCATACTGTTACATAACTAATGGTGCATTGGTGTCATTTCACAACACATTCACGGGGTAAATCTCATTGTGCATGACATTTTAATGGCTAACTGCACTTTGTCTTACGCTGAGATTTGACGTAATATACTACGAGCTGCAGAAACAATATTGGAATGGATTCCGGAATTAAATTCGCGCAGCACACTTGATGTGCTTCAAGTTTTCCTTTTTATTCTACGTCCATTAGAGAAAAGAAAAATTGTCGCACCCATACATGTTACGCAGTATTGCTTGGTGTTGAAGTTTTGTATACATTTCCGAACCTTCTAAAATGCCTTTCCTTCTTTTTCTATCTTTTTTCCATTAGAAAGTGTGTTTATTTAAGAAAATAAATAATTTTATCATTTGGAATGATCTGGAAATATTCTGATTTTGTTCAATATTCTGTTTTGCCATTAAAAAAAGCTAAAACTATGAATAATGCTTTTCATCTACATCTTTGGATAAATATCCTACTTAGAAGATGCTCGAAATAAATTAATACAAATGAGTTTTCTTAAAACGTTCAAATACAAATTGAATATACTAAAGAAAGAACCGCCGAAAGATATATTTTTTGCGAATATTAATCAGATTCTAATTAATACTAATTACTAATACCATTTTTGTAGAAATGAAATATATGGAAGCTCTTAATTTATTCATTAAAATACGCCATGGAATAATTTACATTTTTATGTTCAGTTACTTAGAAGCGCAATTTTTGAACTCATTTGATTATGAAGTGCACATAAAAAAGTAAACCATTTTTTTGTATTGATACAAAAGGCGCTTTGATAGCTATATTAAATTATCTGAAATTTGCTAGTTGTCGCAAATTTTTGCATTTTTGTTTATTTTGAGTATTACGTATTACGTATTAAGTATTTATCAGCTTCAATGAAAAAAAAATCATCAGAAGCAGTGACTCTTTCCATTCATTAATTTTTATTCTAATAAAATAAATATTGAGCTTTTTTATTTTGCATGTTCATTAATTTTTTTGACAAAGAGAGTTTTTTGTTACCAGTTTCATAAAAGGAATAGAACGGTCCATAGAGAATTATTTCCAGAGAATAAATTCTCACCATGACTGAGAATTTAGCTTATTGAAATGAAAAATAAATAGAGACATTTCTCATATCAAATAAGCATAAAGAAAATGTTAGAAATTAAAATAAAGTGGCCTTTTTTGATGCATTATGTTCTCATTATCCCAGTTTAAAAATCTGTAATAAGCTTTGTTCGTTCAGTTAATAATCTGCTAATTATTCCAAAACATTTCGAGATATAGATGGAAAATAGGGATACTTGACCCAAGTTTTAATTTTTCTTATATTTCTCAAAAATTTATATAGTTAGCATAAAGGAAGGATATGTTTTTAAGAATAACAAATATATTTATGCTAAATTGATATGTCATTTAATCACCTAATAAATATATTTCATGAAATCACTTAGGGTTACTTGACCCTATATGCAAAGAGTACTTAAATTCTTTCCATAATTTGAATGTGCGCGAAATTCAGACATTAAGTTAAAAGTACTGAATTAAAAGAGTCTTAATCATCAAAAAATATTAATGAAATTAATATTAAAAATAAAATAATATGATATTTATAAAACGCAATTGTTAATAAAATTTTTGTTAATTACTAAATTAGTCTATTCATTAAATTAAATCTAGTTATTAAATTAAATGAAATTGGTTCAAAATTACATAAACACATAAAATATTAAAAGATAAAAATTACAACAATGGAACTGGGAATTCAGCAACGTCACTAGCACATTGAAGAATTGCCGGTTTTGGGGAAAATTGGAATAGAACAGAAAAGCAATAGAATGAAAAGAGTTATAAAGTGTTGTACTAAACAAGAAATTGGAAAATTCTAAATAGACTTACTCGGTTCTTCTAGTATTGTAATGCAAACAAAAATAAAGGAAGAAAACTATATTCTACAAAAAAATTCAGACCAACAAAGAGACCAACTCAACCAAAATGGTGAAACGTTAAAAGAAACCAAACGATGAGAAATAAACCGAGCAAAAGATTTTTATTAAAATAAAAAAATGAATAAAAATCTTTTTCTTCGCAAGCGAGGAAAAAATGGAATAAATAAATTTCAATACTTTTTAAAATTCTTATTAAATTATTTGCATTATTTGAAATTATTACAATAAAAAGAAATTTTATTTGCCAAATAATTACTTAAGTTATTTTTAAATAATTATTCTCTATATTTGAGTTGCCATATTGGCGACAAATACCACCGCACCAGAAAATTGATCTCAGCCATATAATGTGCTACGGTTGGTTACAACACAGAAGCTGCAATGACTTTTCGTAGAGTCAAGTATCCCTAAGTTGAGTATTTCTAAACGAATTCAACCATTTAGAATTAAGATACTGCAAAATCAAATTAAGATACTCTGTATCAAATTATAGCTAGAAGTATGCTTAAAACTCAGAAATATTTTAATTCATCATATCTTCAAAGCAAACTTCTAAACTTCTAACTCTAAATCTTCTAAAAAATGCAGAAAATTTGAAGGTATTTGGAACATAGTTTTCTTCAGATATTCTGCATTTTTTTTCTGCAGAAAATCTAAAGAAAACATGTTCCAAATACCTTCAGATTTTATGCAGATATTTTTGCAGATTTTTTTAGCTGGGATTCCAGTATATTTAAATTAATTGCATCCACATAAATTAGTTTAGATCTCTGTTGAAAGCCTTTTGGCAAATTCGGAGCTGAAAACCTATTATCCGTTGTTAATCACTAGTTCTATTTTTTAGAATTAAATTCACTGAAATTCAATAAATATTTAAAAATTTCAATACTAAACGAAGCAAAGTGCCAGGATTTCACACGGGAAGCATAATAAATCGTTAAGAATGTAAGCATTATTGCAGAACCAGTGAAAGAGGAACGACCAACCACAGATTTCTATTACTCGTTTAGGCGCGCGGGGTACACCTGTCCCCCATGTGTCTTTTTGTTCTCTTATCTCCCGTACCCTAACCATTTGAACTTGAATGACTGTGCGATATTGTTCCTGAGTATTTCAAGGACAGGTACTGAAAGTTTGATCTCTAAACAATGAATGGAATTGAAACCGCAGCATTTTGAAAACTAATGGGGGACACTTGTATCCCGCGCGACTAACGGAGGGTTAATGTGAATTATGCAAATATTTTTCGCCTGATTTTAACCCATGTGATTTTTGGTTTTGGGGTAATTTAAAACGACTTGTTTACTCTGTAAATGTGGATGATTTAGCCGACATAAAGGCCTGTATAACACAGCAGATCAGACAAATCGAGTGACATGATGCATTTTGTAATCGATAATGTCGTTTTTAGAATAAACATGGTACAATATGCTCAAAAGAAATAATTTTAAATATAAATTAATTCTATATGGTCCAAATAATGTGAATACGAAATACCACTGCGTATGGTGCAGTCCCTTTTTGTAATTGAGGTCTAAAAACTTATACTTTAATTTTGATCGTCCTGTAATTCTGATACTTAAATATATTTATGCACAACAAGATTAGGTTACTGGTATGTTGATGATAATTAAATCGATGCATTTTTTGAAAGCAGTAATCGATGCATTTTTTTCTTAACTACGTGTCATTGATATGAAAGTTTCTTAAATATTGTATAGGTGTTCGATCTTAGTATCTGTCAGAAGTTCATATTAGAATAGGGCGTGTTTCCTTCCCAAAAGAAATTTTTGAGCCCTAAATATAGATTGATACAATGTGGGTTTTTATAAGAAATATGTTCTCGAAGTTTGCGGAACTGATTACGCCTTATGACTGACCATTCATCAATCACATATGAAAATGTCGAAAGTTGATAAAATATATGGCCTCAAAGATTCTATTATTAAATTAATCAATACATGATTTTCTTAAGAAAGCTAATCTACGCAATTTATTCTGTTTAAATTTTTCATTGATTAAACTGCCTAAATAAAGTTTGCTTACTTACACCATATAAGTAAAATTCAGATTAATAATTCGTTTTTCACTTGATAAGAGAAACTTTTTTTTATCTTGTAGAATAATGGTTGAAGCTAAATGAGCAAAAAAACCAGTAAGCGAATAATACAATTATACTTCTGAAAGGTAGTAGGCGCAAAATGATCTTGATTTTACTAATCTAATTGGATCTTCGGATCTTGAGTTTATAAATTTCTAATATGCGAGATTAATTCATTTGAAGTTCCAGATGGTAATTAGGGAACGAGTTAATAGTTTTAAAAATCACTTCCATGTCTTTTATGAACTAATAATTCCGTATCTTTAATTTTTATACACTTTTATTTAACATGACTTAATTTATATTTGTAGCGATGGAATTTTGTAATCGATTTTTCACTAATTGCTGATGGGCCAGAGTTTTGAAATCTTAAACTCTTGTGTGGATGAAAATACTCTGCTGTAATATTTTTAAAATTTAATTATTAATTGATCGATTAATGTAACTAAATTTTGATTTCTTGTGAGTGGCGCCACCATGTAGTTAATTTCAGAAACAGTTGGATTCAAGATTCCATCATACTTATAATGATTGATTACAAACTAAAGACTATAAAGAGAAAATAATTAAAATAAAATAATTTATACTTTTTAGCACACTAATAAAAGTGTGTTTTTGAAAACTGTTTTTATTAAATTTTTTGGCGATCACTTTACACGTACTTTATCATCTGAATGCTGAATAATAATATAATATAAAACAACAATGTACTTTAAGAAGTTACTATGAGGATTAATAGGTTGAACAAGAAATTGCGGGATTCTTTTAAACTTATCAGATAATTTAGCCATCTTCCCAAGTAGCACAACATGTTGCACAATATTGTATAATATTGTTCGATATTATGTAATATCATATGATATTGTACAATATTATACAATATTGCGAATATTGTTCAATATCGTACAATATTGTACAATATCTTTGTGTTACCCTTGCTGGGAACAAAGAAATGATGCAGTACATTCTCATTAATATACAGTAATTATTGAATATAAATGATAACCTTTTATAAACAGATGAAATAATCGATGAAAATATCTTCGGAAAATACTTAATCCGAATACAGAAAAATTAGACAAAGGAGAAAAGCCGGAGATATACCAAAATTTAAAGTTAAAGAAGACATCACATGACAGTGAGAATTATATCAATTTCGCTAATCAAAGAGCAATGTTTATATATTAACCTATTCTCATATCAGTTTATCGAATATTTATTTTCATTGTAGCATTAAAATGTACCAACATGAGTACCTACTAAAGTCCTGAATTCCTCCTCACCTTTTCATTTCAAAATGACAACAGCTATAGTCATAAAGGAGCTATCTAGGTATAGTAAAGTGGCTATGCTCAACGCGATAACACCACTTACAGTTCTATCTAGGGAAATATTCGGAACGTTTATTCTAGTGGCAACACTAGAAGATTTGTGCTCGTTTAAGACTGGCTTTTAGCTTGCCAACAATATCTCAGATCTGATTGTCACAAATTTACCAACGAAACTTGTTGAAGAAAATCTCATGCAGATTGCCAGAGTGCTTAAGAAATAAAAAAAGCATGGAAATCAGAAATGATGAATCAATTGACGCTGAATTTCGTTTTGCTAAAAATATAAATATTCAATTCCAAAATTAAGTACGAAAAAGAAAGAACCTTTTCAACGAAAACGAAAGTAAAGTGGAAAATAAATTAATTGTAATTAATTAAATATTTGCCATTTGAATTCTGCTTAATGTCTCTTGGCTTTGTCTCACCTTCCACAGTGCAAATCTCTCTCTTGCTAACCTTCGTTTCCTTGCAGTGAGATCTTCTCTATGCATATTGTTTACCACAATCTTACTCTTTCAAAGAAAAGGGAAATTCATTTCGGCACTCTCTCCCCTGTTTCTAAGAAAAACCCCCTTCGGGACTCTCTCCCCTGGAATTCTAAGGGAAAAAAAACCCTTCCTTGTTCCCCGCGCGCGCTGCGGGTGTGGCGTCTGGTCCGGTGGGTCGTAGCCACGATCACATTCCTGAGGCGTTAGAGGTCGTGCCACCGCGTTTATATTATCGAATTTTTATCTTATAAACGGTAAGGCCCGGTGCATGCTAGCCGATTCGTGTCGTTGAAGCTATAAACAGTGGCGGACTGGCCAGGTTGCCAGCTTGCCCGATGGCAAGTGGGCCCCTTAAACATAAGCTGATATGGGCCCCAGGATCTGTGTATGTGAAAGAGAGAGAAAGGGGATATTTTTTTTCCTAGAGAAATTCCTGCGTCTTTTCTAAAGCAAACAAAATAGCAAGTAGTTTTATGTCCTTCACACAACCTTTTCTTTCTGTGCAAGGTCGGGACGCAAAGATCACTCATATCACCCCCGGCAAGACGGAAGAGTGACCCCTCTGAGCAGGAAGCTGCGGTCCTTGGAAATGTCTAAATAACATTCTTTTTTGTTGTTAGTGCTTTTTACAGTAGTAAAACTGACGGAGAAGCGAACAAAGAAAATAGTCTACTTCGGACCCTCTGAAACTTACAAGGGGAGGGGAAATCATGTAATTTGACAAAATGGCATCCGTGGGACACTCGCAGGACCAGGGGTTAGATGTACTTCTCTGGCCCTGGGACACTCGCCTTTTCCTTGGAGGTGGGGGGCTATGGGAGTGCTTCTTTGGGTATGTTAACAAGGTTGTAAAAGCAGTAAAAGGCTCTTTCTTTCGTGGGTGTGAGGAGTGGTATTCCTGTTTTCAGTCAGCAAAGAAAGAGTAGAAAATGCAGAGGGAGACTCAGATTTTCCCTCTCTTTACATTGCTTTTCTAGTATTAAATACTGACAGCGGCGAACAGCTGAATAATTCATCTTATTAACTGTATGGATTAAATTATGCCAGTCAACTTTAAATTCACCAACTTATTTAATTTTTGGTAAGCTGAAGCCATTAATTGTTACAAAAAACCAAGAAATAAATTAAAAAATTGAAAAACAGTGGACAGGAAATGTATTAATATTTGAACTAAATTTTGATGTAGTATGTTTCGCATCTGATGAAATTAATGACTTAGGTTTTTACATTTAGCAAATAAAAAAGGCTAAAAATCTTGAGAGTCAATGAAGTTATTTTTTTTTATTGGTCAAGCATAATTCTAATTTAAATTACAATTATTACACTTTATTAAGCTAATTATAAAGTGAATATTTAACCTAATTAAACACAATCTCCAGGAAAAACTTTCTTTATGTAACAGGAAAGATGAGTTTTAAGATCAGTGCTAGAAATTAAATCTATCATAATAATATTGTAAATATGTCTAAAAAGTAAATTTATTTGAAGTAATGAGGAAAGAAAAAATTGGGCTAAAAAACTGATGAAATGGAATGCAATTTTTGCTTTAAAAAAGTTTTTATATCGTAAGATGAAAATATAATTATATATCATGCTTCTTCTTTATCAGGAGAAAAATATAAGATTTATTGATTTGAAGCAATGAAAGTTGATTGACTTTCATTACAACATTCCAAAATATTGTTAAATAATTATGCTTAAAAATATTTTTTAAAAATTGCAAAATTAAGGAGAAAATCTCACAGCAGCTAAACTGGCATCATATTGAAAGATAAAAATTTTGAAATTTAATAATGTGTAAAAATTATGTTTATGTGATAATATTTTTTGAGTTATAGTTGAAAAAATTCCCAATTCTTGCTTAATTTTTAATTAATTAAAATTTAAAAACTTTCTGAGATGCATATTCCTACGCTCTTATAGTATGTTTGCACCAAATTTGGTGGCTTTAGATTCAACGAACTGTAGAACATCAACAGACAGACAACAACCTACACATACATTCTGTTTTATTATTTATTGACAATTTGCATACAAAAGCATGATCAGCAAAACATAGAAATAAGACTATGGTACTCCGTGTCAGATTTTATTGCTTAAAAAATAAAATGCATCTATGACTTATAATTTTCTTGTTTTCAACTGTCTTGTTTGAAATTGGTTTAGTACGAAAGTTCAGTTCTTTACATGTAAAGAGGAATTGTTCGTCTTTTATAAAAATCTGCAGTTTTTGTCCAAACTTGATGAAATTTTTCGCATGTGCTCTTTAAAACAAAAGGAGAAACACTGTCAACTTTTCAAAGTCCTGTAGTTAATTAAAATTTCAGTTATTAAAAATTGAACAAGATTTTGTTGTTTTCCCCGTGAAATCTTTCAAAACTCATTTCAGAAGAATGATTTTTTGATTATTTTAGAAATTCAAAAAATTATTTTTGTAATGATATAAATTTAATGACAAATTACGAAAATATTATTATTACAAATCACTAAACTAATAATCATTAAAAGAATTTCCTTCCCTCACTCTTACAAAAAAATACTCTATTAATGGACAACATTTCTCCTTCACGCTTTGTCGCTAAAACCGTGTAAGAAAAATTTAACCTAAAGAATTTAAAATCAAATATTTTTCATAATATTTTCGTTATTTTACTCGGGAAATTGATTTTAACCCTGTAGGTGAGAAGTTTATTGGTATTAGACTTGGTGGCAACTTTGAATTCTTGATGTGTATCTAAAAATAATATGCTATGCTGTTATCAATTCCTTGCTTTAGTTTGAACTCATTTAATCCAGCTTTGTAGAGCGAACTATTAGAATTTAATTTTAGGGTAGGGTGGACCTTGAAGAACAAAGTCAAAATAAAAATCATCACTGGGAGTTTGTCTTCCATCCCTACAATAAAAGGTACTAAAATCAAATACAAATTTGTAGGATGTCCAAAATTAAATTTCTGAATTCAAAGTCTTGTCAGTCTCATCTGGGTCAAAATATATTGGAAAACCAGACAATGATCTCGTCGCAGAGAAAAAGTGCTCCTTCTCTGTGGAGCTTGCAAACCGTTTTGCTAAGATCGCCACCGAATATGATTAAATATAATCCATACACTTATTCTTTTATCAAAGGGATTTGTAAACAACGTGTGTGAGGGATTATAATCCCAATACTAAGAATAACCGCTTAATAACTAATAAATACTAATTATCCATGAGTCTTTCTCTTCATTAGAATTTAGTTGGAATAATTTCATTATTTAGATTTAGTTCAGTTGAGAGTTCCGATTATGGTTAAGTTGGGTTTCTATATTGTGCCGACCATTATGCTTGTTTTTACCTTTCCTGTTCTTAATAGCCCTGCATCGATTGAAAATATATTAAAAGAACTTTATCTGTAAGGAGTGAAATCCATTTTTGAGATATCAAAGCATATTTGCAATAATATTAGTATTCGTAATGAATGATCTAATGATATTAGTGAATTCTGTTCTTCGAAGCTAAAGATAAAGAACAGATTTAGAAGTTCATTTTCTGAAGAGAACTTGGAATTCTCTGTATATTGCTATCTATTGGAAAGGAATTGTTAGATGATTTGGATGCAGAAGTAATTATTGACATACCATCTAGTAAACTCAACAGCTGACTAGATATCTAGTAAACTCAAACGCTTTCTGAGTTCTGTACTTTTGAGTTGTTATTCTTTTAAAGTTGAGTTGTTATTCTTTTTATTTCTATTTGTTGAACTTGGTACATGGTTAGCTCTATAATTTCGGTTTGGTTTAAAAATTCTAAAAATAACAGTACAGTTCCAAAATTACAGTAAGCTATACACCCACCAAAAATTATTTAAAATTCAATCATAAATTTGTTTTTGTATTCGGTAATTCTTACTTTCAATAATATGTAATAATACATGTATACTTTAATTAGTAATTTGACTAGCGAAGCGAGGTCCTGTTTTCACTGGACCGTTCGAGGGAAAACAGTTTGTTTGTCAGTAATTTACTGACTTGTCTAATAAAGTCTGTTTGTCTGCAATTTGTTTTGTCACGATCAAACGCGTTGTTCGATTTTCTTTGAATTTGACAAGAATGCTCTTTGATGTCGGCGAACACGACTGTATGCGTTTTTTATTTTTTTATTCCGTTTCAAGATGGTGGACGCTTAAATGGTTGCGTTTCATGTAATGTTGTGTTTTTCCAACGATTGTAGCCAAACGAAACTCCGTTCATAATGCATCCAAAGATATCTCTAATAATAACAAATTACATTTAATTACGATTTTGTTAATATTGATAAAATCAGACATTTAATTGTACTTTAATTAATAATGATAAAAGCAGACTTGCGTAAATAATTTGAATTTGGAAAATAAATGGCTAAACTTTTAAAGACTGAAATGAAGAGCAGATTTTTTTTTTTTGGGGGGGGGGGAGGGGCGGGGGCTACTGTTCACAAAACTACTAGCATATATAACAGTTTTTTAGGTAATAACAATATGTAATAAGTTATATAGTGTATCATGTCCATTTATTGTTTTTAATTGATTATATTTATAATAAATAAAATTTTAAAAATTATATAGAGAAAAAACATTTTTGATATGAGTGGGCCCCCATTGACTGCTGGCAACCGCTATTTTCAGACCCAGTCCGCCACTGGCTATAAAAATAACAATAGAAACCCACATGCCCCCTGTGGAGACACACAGGGGGATGGAGGTTACTATTGTTATTTTTATAGCTTCAACGACACGAATCGGCTAGTGTGCACCGGGTCTAAGATATATAGAAAAAAATCAATTAAAAAGTTGTATAGCATTGTGGATTTAGTACGTACTTAGTGCATAATAAAGATAAGGAGAGAACGCATGAAAAACGAATTTTTTTGGCCGCTTTTTCCAAAAGTGCGACGTCATCCCTCTTGCTGAAAATGCTGTCAGTCAGCCCCAATTGACAACATTACGGAGCTGCAGCAAGGGGAGGATCTTAACAGGCAGGATTAAAATTCTCTCAAAACTGGAAATCATAACCAAATAAGTACGATTTTTATGTGTTTTTTCAGCATTAATTTCCAAAATGTTTCTTTTTGTACCAAATCGTTGACATTCTACAACTTCTGAAATGGCCTTTTTCTCGTATCTCGTAACATTTTCGAGATAATAATTATAACTCAGAATGTTGCCTGTAGGTGGCGTTGTAAGTGGTGTCATCGCGTAGTGTATAGCCATTTTACTATACCTAGATACCACTATTATGGAAATAGCTGACGGCGTTCTGAAGTTGAGGGGGGAAAAGTCTCAGGACTCTAATGATACCTGTATATAAGAGATGAAGCGGTAATTGTGATTATTCTAATTTCACTGGGCACAGAATATCTAGCTATTCTCATAAGTCAATAACTCATAAAGAAGGGAAAGTTATGCATCTTCTGTTGGTCAAAGTGACTTTGGAGCCATCTGACTTAACTCCAATATATAGCAGCAAATTGCCTTCCTGGGGATCTTTCAGGTAGAAACTAGGCTGATTTTACTAAGAAGACCTGCAGCAGCTAGATGTACCACAGCGAGCAATTTGTTGCTAAAAACCATATCAGTTTTTCTGTTTTTGAATAATGTTGGCTAAAAGCACAGTCAGAGAATAGAGCCCATAAACTTCTTTCGCCGGGTTCAAAATAATCTAACTTCTTAACACATCTCTAATCTCCTCATTTAATCCAAAATTTAACTCAGCTTAAATCTTGGCTTATAAATGTTTGCTTATGAATGTTCTGAGTGGTTTAACAATCTAAAATAAATACGGAAAAGAAGTTTATTTAAGAAAAGACTTTTATTTCGCATTTTTCAGACCATGCAAAATGAGGG